>LR753377.1:954459-1090782 GCA_902729485.2 Mus minutoides
CCCCCGCCTCCTTCCCTCCCTCGTGTGCCCCCCCTCCCCAGTCATCACACGTATTGAGTGTTTTATTGCCACCGCCACGCAGCTGATCATACTTGGAGGGAAGCAAAGAAGTTGTTGAGGCAAAATGGAGAGATATAAACTTAATTGTAGTGTTTAATACTATTACACAAACTGAAACCACAATAAAAAAATTTTAAGGCACCACGTAAATCAATTCTACAATTTGCAAAGAAAAAAAAATATTGAGAGAGAACCATGGGATTTTGAAAGTCTGGAGAGAGAAATGTGGTAACCAACCCCAACTTCTAAAGCACGATAGTGTTCCAGGCACTTTTATTTCTGGCACAAGAAACTAAGGTTTACACAAAAGAATAAACAAAGGTATCTGTAGTAAACTCGATATAATAACCAAGGAGTCTCGTGTGTGTGTGTGTGTGTGTGTGTGTGTGTGTGTGTGTGTGTGTGTGTGTGTGAGGGCGTCACTGAAGGGCTCTGAGAGAGGTGGTGGGCCGGAATAAAATCAGCTTTGATTTTCATCTCACTCTAGGTACCGAAGTAAATCTAACTTGTATTTAAGGGCATGGAAGCTATTGCAAAACCGGAACTAAACTTAATGCCTAAGAACTCTCTGGAGAAAAGGCTATTTGAAGGTAGATATCATCACACAAACAAAGAAATAACATTAAAGTAAAATAGTAACTTCTGTATGCTGTAAGTGCCTGTTCCTAACAGCACTGGAGAAGTAGGGATAGTTCTGTGGAGTGACACGGAGGACCTGTATCCTCTGCAGGGCTACTCTGTCACAGGGCTGCATTCTTGTCTAGAGTGACGCCAGCATACACTGTCTGTATGATTTTGCTCTGTCATTTTTTTTTCCGTCTTGAATGCCATCGTTCAGAGATTCACTTACATTCTGAGAAGATGAAGAATTATGTTTTGAAGGATAATGGAGGTACCAATCAGTCACAAATTGACACAAATTAATCGAATCAGCTTGGCTTCCTCTGACTTCTAGCTGAGAGTGTCTTCACTATTGTGAAGATGAAGGTAGTTTTTATCGGATGCAGAAGGAAGGTTAGTAATCTGACAATTTGGAACGCTTCCTATTATTAAATGATTTATTATTTTTTAAAAATCTTGATTATACTTTCTGAGTTCTAAAATAAAAACAGCATACAATAAAGTTTCAAACACTGCAGACACATAAATAAAAACACTGCTAAAGTCTTAAAATTTGTGCTTCTTATTTCTACTGCCTAAGTGTGTGTGATCACACATGTGAGCCTACTTTTAGCCAAATGAAATAAAAATAAAAAATTGAGAGAGTCAAAAGTCAGGCGGAATTAAAAATGGCTATGTAGCTGAGGATGACTTTGAACTCCTGATTCTCCTGTCTATCTTTTCAAGTGTTTGGTTAATAAGCATGAACACTGACCTTGGTCTGTGTGGTGCTGGGGATGGAACCCTGAGCTTCAAGCATGCTAGGAGAGCACTCTGTAAACTGAGTTACATTACCAGCACCTCAGATCAGGGTCTTGCTAGACCTGCCTTGAACTTGCTATGTAGCCCAGGTCAGTGTTGACCTTTCAATCCTGGAGCCTAGGTTGGTATTGAACTTTCAGTCCTCTTGCCTCAGCCTCCCAGGCGCTGTCATCTCAGGCTTATGACTTGTATGTGTGTGTTAGGGGAGGCTTCCTAAAAGCTCGAGAGAGAGTGTGTGTGTGTGTGTGTGTGTGTGTGTGTGTGTGCTTAAATCCCGAGATGTAGATGGCTTTCACTGTGTTTGTGATATGCTGTCTGTGGTTGGGACACACAGTAAGTGTTGAACAAATCTTGCACCAATGGGCCCTTAGCCTCTGTCTTAGTTAGGGTTTTACTGCTGTGAACAGACACCATGACCAAGGCAAGTCTTATAAAAAAACAGCATTTAATTGGGGCTGGATTACAGGTTCAGAGGTTCAGTCCATTATCATCAAGGTGGGAGCATTGCAGTATCCAGGCAGGCATGGCACAGGCAGAGCTGAGAGTTCTACTTCTTCATCCAAGGCTGCTAGTGGAAGATGACTTCCAGGCAACTAGGGTGAGGGTCTTAAGCCCACACCCACAGTGACACACCTCCTCCAACCAGGTCACACCTTTTCCAACAAGGCCACACCTCCAAATGGTACCACTCCCTGGCCCAAGAATATACAAATCATCACAGACTCCCTCCAACTTTTCACCAGAGGGGTTAATGCTCTATTCAAACTTGGTACAAGTGAGTTTTAGAAATGCATTCAAAGGTAGCGTGAGTTTAGAGTGGTCCACAGGCTGGGGAGTGAGGGAAGGAGTTAAAAGAAGATGTCAAAAGGAGAGAGCGACACACGAAAAGAAATGTTAGACTCAAAACCAAGTTTCTTCAGATTTGCTTGATACCCAGGGTACATGTAAAGCTCCTTCTGTTACTTAATACCCTGCACGATTCAGAAAATAAGCTATTACGGCTAAATGTGCACATTAGCAAGTGTATTCACCTTGCTGTGCCAGCCTCAGAGGTCAAACTCTTGATTTCTACATACAGGTCAACACAACATAGAGAGCAGGAATGGCCACTCTCTGCCGTGATGGGGATCAAACCTCTGCCCTTGTGGATAAAAAACAGTACCTCTACCCACTGACCCACTGAACTATCTCCCTGCCTGAACACAACATTTGATTGAGAACATAATGAAAGCTAACTGTATAAATTAGAAACAATTTACAAATTTTATTCCCATGTGGCTGGTGTGTGTGTGTGTGTGTGTGTGTGTGTGTGAGAGAGAGAGAGAGAGAGAGAGAGAGAGAGAGAGAGAGAGAGACAGCCACAGCACACAGGTAGAAGTCTAAGGACGTCTTTTGAGAATTAACACTACCATATTGGTTCTGGGAGAAATCAGACTCAGGTCCTCAGGCTTAAGTGGAAATGGCTCACTTTACCTGCTGAGCCATTTCCCCAGCCAGGTCCGCAGCAGTCCTTGGGGGTCCTTGGTCTTTATTGGGGGTCCTTGGTCTTTACTGGATCCCATTGTTGTATCCCAAAGGAGCTCTGTCAACTTTTACCTCCTGTGAACTTCAACTCATCTCTTCCTTTTTTCTCATTTCTAAGTCATGAATTTTAGTAGACATAAACGCCACTGATGGCATGGCAACAACGGCCATTGAGAATGCTAAGTATTTTGATTCACTACATGCAGTGGAGGCCTGAGGAATGTCTACATTTATAGAGATTCCCAGGTGATTTGAACCTGCAACATCTCCTTCTTCTTTCAGTCTTATTTCTACAGAGGAAAATGCTCTGCTCCCTTCCAGGGTCAACCATGTGATTGTGTCAGAATCTCCACCACTTCCTTCTCCTACTTGTCTATCCCTCCTCTGTCTTACCGTTTTCAGTCTTTCATTCTCCACCTTCTGCTGGATAAAGCTCAGGCTTCCTCTAGTCACGAGTGAAAAAGCTTTCTTCTCACCCCAAATCCCTGATGGCCATATCGCTGCCTTTCCCGTTTCTAGACTCCCAATTAAAACAATCCATATTCCTGCCTCTGCTTGTCACCTCCCATTATTTCCTTAACTATAGGAGTTCTGCTCCCAGCTACAAGGCAAGTTCTAATTAATGCTTCTGATGTAAGCCAATCACCAACTCTCCGTCAATCTCAATGGCCGAGAGGTCAATGACTTAGTCCTTGCTCTTGCTGACCTGCCTGTGGTATTTGATATGACTGAGCCTCTCCTCAAGATTATTTCCTCCTTCTGTCCTCCTCTTACCACTCTGATATCTCTTTAGGGAAATATGTTTTTCTCCTCTGATTCTTCAGATCTCGGCATCCTCCAGGATATTATTATCTCTGGTCCTTTTTTATTTCTCTCTGATTCTGTCTTCCTGGGTGATTTATCTCCTGGGGCTTAATCCTCAGCTTTAGGACAAGGAATCTTAAATCATCGTCTCTGAAAAGCATTTCATTTGAGATTTGGGATTCTAGTTCCATGTACCAGGTGTTGAACTCCTTGTCCTCAATGATGCGTTTGGTTCTGGACATGTCTGGGAAGCATTCTAGCTGCAAGTCAGAAAGCGACTCAAGGTTGGACTCAGAGGATCTTCAAGGGTGAAGGGAACGTAAGACACGCCCACGCAGAGTACACCAACCAGTCTTCCAACCAGCCCCGTGGAGGAGCAAAAATGTCTTCACGTCCTTGTAAAGTTTGGTCTAGGTTCAGTCTGCAAAGAGAGAATATCCGCTTGGCTAAGCTCAAATCATGCGGTTGGTCCGTAGAAACATCGAGGGTGGCTGAAGAAGGCTCTGATGGTAGAAAATCAACCGTGGAACTAACTTCTATTGCTAGCCAATGCCACAGCAATACCACCAAGGGGATGGGGAATTGGTAAGAATGCAGAGGGGCCAACTGCAGAAGACCATGGAAAGAGACACGCCCACCGCAACCAAGCGATGACGTGATTGGTCTTACACAGTAAGATCTAAAGTAACTGTGGCACAGGAGTGGCTGAAGACTGGAGATAGAGGTTTATTCTTGACAACGAATCCTAACCACATTCCCCCCCTCCAGTGTCCGACATGCCAAGCATGTTTTAAAGTTTTATCTTTTGTTTTTGTTTATATGTATATGCATGCTCACAGAGGCCTGAAAAGGATGCCTGGGATCCCCAGGAGCTGGAGTGGCAGGTAATTTTGAGCCGTCCTGTGTGGTTGCTGGGAACTGAACTGGAAAAGTAGAAAGTGCTCTTAACCCTTAACCACAGAGCCCTTCCTCTAACTCCATGCCGTGAGGTTTATAAACTTGTCTTTTTTTTTTCTTTCCCACTACTTTTTCTAACGAGGTTCTCTTTTTCTTCACTGTTTTGTTAAATCTTACTTCAGCGTTCAGTTAGGCACCGCCTCCTCCACGAAGTCTTCCCTGACACCTTGAGCAGAATTCATTATTTACTCCGTTTTCTGCTTAGCACTTTGCTAAAAGCATCATGGATCTCAATGATCATGCTGAGCTATCCGCATCTGTTTCCCCCTGGATTATTAGCTCCTTGAAGACAGGGGCTGAATCTTATTCATCTTTATATCTCCGGACTCTACACCGGTAAGCACATTTTAAAGGGGAATGAGGGAGCAGGAGAGGTGCCGCAGCAGCAATGATGCGGTCTCTTAACTCCAGGTTTACGCTTTTCAGCTTAATTTCTCTCGTCCACACGTCATGCTTTCCTAATCATTTCAAATGAAGCGGTCTGTAGAGTTCTAGGTGAATGCCTCATGGGGGTCAGTTAACTTTCTCTCTCTCCTCTCTGTCTCTCTCTCTCTCTCTCTCTCTCTCTCTCTCTCTCTCGCTTTCTCTCTCTCCCTCAGCTGAAGGAAGGGGAGAGGTACATTCCCATTGCTCTTCACAACTTGGGTATCATCCTTATTTCCAAAGGTCTTACAAGCAATTCAACTCAGCTTAATTGACGGATGTCTCTTTCAGAAGCACAGATTGTCTGTCTGTTCCATGCTTTTCTCGGCTCTTTAGACCCTGGGCTGAAAACGGCACACCCTGAGGTAAGCGTGCTGAGATCTGTCACACCATAGGCACTGGATGTCATCACTAACAATGGGAATCATAACTGAGGTTAGAAACCAGTTTCTTTTTCTTAAATCTTATTATATTTTATGTGTATGAGTGTTTTGCCTGTCTGCCTGCCTGCCCGCCCATCTGCCCGCCTTACTGTCTATCTATCTATCTATCTATCTATCTATCTATCTATCTATCTATCTGCCTGCCTGTCTGTATATCATGTGCATCCCAGGTGAAGGACAAAAGAAGGCCTCAGCTTACCTCAAATGGGAGTTGTGGATGGTTGTGAGCCACCATGTGGGTGCTGGGAACTGAACCCAGGTCCCCTATAGAGCAACAAGTGCTCTTAACCACTGAGCCATCTCCCCAGCTTCTGGAATCATTTTTTTTTAATGATAACAATATTTCTGTAAAACATCTCAAGGGAAGCATTATAGGCATAAAAGGACACTTAAGGTTCTCTTTTAATAATTCCACTCTATGTAGAAATTTGCATAATTATATTTCTCAAAACTATCAGATTTTTTCCCCTGATTTTTCCAAACCTTTGGAAAATAGAGCATAACCAGGAGACAAGGTTTTTAAAGAAACTTTTATTTGGTTAAATTTCTCAAGTAGATGGTCGGTAGAAGATAAACATTTGAATTCTATCTGGAGTAAAACAGGCCTAATTTCATATCTAAGGTGGGACTTTGCTAGTTTATAAAAGCCGGACAGAATAGCTTGGACTAGGCAGAGCCTCATGCCCTGCTCCCTAACGTGGTGGTCGTGAATTATAATTCTCCAAACTGTGAGCCCCACGGTGAATGCTTTAAAAAGAAAAAAGTTGCCTTGGTTACGGTATTTAGCCATGGCAAAAGTAATATTACTGAGGCAGGGATATTATTAGGCAAGATGCTCACAATGTGGGGAAATTCAGCCAAGGAAATAGAACTAAATTCTATAAGAAAAGTGTGCCCGTTACATCAGCTTGGCCATTGCAAGACAGATTATGTGTACCCAGTGGCTATTATGTAAGTGGTCTCAGCTAATTGGGGAGCTATTACATTCTCTGTATACGCTGAAGAAGGATGATGGTTTTTGGCTTTGCTTTATGCTTCTAAAATACCTTCTAGCATGGAAAATGAAAATTAAGCTCTCTCCCCAACTCCCTGTCTTTCCGGATCTGATATACACACTACCATGGCAGAGCTTTCTCTGATGTGCCAAGTCAAAAGCCAACCACCCGCTCTTCTCTGCTCCCTCGTTACAGTTCCCAGAATCACTTTCTCCCACTTCTATCCCCCCCCCCATCCCCCCGCAGCCCTAAAGATACTAAGCTCATCATGAGAGTACACAGGCCCTGCTCACTAGCATAGTCTCATGTTAGGTGATGGGTGGTGCTAAAGTCTATAATTGTATGATTACAGAAAAATAATGAGATTGAAAAGAGCAATGGTGACAAGAGTGACACCAGACCAAGCCTGGGAAGCTAAAGAGAGGGGTTGGAGAGATGACTCAGCAGTTAAGAGCACTGGCTGCTCTTCCAGAGGACCCGGGTTCAATTCCCAGCATCCCGGATCAGGCAGCTCACAACTGTCTGCAACTCCAGCTCTTGGGGCTCTGACACCTTCCTCTGGTCTCTGTGGGCACTGCACTCACATGGTGCACACATGTGGTGTGCACACGCTTACATAGACACATACACAGAGATTTAAAGAAAATGAAAAATTTTAGAACAGCCAAGAGTGTGTTGAGCGTATGTCGATGTAACTCGAGTCATGCAGACAGGAAATGGCAGTGGCTGGGGTGTGAAATGCTCCGGATGGGCAGTGATGGGCCCACCACAGAGGCGTTTTGGCGGTACAACCGACAGGATTTGGTGATTGACTGCGTGCTGGGTTTCAAGTGAGAGGGGAAGTCAAAGGAGAAAGTGCCTGCTTATTAGAAGGAAGTAGAAAATGTACAGGGTTTCTCTGTGTAGCCCAGGCTGTCCCGGAATTCACTCTGTAGACCAGGCTGGCCTCGCACTCATAGAGATCAACCTGCCTCTTCCTCTTAAGTGCTGGGATTAAAGGTGTGCCCTTAGTACCACCTGGCTAGAACGCTCAGTTTTTTAATGAGGGGGAACCACAAAGTTTTACTCAAGTTGACACAGCGTTGGAGAGGCATCCACATTCCAACGAAGGACAAACAAGCCTCATTCTCCCTCACAGCCTCCATGCCGGAGGGAGTATATAGAACCGGCCTCTTCCCTTGGGCCCATGCTTATAAAGTGGCCTATGCAAGATCGTAAGTTTATGCTTAAAGAGTGTTCCAACATGACAGTCACATTCCTGGATTTCTTCCCCCCCTCCCCCCCAGATGAAGTGTATGCAGCCTGAAACCAAGGCCACTGTCCTGGAGGGAGATGACATTTACTAGTTTCCAAAGCCAGACCGTGGTCTTCTTAAAACCCTCCTTTCTGCGTGCAAGCCCTGCCTAAACAGATGGAGGCTAAGCCACAGGGCGCCAGAGACAGGCATGGAGCAGGAAAAAAAAAATTAAAAAAATTAAAAATAAATGGGAGGCTCCTCGGGGCATGGGGAGAAGTGCAAAGGTCTTGTTCAGGTGAAAGAAAATGTGTAATAAAATTCACCGGTTCAGCTGAACAGGTAATTACAGAGTTAATAAAACAAGGATTCCTGACACAATAGATTCTAACTCAGCCGTGGGTGTCATAGTCGCTAAGTGACTTTTTAGTTTGCTGATCATTGATCCACTAGACACTAACAGCTCCGATCGGATCAATGCTGGGTAACATATGAGGAGGACTTTGCATGTTAAAATCTACTGGAAATTTTACATGAAGGAGTTCATTATCTGGGTAATGTGACCTGTGTCCAGATGATACATATGGAACATTTGTCAGATTTTTTTAATGGCAAAAAGAAAAAAAAAAAAAGAAAAAAAGAAAAGATTTTTTTCCCCCTAAAAGCTTAATTATGTGAGCTATTCCATTGCTGAGACACAGAAGCCTTGGGTACTGTGAATGTGTAAACGTGTTCATTTGAGGCTTGTAGAACCTAAACAGGAAGATGGCATCTCTGTCACTGGACCCCTCCTTTCCCACCGACAGACAGTGGCGTTCTCCCGTCCGTCCATCCTTCTTCCCTTCCTGCCTCACCCAGCTCCTGCTTTGCCGAGCTCTTTCCCGTGCACACAGTTCCTTCCAAGTGTGTCTTTGAAGGTCACCCTGGGCTCCCTTTGCTCTCTTTCCCCTCCGGGGTCCTGTTACCACATACATAGCTTATTGGTAGAACGCAGACTGATAAGAGACCAACATACTGTGTGGCAAAGACATCGCATCCCTTGGTTCTACAAAGCCATGTGTCTGACATGGGCAATAATGACCTCACTCACGGAAGCCAGACAAATGGCAAACAGCTCTGGAAATGCACCTACTATGTTTTCATTTTTTTATATTAATATATAAGTTACATCGAGAACAGTTCTTACTACACAGGCTGATGAGGTGTGCCAGATGTACACTTAGCAGATACATACCACACTTAGGGTGACATTACTGGATTAACACATACAACAGCCCCACCAGCCTTCTGAGTTCTTTTGTGCTTTCTGGGTCAGTCCATCTCCTATCACTGATTTTGGAGGCCACTGATCAGTCTTGGCTCTCTCTCCCTCTGACTTGTTAAGAATGTCATAGATGAAGTCGTATAGACTCTCGTCTTTTATGTCTGGCTTTTTTCAGTGAACATAAAACCTTTACGACTCTCCCACTTTGCTGCATTTACCCATCTTTATTGTTGAAGAGCATTTCATTACACTATAATGGCTGTGCTACAGTTTGCTTATCCACTCGCCAGTTGGGAAGTACTTAGGTTGCATTCAGTTTGAGGCGATAGTAAATAAAGCTTTCTCTAAACACCCGAGCCAGAATCTGGGTCCGGGCATAGACTGTTTGACCAAGAGCCCAAGTTTCAAAGCCCCCAGTCTACTGGTTCCCAGCCGAGAACCTCAGAGTTCTCTGCCATTGTGACTACACACCTTTCCACTTTCAAACTGTGCCCGGAACCCGTGGCCCTTTCTACGTAGCTTGCCTGGCTACATGTCACATGCCATGCGTTCACCCTGTGAGGCAGAAATGGTGTGTTTTAAAAATTGTCTTTAGAGGAAGGCCTTTGCATTCCCAAATCAACGAAGGAATCCACCTGCTTGTAAATCTGCAAATTTAGGTATCTTTAAAGGGAGCACTTAGAAAATAAACCCGTAGCACTGTGACTACCATCCATGTACTAATTAGCAATATGACACCCACAATTTCTCTAGGATGTTAAACCTAGTAAAATTCATTACTATTGAAACAGAACATTTATTGTTACAAAATAATAAGAAACCATCTACAAATGGGTAAGACTTTTACATTTGGACAGAAAAAAAAACCCCACATAAATATTACTAGATATTAGTTTATGGGCTGATAACTTGGAAAATTCTAGTTTATCTTGCACATTTACACTAGCATCACCGTGATAAAGAGCACAGAGAGCAACGTCTATTGAGAAAAAGTTGTTCCAGAATTGAAAGTTACAGGAGCAGGTATGGTGTTAAATGAGCCAATGGTGGGCATGTCAGGGAGAAAAACCAAAATTAGCACATCTGTCCTTGTTCACAGGGCCATTTGGACATGGATTTCCAGTGCTCCTCAGATTTCTAAAGTAGCACGGGAAAGTCCTTAAAAGCAGTCAGGGTTGGCTGGTGTCCTACTCCAGTTTGGACCCTTAACAAACAAACGAGATACAGCACGAGACAGAACTTGCAGCAAGGGGCTCTCCTGGAGCTTGTAAGGAAATCAGAACAATCGTTCATTCGAAGTCTGCAAAGAAGAATCAACAACAGTGGAAACAGAGAGTCTTGAAACCCAGCGGGAAGAGAGAGAATACAGGGAAAAGATGCGAATCAGGGGGATGGTGTTGGGGAACTTCGGGTTTCCTAAGAGAGCATATGTTTAATTCTAGCTAACAGATGCCCCTGATTAAGGCAGCCCAACAGGGTGATGGAAGCCACATCAAACTCTAGCACCAGACAGCTTACGCCCAAATCATACCTCGATTTCCTCTTGGTTTGTTACCAAACAGTTTAACCCCTTCTGATTGACCCAGGTTTTTCTAGAAATTTCCGTCATCTCTGAACACATCAGGTTGACCATCAGGTTGACCCAGTGTGACCCATCCAAAGGAGATGAAATAGTTACTGACTTGGCGGATGGTCTAGACCGTACTCTAATTAACCAATCTGGGGGATAGGTTGGGGCTGAAACTTTTCTCACAATGGTATGTGATTCCTCCACAGATGTGTTAGGGGCCAGGCATGAGCTGTCGCTTCCTTATGCTTCCTTTAGGATGAACAAATAATAATAAGAGAGACAACGTGCTTTCCGTCTGTGGAATGGGCCCTTCTCTCTGGATACCTTGGATGTAACATGTTCCCCAGGGGAGTTACTTTGAAGAATCTCCTTCCTTGAGGCGTGACTCCCCTCCCCCACCTGTGGTCCTTCCACATCGTCCTCTTGAGGAATGGCCCCGGCACTTGCTTGCTGTTCTTCCGATATCATGATTGCTTACCCTGCTTTGATGCCATTTCCTGGCTCGTCATCTTGATGCTAGGAGTCTACAGGGGGCTTCTATGTTCCCAAATACTTTATTATCATATTTAGAGATGATTCGGAATATCCAATGCAGCCTTAGTAACTTGCAAAACTTTGGCCTCACCTTAACTCAGCTCACTTGGAAACCAGCTATTCCCCCCTCACACCCCTCCATGTCCTCCCGTGGTTCGCACTCCTTCTGGCTAAAACTGTCTCTTTGCTTTACTTTAAAAGATACATTTGTTTATTTAATTTGTAAGTGTGTGCACCCGAGGGAATATGCATCAGGCACGTGTAGGCTGCCCACAGAGAGGTCAGAAAAGGTTGGATCCCTTGGAGCTGGAGTTGCAGGCAGTTGTAAGCTACCCAAATGTGGATGCTGGTAACCCATCCTGGTGGGTGCTGGAAACCCATTCTGGTTCCTTTGCAAGAGCAGTAAGTGCCGCTCTTGACTGCTGAGCCATCTCTCCAGCCCCCCCCCCCCCCCAGATACTTCTTGTGGGATCTGTTGACATACTGATTAACTGATCAAAAGCCACTTTGGCAAGCACTTGTGACCATTTTGATTTTAATGAGGATTAATCCTTTATGATAATGTTCTTGACAAGCAGGCCATAAATAGCACTAGTAAAGATAAGAGACAATTTGTGAGGCCCTATTTCTTTTAAGGCACTCTATATGAAATGCCTTAAAACTCCTGGTGAATCTGAGACACACTGAAACACACTCTCAAGGAGGGCTCACAGAAGATGGAGGAGAAATTCTCTGTTATCTGGGCATAGACTGTTTAAATGGCCTTCCTTCCAGTGCGCTTGGAGGTCCCTGGGCCTATTGTGGGTATTATCAATTTCAAAGGTGGTGATTCGAGAGGGAAGCTCTGCTGTGAGTCCACAGTGGGCTTCCATGTTCAGAACTACTTTATCATCACATTTAGAGATGATTCTGAACAGCAGAACCAATACGACTCGTAAGGGAAACTCCGTGATATTCAAAAATACACTGCTTGCTTTCTTGGATGTAACTCAGCGACTCAGGTATTCTGTCAATCCCATCTTCCATTAGATAAATTTCATTGTCAACTACTGTATATGTTAACATTCCTGAGAAGTTGGGAATCGTAGGGAAGCCTGGACGTCAGCCAAGTCTGGAAGACTCTGGCTTTTACAGGCCGCCAAAGGATTTGGTGCAGACATGAGAGATAAGGCTGAAAGCATTAAGGCTTAGCTCTCAATGCAACAAAACTCCCACAACCAACTTACACTCCAGCCAGCTTAGCAGATCAGTGGTTTCCAGTGTCGGATGCCGGGCAGTGCACACTGAAATTCTCAGAGATTTATGGAAGTCATATTGGAAGACATGGAGGTATGGATTAGCCTACACAGCAGTTATTTGGAGAGTTCTTTCACAGGAAGCCTGAGGCCTCTTCTGTCACACAGAGAAGGCCATTTTTTTTTTTTTTTTATGGTTTGGAAAGATTCTCAAAGCTTTCCAAATCATAGGCTCCTCTAGATATTCGTTTGGGGTGTTTGCTCTACAGTCAGGATTGTATTACAGACAAGGAAGGAAGTGAACGATGTTAGCCAAATATGTGGGCCATTTCTGCAGCAATTGTAGTAAACCAGGAGAGCCCTAACATAGAGCAAAAGCTGTTTGCACCCCTCCTCTTCCGTACACAGTGTAAACTCTCTGTACATGCTGGGTGTAGGTGGGCGAAAAGGAAGCCTGCTGGTCACCATTTCCCATGAGTCCTTTCTGACCTTTCAGTCCTAAATCAATACTGCATTCTTAAATATCATTCACGGAAATGAGGAATTCCAAATATCTTTCCTTAATCTGTTCTTGGGGTTCTCAGTATCTCCTTTTGAAGGGAGATGCAAATTACCTGCCTACTTTGCCAGAGTTCCTTAGCCTCTGAGATGCAATTTCCTTTCCTGTGAGAGTTCAAAACCAAATATTCCGTGGACAAAATCCTCAAAACAGGCAGAGGAATCCCATCAATGTTTGGGGAAAGAAGGGAATACATAAACCAAGAGTTAGGAAGGAAAACAGATGATATGTGTTTTCTTTACATTGTAGGGGGTATTGTTTTATGACCTAAGATGGAGTGCTTCTGAGAGTGAGATTTTGGTCAAGCCACAGTAGAGGAGCTGTTTGGTCCCACAGGCAGGCTTGTAAGAAATAGGAAACCTGGAGGGCACTACCATTGCCTCCAAAGAAAGGCATTATGCAAGCATAAATTATAAACATAAAATTTTCAGTTTTATAATTATACCTAAGCCACAAGTTCCCAGGAGATTTCATTATGTCATTCCTGGAACTTAACTTTAAATTTTCTTTATAAGCCAACACACCATTAAAAACACCTCTAGTAAAAAAAACATTACTAATCACATATTTACTATATAAAGAAAAAGGGCTCAAATATTCATATTTATATCGCTGCATTAGCTACTCTGGAATTGTTATTGGACAAATCTAATCATCTATCCAAGGCAGGTAAAATATTTATAAACACCATTCAAATTGCCCACATTCAGGGACTTTCATAAAGTCTTTCCAAACACATTTTCCTCTACAAAATCAGAAACGTGTTAATAGCACTAACTAAATTATTCTGCACATCGTGGGTCCTATTCCTTTAATTCTGGCCTATGGGAGTGTCCACAAATCACTCCTCACACGTCTTCTCCATAGCCTGCTTAAGTTGTTACAAGAAACTTCTTCACAAGACTGCTACTCCATGGCATAAATAGGGTTCTCAAAATGGCATGTGTAAGATGTCTATGTATTTGGGCTAGAAAAGCAAAACTTTGGTCTGTAAGTTTATCCTGACCACTGAGGAATTGGGCGTGTCTATGTAAGTCAGGGAGCTATGCAACATCCCTACAGTACACACATTCTCTCTCTTTCTCTCTCTCTCTCTCTCTCTCTCTCTCTCTCTCTCTCTCTCTCTCTCCCTCTCTCTCTCTCTCTCCCTCTCTCTCCCTCCCTCCCTCCCTCCCTCCCTCCCTCCCTCCCTCTTTCTCACTCACAAGCAAGAATTCTTCGGAGAGTGACACCTTCCTTCACATGTGAATTTCTGCATAGGTTTTGATTTTATTTTTACCGCAAGATCTCCCTATGTAAGCCTAGGCTGGCCTGTGATTCCCATTCTCCTGTGTTGGATTCTCCATTGCAGGGATTCCAGGCTTTGAGCCACCACCCCCTGCTCCATCTAGAGAATTTAAATTATTTCAACAAAGTCAGTGAGCCAGACATTCCAGTGTCCCAGCTAGAATGTGGGAATGACTCTTTACCACTTGGCACTACACTGTCACTGACCATGGTCAGCAGCATCTCCAGATAGTCCCTACTGTTTCAAGAGTCTAATCTAAGACCGTACACAAAGTCTTAAATGTGAAGGCATAAAGAAGGGGTGCACAAATTCAAGCGACGTGGAACAGTGTGATTAGAAGCAAGACAGCTCCTGCCAGAAAGTTCGGGATAAGAAAGAAAAAAATGGGGGTGCAGTTTCTTTAAAAATATATATACATATGTACAAATATAGATACTTTACAAAAATAGCTACTTTATGACTATAAACTAAAGAAGATTTAAAATAATTAGCCTATTTGTTATCAGTTAGTTAAATACTCTTCGGGTATAGATTTTACTAATCTATCCATCAAACATCATCTGGTTACACACAATTTCTCAGAAAACCAACTCGCTTACAGCTCTCCATCTACAAACTCACCGGAAAAGAAAATATTTCTAAATGTGTACATTGAATGGTTTACAATTTAGTTAACCAAACTATTTCAGCGCATTTATATACCTTAAATAGCAGCAGTATGACATGCTAACGGGCCAGGTGTGGGGGTAACTTATGCCTCTAATCCCAGCACTTGGGAAGCAGAGGCAGGAGGATTTCAGCAGGTTCCATAGGAACTGGGCTACCTGATGAGTTCCAGGCTAGCCTTGGCAACAGACAAAAGCAGTAACGGGACCATTTAGAGCAGATAAGTATAAAAGCTCACATAGTAAAAGCAGGGACAAACTCGGAAGAACTTTGTCTGTCTGTAATTCCTGAGTATCTAGCAAGAGTGGTGTTTAATTTGACACAGACTCAATCCTCTGACAGCTATCTGTTAATCTACCTGATTTCTATGAATTCCTGGGAGAGATCAGACAAAGGGTCACATCCATGGGTGGCATTCCGCTACTCTCAGCGTGACATCCAGCGAGCTATGACAGTTATCAGCAGTTTCAGCTTATTTTTAAATAGCAGTAACTCTCCATAAAAAAGTTATATTTTCATAGGTTTATCAAGCTATAATTCACCAAAAAAATGAAAAAAAAACACAATGAAAACTGTGTAAAAATACAGGCTGATTACGAACCCGAAAATAAATTTAGACACTTTAATGCTTGAGGTAGACTGCCAGGTGTCTCAGCCAACTTGTTATTACCACGGCATCTACCTAAAGGCAAGCAGCAGGAATGCTGGGAAAGAGCGCAAAACAATAATTTTGAGAAAATACAAAAATGATATATACATATAAAAGCATATAAACGAGTGAGCGTGGGGGTGGAGGTGTTTGTGATAGAGAGCGAGTGGGCTGGCTGGCTCCAGGCGACTGGTGAGAAGTGAGGCTGAACGCTGCGAGGCCAAACAAACAGCAACTGTAACACCTGACAATGGGAAACAGAGGCCTCCCCGGGGCCCTGTGTAAAATTATTATAAAGCGGCGAAATAACAATATAAAGTTAATTTTATTAAAATTAACAATACTTCCCATCAGCACGAGACAGTCTATATTCAAAATTAAAACAGTGGGAACGTTCATCCGCTGGAGCATTTCTGATAGGCTGAGTTTTGTTCACTGCTTAAGGAAGAGTTTCCAGGTCTGCTCTCTTTCCTGCACATCCGTGAACACTCATCTTTATGAATAACATCATGTTTAAGGGCCCGAAGTGGAGAACGTGTTTCCTTATGAAATCTGGCATAGCTAGCACATCCATACATAAGTATCCCTGTTTAATTTTTTTTTTAAAGAAGGAATTTCATGTTCTAGAAATAAAAGAAGGGATAAGTTAATCAACAATTTACCCCACTTCCTACAAATGACAAAGAGAAATAAGCAAAGGTAGTAATTTCATGATATCATTTTGGCATGGTCCTTGCCGAGTACCACGGCTCTCTATATTAGTGGAAGGAAGCGGCTCCTACTTATCAGCTGCGATATTTTGTGCTGAGTTAAAACAAAACAAAACAAAACATCGATTTTTAGGCCCTGTTAGTTTAAAACCTGATAAGACTCAGAGCTCTTCTTGATCACCAAGAGAATGTAACTGGATTATAGAAGAGAGCAAAATCTAAAGGCAAGAATAAATTGGATCTTTACAAGTATGTTTTAGCCTATAGCTCCGCATACTCTGGACAGAATATGTGCTTCCAATATTTTAATCTGCACAGCAATAAGTATGTATATTTTGATTAATATTTAATTAAAAGTAAACTTGAACGAGTGCACATTACCAGATAGGTTTTACTTTTTACCTAAACTAGACGAGTTTCTCGTGGCACGTGCTGTGTCTCACTTAGAGAGTGGCTGCTGTTATACAGAAACCCACACCTGAGGAAGGAGCTGGGTGTGACCTGGAAATGCAGGAGCCTGGCTAGGCAATCGAACCCTGGGAGGAGGACGTGCTCCCGGGATTAGGATGGACTTCATTACTGTGGGTTAGAGAGGTTGAAGAATCTGGTTGCAAATTTTTTGAGAAGCCTTCTACATTTTACACAGATTTTCTTCCTAGGTTTGGAATTCTAAATTCACAAAATGTCTCTTGAACTGCCAGTTTTGTGTCCTTGATGTGGCTAAGGAATATAGACTTTAAGGCAGGGCAGGGAGAAATTTAAAAGTGACTTGAAATTAAAGATGACATGGTTTTTTTTTAAATGCTATTATCAAAGGAAATAAACCAAATTATGTAAAAAAAAAACCTATGTGATATTACTAAATTTAATTTAAGCCAAGGACACCCAATCTTACTCTTAATATTCACCCTGGCCATAAGTGGTAATGCGGATGAGAAATAGGCATGTCATCATAGAGCTCGCCAAAAATCTCACACTATCAGTGAAGTTGGACAGTAAAGAAGGGTCCTCATGGTGTATGTCATGTCTGTCTGTCTGCACATATGTATGTATGCATATATGTGTGTATATATGTATGCATGTAGGTGTATAGGTATGTATTTTAACAAGAACAAGACCAGAGAGAGTCATTTGGTTTCCGTTCATTCTTCCCGAGTGAATTGTTTCATGTTTTTCAGGATTTGGAGAGAAGGCAAATTACAAGCCTTCTTATTAGCATATTCTGAATATTAGCATATCCTGTCTCCTCTACTTCATTCCTCAAATATTTTATATATTGTATGCTATTTGCTACATAGCTTATTGTCCCCTTGAGAACTGTAAACCCTAGGGGGCAGGCTTTTCTCACCATGTAGCCCCAGTGCCTAAGATAGAGTAGATTTTAAATAGTATTTGTTAAATAAATGAATGGAATGTGTAATTAGTATTATTAGGAGTCAATTTTAAACACACAAAACAAAACCCAGACATTTTACAAGAAATCAAAGATAACTTTGTTCAGAACTCTGATTGCTATAAGTTTGGAAGTACATTTTTTTTTTTAATATACCTTTTGGCTTCTTTTGGAGATCATTAATGGATTTAAAACAATTTTTTTTTCTGAAAGCATCTTTGTTTGCATCTGGTACAGGAAACAAATGACTCTCTCTGGTCTTGTTCTTCTTAAAATGCATACCTACATAGATATGTCTATATGTACATAATACATATGTACATATATATGTACACATATGCAGACACACACAGTAGCAACAGGACGTGCACGTGCGGGTGCACACGCAAACACACACACACACACATACACACACACACACACACACACACACACAAAATCTAGGTGGTGGCCTCTTCTATTCTCCTGCTAAGCAGAGTCTATTTTCTGTATTCCTGTTGAACAATAGGACCATTCTGAAGAATTTGTGGACTGGTACCTAGGGCGTTTTGCAAACGGCCCTATAGATGCCGATGATAAGATGGGTGAGCAGGATGCAAGAGCATCTCAGAGATCACCTGCTGCACTTGTGTTGGGGAGCTCAATGGCTGTTTACACCGAGTGCCATCTGGCTCTATAGATATAATAACAATTATTCCATCGAGGTGTGTAGCTCCCTAAATCATATTAATATACAATGATTCCTCCAGTCGTATAGGAGTTGATGTCTTTGTGTGCTCCCACTTAACCTGGGTAATGTGCTAAAACAAGTCTGCCTCATCATTAAGAATTGATTTTTTATTTATGTGAATGTCATTGGCAATCCCATGATATCCCTTTGTAATTCAGCTGAACAGGACTGCATACCAACGCTAATCTATTTTTATGGCATATCTTTAAAAATTTGCAACATCTTGCTGCATTTGGATATTTATATAGAGATTTGTGTTCCCACAGAAAGCTGTTGTTAGCTTTGGAGATCCATTTCACACGGCAATAGGGCAAGTATCTAATATACTTCATTAGCGCTCTTGTATCAGATAAGGGTTTATGTCTTTAAATTATTTAACCTTAGAACCTTACTTAGATAACATAAATTACGAATACTCTAATGAAAATCATTAGTTAGCCTATTCAAAACAAAACAAAAACCCTCCAGGAATAAAATTAAAACATTTTTAGATCTGCTCTTTGCTGTTTCCCATGATGACCCATGCCTGTATGTTATCACTGGTCACCGGTCTAGTCACTGACATGAGCAGTCATTCTGACATTCTAATATCTGTCTGTCTGTCTGTCTGTCTGTCTGTCTGTTTTTAAAGTCACAGTCACCTGACTAATCTAAAATGGGATTTTAAAAGTCAGTGTTACAATTATTTATAAACTCACCTTAATGGCTTTTGCTTGTTTTTTTTTTTAATTGAGATTAAAATAAGCAATAATGAGAAAATACTGTAAAATTCTGAGAATAAAAAATGAAACCACACAACAGCTTTGGGGATAAAATTCCGAAAAAATTTCACTTTAATCCTGGTCTTCCTCAGGTTGAGTTCAGGAGCAACTCAGATTGATACTCAGATGATGGCCGTGTTTGGGGAAACGCAGCAAGCATCTCTCTAGGGCCAGGAAGTTTCGGCCACACTTTGGTCCCTCTCCTGTTTGTTACTGCAGCCCTTCATGGGGACTTGTGCTTAATGCCCTGAGTGTGTATCACAGCGCTTACGGGGATAATAACTCACAAAGGAGAGACACAAATGCTGGGAACAATCAAACGAGGCTACAATTCTCCCAGTCTCAAGAATTTGATAGAACTTTACCTTGAAGTCTAAACCACTTCAATGTTACTGTTCTAGAAAATTCTTCTGTGCATGTTGCGGATGATTTAGACAATTTGAAGATAAAGGAATGCTGGGACAAGAGTGCTATTCTAACTTGAAAAGCCATGTCCTAAAACTTGCTCAAACTTAGGAAAGACAGACAGACAGACAGACAGACACACACACACACACACAAACACACACACACATCGATGTTTGAGTCTTAAGTGTTAAATCAACGAGGTTCAGAGTCACACCAAGGCTTGTACATCTCAAGTTCAAATTTTACCAATAGTTTCCCATGAGTCATGGAAATTACCCTCTATTTATGTTTGATGTTTATAAACTACAGAGGAGAAGCCATGTGCTTTTGTGTTCAATACATTTAATACATTTAATGATCAGATATTTTTTCTAAAGATAGGTCTACAAAAAAAGCTAGGGTCTGTGTTCTTTCAGAACTATGGGCAGTAAAGATGGCTAAGAATAAGACACCTGTGCTGGCATGATGGCCTAGTGGTGCATCCCACCAAGTCTGATGGCCTGCATTCCACCCTTGGAACCCACATGGCAGAAGTCCTACATGCTGTCCTTGTCCTCTACACACTGCAGCATCAGTATGTGTGTTACGAGCACATGTGCACCCACCCCACCCCCAAAAACAAATAAATATTTTAAAATGTCATTATTATTATTTTTTTGTGTATGAGTTTTCTGTTTTCACAGACACCCAAAAGAGGGAATCGGATCCCATTACAGATGGTGGTGAGCTGCCATGTGGTTGCTGGGAATTGAATTCAGGATCTTCCGAAGAGCAGCCAGTGCTCTTAACCACTGAGCCGTCTCTCCAGCCCAATAAATAAACTTTAATTAAAAAGAATAATATACATGCCTGCCAGTATTATTTTAGTACAAGATTACTTGTAAACGTTACTAAGTATCTATTCTACAAAGATGATAAAAGGTGGATTAATCATCTAAATGCCTACAAATAAAGACATAGGGAGAGAGGGGGGGGTGGGTTCCCTTTGCCTATCCTGTCGTCTGTCTCATATGGTGGCCTGGTCCCACACTTCACATGGTGGTATTTACCTGGTGTGATCTCTGCCTCAGAGTTAAACTAGGGTTTGGCTTGCAAGTCAGATTTTAGAATACAACTATGAGGGTCTACATGACAGTAGCCTGATGGTTTGAAAGCTTTCTTTCCATCAGAAAGAATCCTTTATTTTGGGAATGAGCCAACTCAACTGGGAACACAGAAGCAGTCTGAACTCTCCACGAGGGCTTGCCTCAACCTCGTGAACGCAAAGGCTCTGATGGTGACATTCACACAGCGTCACTGCCGGCCCTGCTGTAATCTTCTCTTTATGATTGTCTCTTTAACAAAAAGCTCTGCACTCAGCATGCAAAGAAGTTAGAAGTGGGGGAGGGAGGGGAAACACACACAGAAGGGGGGGGGGGAACTGCAGATCAATCATCTATAATTAACAAAAATCCGATTGGTGCTTTAAATAGAGATCAATGTTCCGGGCTGCCTGGATTGTGGGGATGTGTTCACCTTCTCGTAAGTCTCCGAGCAAGCTGTCACACCTACAGAATCACCATTTGTTTTCTTAACAAAGCTTCAGGGGGCGCCAGGCTCTCATTGAAATTTCATTAATCTAATGGAGTAAAGTCCTATAGAAAAAAATCAAATTCTCGTTGGACGAGATGCTACCTGGGAAAGATAACCTCTATTTGAACTCTGAGACTCAGATCGCTCTGCTATTAGTCTGAGGAAACAGACAGCAACCACGCTGATTACAGCCACCGGCCTCAACAATTTTTTTTTCTAACTAGCAATTTCGAGAGCAAAGTGCTACAGTGTCAAAGCGAAAGAAACACAGCTGTGGGTTTTCTGCAGAGCGAAATGGTTCTGAAATGTCACTGAATAGCTCACAAAGGACGCCAATCTACGACAACAGAGACATAAGCATATAGGAGAAAGGGCCCACACACCCTCCCTTCAAAGGTACGTTGTTTACATGCATGCAATTTGTGACTGCGGCAGCTGCCGAATGCAGGATTTTCACAGAAGTCCCAAACAACATCTTTTTAGAGAGCCATGGCCAGTCCCTCCCAAGCCTTCCTGGGTCTACGAGTTCCCCACTTCATCTATTAGAATTCTTACTCGCTGACCATATTTCGGCATCCCATCTCCATATGATCGGATACATAGGCTTTCAAATGCAACCCAAAGGTGCACATGCTAACACGCAGTAGCTATGGCTCCTTTCTCTCAGAGGAAAATGTAGAAGGCTCACGCTGTGGTGTCCTTCTAGGGACATGTCCATAGCTTGATCCTCTGTCACTCATGGGTATAAGACGCTATCTGTACCTGACAGAAAGATCCACCGTGATTATGGCTGTGACTACACCAAACTGAAATGCATTTCCATACTGTTCTTTTACCTACCCGGTCCCCCCCACCCCCACGAAGCTTCAATGTGTGTTTTTAAAGGTTAAAATGGCTATCAGACCCCGAGAATTTAGGACCTTGGTAGGAATTCCACAGAAGTCCCAATAGAGTGGGGGAAACCCTCTGAGGTTTTCGTAGGCTCACTGTATTTTCCAGAAAGAGCCGGGCAGAGGGAAAACCAGCAACCCAGACAGGAGCACTGTAGACTACAATTTGGATGGGGCCTTGACTGTGAAACTTTGTGTAAAATGAGGAAACAAATCTTACTTCTGGGGGGAAAAAAAAGAGAAATTAAATAATTTGAATAAAAAATTTGGCACGTCTCTCCTTTTTACTTTTAACAAGGATCTAAAATTTGTTGAAAACGGCAATAAGAGGAAAAAAAAACCCAAAAATCTGAAAAAAATCACAAAAGGAAGAGAACGGCAGTCACGGTGAATGGCTGGCCAGAGTTTTCATCTATGAGAAAATCCTTGTCTTCCACTCTGATCATAAAAAGCTTGTTGCAGTCAGGAAACGTCTTCTGTGTCCCAAGTGCCTCAGAGGAGTGGGGCACTTCCTAGTCTGTGGATAAATAGTTCTCTAGTTAGTTGGGGTTCCTACTTTCTTTGAGTCCAAATCTATGCATAAAAGCTTAGCTTACTGTCCTATCTCAGATCCACCTGTAGAATCAAACTTCCCGTTCTCCTCCTAGATCCTGTTTAAAGATGCCACAGGAAGAAAGTCCATTTTTTCTTTTCTTTTAATTCAGAGCAATCAGAGAAATGGGTAAATGACATGTCTGTGTGTCTGTCTATTTATCTACATACCACAGGCAAATCTAGACATACAGAAAAAGTTTGCTCCAAGTTACGGTTATTAAAATAGAGCTGGGCAACACAATAACACCTTTTACAGGCAAGCATCTCCACCACAGAAACAGAGAGAGAAAGATAGAGAGAGGGAGACACAGGCATTCAGATGAGCCTTCGGGGAATTGCATGAACTTTTGAACCAGAGACAGAGAGCCAGAACCCAGCCTGTTCCCACTTTAATAAACATTTTTTTCTTCAATTAATTAAGGTTTGGGAAGAGAAAAAAAAAAAACCAACCACAGAAGAGAAGTAATTTAGCATGCAGCGCATCCTTTACAGATGGATCCTACCTTCGGATGCTTATTAAATCTATGCATGATTGCGCTGGAGAAAATTAATTGCATTGTTTCTCGGTATTCAAAAAGGGGGTTGCAAGCAGCTGAAAACAGAAAGGAAAACGAAGCAAGCTTGTTGTTTGGAAAACGAATACTTCCCAAGTTCTAAACCAAGTAATCCGCAAACCAGCATGAAAGCACAGAAAGAGTTCTTTACTTCATTTTATTATGTTGAGATTTTAAAATACACTGCCAGAGCGTGTACACAGACGTATGGAGAGCTCATGATATTCTGGTCTAAGAAAAATTTCCTGCTCAATGACATTTGAGCTACTCCATCAGGCGGTGAGCTTCTGCTCAAGTCCTGCTGCGAGGAAAGAGTTATCTGAACATCTGGGGACACCTACACCCACACGCATGCAACAGTACCACGGTTGGCTGGTGTTTGCTTCATTCCAGTTTTAAGAAAAAGCAATGACTTTCTGGTTGTATTTTGGAGAAAAATATAAAATATTATCATCAAACATTCAGAATTCAGGTAACCGTTAGACTTGTGTTAACTTTAATTGAATGAAAGAAAGAAAAAAAAAAAACACCCCACAGCGGCTTGAAGTAACTCAAGCCGTTTCTTCTCTGAAGGCTGCTGGTAAAACTGCACTGTAACTTAGCCTGACCATCCCTATGACTGTCACCAAGTCTATGAGAGCTGATTAACTCCTCAATTCCTGTAGCTGCAGCTTTAAACATCCCTACATTACACACACACACACACACACACACACACACACACACACACACACATACATATGTATATGTGTGTATGTATATATACACACATGTGTATATATGTATATATACACATGTGTGTATATATGTGTGTGCATATGTGTGTACATATACACATACACATACACATACACATACACATACACATACACATATACATATACATATACATATACATATACATATACATATACATATACATATACATATACATATACATGACCTGTCCTGCTATTGACTGACTAAAAAACTTCACTTAGGAATTTTAAAACTTACCTGACTCCATATTTCCAGTACAGTATCTTATTTTGTTTGTTTGCTTCCAGCACTGAGAATTGAACTCATGACCTTGAACCTCCCAGGCAAGCACCCTACCATTAAGCTACATCCTCAGCCCTTACATATTTTCCATTTTGAGGCAGGGTTGCAGGGTCTCACCAAGTTGCCTAAGGTAACCTTGAACTCTCTCTGTAGTCCATGCAGCCTGTGCAGGCCTTGAACTTGCCATCCTTCAGCCCCAGCCTCCTTCCTGAGCTTCTGTCATTGTAGGCCTGTGTCGCCAGGCCCAGCTAGATGGTGGTTTTGTTACTCTTCCTTCTACAAGTCTATAAATCAGTATCTCTAATCCTTGGTTAACATGTAAAGTTATTTTAAAGTATTCATCATGACACAAATTTTGCTAAGAGAAACAAACCGAGTTTATATAAGTAAATAAATCTGTCATATGTTCAAGAGATTTCATAAGAGATGGGATAAAAAATATGGTGCAGTTAACACTGGGATTTATTTATGTCATGCCTTCTACTGGCATATTTCAAAGAACAGTATAAATTACCTCTTAGTTACAGACATGATCGTTTCTAGTTAGAAATAGGGCAAAAGCAAGATCAAATGGCAAGACAGGGAACACAAAACTTCTGTCATGTCATTAGACATTTAACTGCCTCTCTTAACTTCTCAGACCTATGTCCCATTTAGGAAGGTAGCCAATGAAAATTAGGGTTCCAGCAGCAGCCAATGAAAATTAGGGTTTCATTAATGATCAAAAACATATACAAAAACATTTTTACTCCCAGGAGAAACCCAAGTCAAAAAGCTTGTTGTCTGTGCTGCTGGTATCTGTAAGTGAGACCTAAAAAATATAGTCTCCTGTTAGGGAGATAGCCCTGTAGATAAAGCACTTGATTCAAGACTGGGGTCAGGCTCACCGTGACCCACAGAAATGCTGGGCAGGCACCGTGGTTACCTCTAAGGCCAGTACTTAAGAGACAGACAGGGGCTTCCCAAAGCAAGCTACCTCGCTAGCGTAGTGGGAGTCAGCTGTAGATTCAGTGAAAGGTCCTGCCTCAATAAAGAAGTGGAGAGTGATTGAGGAAGACAACCATGATTGACCTTGGATCTGTGTGTGTGTGTGTGTGTGTGTGTGTGTGTGTGTGTGTGTGTGTGTCTACGCATGTGCATGCGCGTGCAGGCACACTCTAAGGTAGTTTGGCTAAGGGAGAGCAGGGTAAAGTTTTAGAAATTAGCAATCCTATCTCCTAAGCCTCAGATATGGATGAAATAACCGAGATAATATAGCTGGTAAAAGCTTCAAGAATGTAGATGACTTAGTTCAGGGCCCTGGGGACATCCTTCTCTACACCAGAGCCCTTCTGCCTGCTGCGCCCCACCCTTGAGCAGGTACCTGCAACAGGCTGACTGTGGCCTCTCCCTGAGCCTCATTGCTTATGTGCCAGAATTTCTTTTTCTCAGTGAAGAAGCTGGGGAACCAAATTCAGGGCCTCATGTACCCCAGGCAAGGACTTTACCCTAGATTCTTGAAGATGTCCCTGGCTGTCACCTTTAAAGTTTCTCTTGAAGTTGACACAACCCACTTTAAATACATACTGGGAATGACCAGCCTGCATGTAGCTCTTAGTCACCCGGCACAAGGAGTTCCATCACATAGTTACCATCTATCTGGGTAAGTCAGAATCACCACCGAAAAGCAACTAGTCACGTGCTAGCAAAGGAGGTTTGGTAGCGTGGCTAGCTCAGGTTTCACTTGGGCCACTTGTGACTGGATATGGGGAAGAGGTCACCACACCCCAGATAGGCACAAGATGATTCCAAGAGAGTAAGTTATTATATTCACTTTCAGGAGCTCAGGAAGAGCTTGGATAAGTTTCAGATTTTGATATTCTTCTTATACTATAAAGTAAGGCTTTTATATTTTATTATTCCTATACTATAAAATAAGAATGGACGAATCATAAAACATTTAGGCTCCTGGTGATTTTAATCATTACTTTATACTTCTTATATCTAACAATGCGCACCCAGTCATCTTGGAGCTAAGAGCTGAGGAGCTAATTGGGAGATTAGCATCATGACACTACACGGTAATTCAGCAAATCCTGTGTTCATTTATTCCACAGAATCCTATTTTCATGAAGGAGTTAAAAAAAAAACCCACAACCTCTATATGGTAAAAAAGCTTAATCACTCTTGGATGAGATATTTTTTCTATTTTTCAACGCAATTACTCTTTGTCTTAGGTCTAATTGAATTCACTTTCCATGTTGGTGGGGGAAGGGAAGTAGGTAGGAGGGCTGTGGCATACGCTAGAAGACAAATTGTACAAATTGTGGGCCTTACAATACCAAAAAAACATCGTGAATCTGATAAAATGTTTAATAGTGGGCGATGTGACAGAGGAGGGAGAGTTTAGCCATCAGAAGCAGGGTTTTGGATATGGAAGACATCAAAGATGTTGTATGAGAAACACTCCTATTTTAATTTATAAGGCTCCTTGGGATTCTTTGAACGGAAAGTGTCATATTAATACCAGCATTTTCATTGCACAGGGGAGATCCCAGATTGTTGACATTTCTGCAGAAACCATATTTCAGCAGTCAACGGGATATAACGTCTTAATGTGGATTTGGTTCGGTTGCTAACTTCTCGTCCCTGGCTTGCAGCCTACACAACGGAGCACGCCCTTGCTGGTGTCTCCCTCCCCTCTCCTAAAGGTCCAGCCTCTCCCATTTGTCTTTTTGGGTGTCAGTGGAAGGTCCAGCCTTTGCCTTTGTTCTCATAGGCTACAGTATTGATGGAAGTAAACATTCATCTTGGGTCTCTCCGGCACAGTGCTTTCCACCTCTCAGTATTTCTGGCATCAAAGGGTGGAAAATCTCTGGATATGATAGAAGGAGGAAGAGAAGGAGGCTGCCATTCTGCAGCATGTTATTACACACCGTAAAGAAGAGAGTGCTAGTTAGTTAAACTAAAGGTTCTTTGAAGGTTCTTTAGGCTGTGACAGATGAATAAATATTATTTGGAAATCCAGACCATGCAGCCACATTTCTAGATCAACCTGACAAATATTTTTTGTAAATCTAATATATACTGTAACCTGTGATATCTATGTATCTATGTATCTATGTATCTATGTATCTATCTATGTATCTATCTATGTATCTATCTATGTATCTATGTATGTATCTATGTATGTATCTATGTATCTATGTATCTATCTATCTATCTATCTATCTATCTATCTATCTATCTATCTATCTATCTAAATTAAGACCCGATTCTTGTTCACTGTGAGGTCCTAATCCTATTGGAGAACAGAGTACCTGGTAATATAACGCGAGCCAAATGGTGGTAGCAGCTATGATAGAGGGTTAGTGGGATCACTAGGCCAGCTAGGTGGTCTTTCGAGAGGGTGGAGTTTGAATGGCACTTTGAAGCTTGAGTATGTGGGTGGAAAGACTGGAAAAGGCATTGCAGGTAGAAAGCACAGGGCTGGGTTTGGGTAAAGATGAAGACTCCAGGGAGGGCAGGCATTTCAAAGCCAGGCAAGGTAACTTAAAAGGTGGAGCCAGAAACATAACCAGATCTTTGTGTCTAATCTGATAAACAAACAAACAAACAAACAAACAAACACACTGACATCCATAAATCTGAGCTTCTGAGATTGTAGCATTTGAGAGGATAGTTCTATTCTACACTGCCATTCCCCATGTATTCCAGAGGCTCCTACTTTATTCCCCCTAACACCTTCCCAGGCCTGCCACCATCTTCTTTTAAAAAGTGTTTGTGGGTATTTTGTCTTCATGAGTGTCTATGCACCATGTATGTACAGTGACCACTGAGGCCGGAAAGGGGTGTTGGGTCCCCTAGGGCAGGAGTGATAGATTGTTAGGATCCTGGAATTGAATCTGGGTCTTCTGGAAGAATGGCCTGTGCTCTTAACCCCTGAGCCATACAGAGATCCAGTCCAAGCTTGGCATCAGCTCCAGCTTGACCCGTAGACCAGGGTACAATGCAGTAAAGGTGGATGAGGTGAAAAGCCTTGTGTCTGAAAGGGTGAGAGAGCAAGAGGCACCTGCTGTGCTAAACCTTCGAGGCAAGAATTACGATGGTCGGTATATATATATATATATATATATATATATATATATATATATATATTCAATGTTTTACCTGTATGAATGTCTGCATCACGTGAGTGCCTAGTGCCCAAGGAGGAGCCCCTAGAACCGGAGTTACAGATAGTTGTGAGCCACCATGTAGGTGCTGGGAATCAAACTTGGATCCTCTGGAAGACCAGCCAGTGCTCTTAACAACTGAGCCATCTCTCCAGCCTCTGAGTTTAGATTTCTTCAACAATCCTCCTGTCTCCTGGTCTTCTTCCAGTGTGTGAGGTACCTGGAAAGGGTCTCACACACATTGGGCCACATAGCTTCTTCTAATAAATGTATAAAGTCAGGAAACATTTCATCTTTAGTTGCAAATGACAAGATTTTTAAAAAATAAATATGATGATGATGATGCGTTTTAAATTTGTGCTAAAGTGACCGGGTGCCGACAGGAAAGAGCTGATGTTGGAGCATGTGACAGTGACCAACAGAGAGAGCGACAGCTCAAAACACAACACAGTTGCTTCCTGGTGACCAAAACAGAAACACATTGTATCTTGTATTGCCCCAAATGCTATCTTGCTTGTGTATTTTCCCAGGAAGTTCTACAAGTAGCAAAGATATGATATATATCAAATGCTATCCAGGAACCAAGCCAGTCACTACCAATGAATGACATGACAGCTTTAATACATCTGCTTCTTTTCACGGAGGATAGAAGAACGCATATCTTTTCTTCAAATCCAAATGCTTACGATAATCAATGGGATGGAGGGACACTTTTTTACTACTATGCTGCCCTTGGGTGTCTTATATTGCTATGGTTATATTATATATATTGCTTATATTATATTCCACTAACAGGAAGCGGAGGTCCCTTTTGCCATCCTTCACAGTTTTCACGGAGATTCTTAAAGAAGAGCAGCTACGGCACCATGCGACCGCTTTCACTCATGCGCACTCTGAGGGTATCCTGTTCATTCTCTTCCCGAAGCTGCTGTTCAAGAGAGCCAGCAACACTGGTAACGTAGACTTTTCGGACGGCATGTCTTTCGAATGAGCCTACCCACCCCCTATATACAAGGGATCCATGAGTTTCTGTATTCTATTACTCAACTAAAACCCATTCTCTATCACTCTGTGATTCAACAGCGCGGGCTAAGGGAACACTGTAGGAGTGCATGCATGGTGATTGACATGGACACAGGAAGTTTGTCTTTTCTTTTTTAAGTGAACCAGAGGCAAGGAGATGGTTTAGATATTAAAGTGTTTGCCATGCAAGTATAAGGATGTGAGTTCAGATTGCCCAGCACCCATTGTAAAAGCTGGGGTTTGCTGGCCAGCCACTCTGGTCAAATTGATGAGCTCCACATTCAGTGAGAATCCTGAGTCAAAAAAGTAAGATAGAAAGTTGTCAATGAAGACATCTGACATCAACCACTGACTTTCACATACACATACACACATGTGCATGCACCGTGTGTGTGTGTGTGTGTGTGTGTGTGTGTATGTGTGTGTGCTGTGTGCACAGACACATGTTCACACAGATACCAAGTGAGCTGTTTTGTGAGAAATTCTATATTTTGCAACCCGAATATGAAAACTTAAAAACTTAAGCTCGGAAAAGTTGTTTAGATACTAAAAGCAACAACAAAACTGACAGATTGACTAGTTGAGAACAGACTGTGCTCAAAGCAGAAATCTTTTCAACCCAGCAGAAATAGGGGCAGAGAAACACTGGAGTTTTCACTTCACCAACAGCTTTGTACTAGATGACATAATAAATTAGTAGATGACAGCCTGACGCCACTGTATGGAGACACAGGAAATGGAAGTGCTTCTTAAAACACTATTGGTATTTTCTTTTATCCTCTGGCGTGATGGGGCTAAAGAGATGACTCAGCAGTTAAGAGCACTAGATGCTCTTGCAGAGGACCTGGGTTCAACCCCGAGAGAGAGAGAGAGAGAGAGAGAGAGAGAGAGAGAGAGAGAGAGAGAGAGAGGCAGCAGCTTATAACTCTGTAATTACAGTTTCAGGGGATCTGACACCCTCTTCTGGGCACTGGACACACATGTAATACACAGACATGTATGTAGACAAATATTCATACACATGTAACAAAAATGAAAAGATCTTTTCCCTAGCTGGGCATGCAGTTCAGTGATAGAGCAGTTGCCTAGCACATACAGGGCCCAGGATTCTATCCCTGTACTACAAGAGAAAAACAAACAAGCAAACTTTTTCTTTCCCTTAAAGATTCTTGGTTAGATCACATCTTACTCCAACTGTTCCCATATATTTGCAAATCATCTTTTAACTAGCCATCTATCTAATTTGCCAAATGATGCCCTAGAGTTTTGATAACACAAATAGATGGGCATTCTCCTCTCAGGGCAGACTGTTCATCAAGTCTCACCACAGCTTTATGGTCAGAGCTGCTGAGGAAATACTGTGAGAACACTGGAGTCTACACAGAAGGATACTGGCATTGAAATGGTCACTTTCTTCCAAGAGCCTCCAATTTTACGGCTCTGGAACCATCTTGTATGAAAAGCTTGGTGCTAATATTAGTTTCTGGGCTGTGGGATAGAGGGATGTCTGTAGAATACACAGGCTTGAGGGGGAAAGCACCTTCCCAAATTTGACTCTAATGACTTTTTCTGAGAATTCACTCTTCTGAACATGTCATACCTAGACCATGCAGGAGGCTTCATGACAATAACCAGAAATCAAACTTCCAGCATTCAGGAAGCCGTAAGGCATGTTCAGTGAACCATTTTGGAATCTGAACAGCAAGGTTATATAAGTGGGGATCACACAGAGGAACATCACACTATGTGACAGTTTTGTATCTTGTTTTTATCGCTTCAGCAGACATCAGGGAAACAGAAATAAAGTCTGCAATGGCTGTGAGTTTTAAAGCTAAGGGACAGGGGGTGGGGAGTTCTAAATTCACACTCAGCTACCTCATGTGAGTTTAAAGGGAAAGTTGATTTACCATGTCTACCATCACAGCCAAGGACCATGCAGCCAAAGCAGTTAAGAGTTAAGCACATGAACCCCAGAGGGACACTTCTTTTATGTAATGGTTTACATATGCATGTTTGTATATACATTTTGGGGGAAAAATACACTTTTAAATACAGAAAAAGAAAAGATGTCTATAAGCTGTGTGGTTCCCAGTTCTAGCATTGGAAAGACATGATGAAATTTTGGGGAGGGTCTCTCTGAAAGTTACAACTGGAAGAGGAGAAAATCTAGATCAGTGAAGGGTAAGGATAAGGAGACCCTCAGCTTCATGGGTTGTGAGATGCAAGAGGAAAAGAACACAGGCTGAGGAAAAGGACGAGACATTCTTATCTTCAGCTGTGGAAGCCGATGCAGAAATTGTTGTCGATAGTGCAAAATCGGGCAGAAGCCAGACATCTCCATTTCTAGAAAGTGGGGTGCACGGGTCTCTAGTCCATCTCAAGGTTGGATATCAGGACTGGAACCCAACAGGGATGGCTTGCCATTGCAAAAGAGAGATCAGATCTTCCTGAACACACCAATTAAACAGTGGTGGCTCTTCATTTTCCAGGAGAGTGTAAATGGTCCTTTCCAGAGACAGGGAAGGAGTTAAGTTTTCCCAAGGAACTTTCGATCCCCTCTATAGCCCCAACAATATGGCTATCCTACTTTTGGAGCTAAACAGATGTCACCTAACTAGTTCATTTTTCGAGATAGGATCTCAGGTAGCTAAGGCTGGCCTTGAATTCTGAATCCTCCTGTCTCCTCCTCCCAAGTGCAGGGATCTGAAACCACCCAGCTCAACCCTTACTCTGTCCACTGAGAAGCACCATAGTGTTAACAAATTGTGTGATTTACTCCACTCTTTGTAGTTCTGACAAACTGAGAATATCTTTTGTATTTTTAGCTGTGTTGGGGTATGTGTGCGTTATCTCATGACATGTTAAAATAGTACAGAAGTCATATTTCTGTGATTATTCAAGTTTGATAGGAACATAGCTACACTCCTTCATTATATGGTATCTAAGCCCAGTTCTGCTCTGCTTCAGCCTAACTGTAAAATTGCCTGTTTGGGGATCTCTGTGAGTCACAGAACCTAAAATAGACTCACTCCATGGCTCTTTGTTTAAATGTTGCTGAGCCCCCAGTTGATCCTCGGGACGGGTCTGTCTTGGTTTCACAGTTCTAGGGGAAACAATGAGGTTGTTGTGAGAATTTTAAAAAGGACACAGAACATTAGTGCTTGGGAGCAGGGCTTTACAACACGCACCTGTAACCCTGGCTTCTTTGGGGTTCTTGACGGATCTCATGAATTCAGAGATAGTCTTGGGCTGCATAGTGAGACCCTGTCTCAATCCGTGTATCCAACACTCCATGTTTCCCTCCAAAGGACGTGTTCTATATAGAGCTTAGTATGTGTTAGGTATTTCTATTATTACACACAGAGGTCCCTAACCTAGAGATAATCAACTTTACAATGTCATGGGCTTGCTAGAGGGGACTCTGAACATTTCCTGGTTTGCCTTGCCTTTGCTATGCTGTTTGTTTTTTTTTGTTTTTTTGTTTTTTTTTTTTTAAAAAAACATGGCTTCAATATCTCCTGACAAAGGAAACCCTTCTTGAAGTATCTGTTGCTGTTTTTAAACAGCTTCATGGCCACTCCAAATGGGAACTTCATTCCTCTGTGCTGTCAAAACAGCTAGCTGGAGTTGCCCAAAGGCAATTTGTGAAATATTGGAGATTTTCAGGTTTCTGCTTCCAACTTATAGAAATGAAGATCTTCTTCGTCCTTCCCTTTAAAAAAAGACAACACTCAACCCTAGAAAGATCAGATTACTCCATGGTCACTCAAGAATCTTTGTAATACCCCATCTATCCAGTCACCCCAACACATTTAACCCTTACACGTTACCAATACCATCCAAGGTTTTGCTCATTCTTTGAAACCTCTGAAATCTGGATTGTCTGTGCATGGACTGCCTTTTCCAAGGCTTTGTTCATAAAAGGTCCTTTTCACTAAATCCATGGCCAATCAGACAACTCCATGAAGTCCTGTTTCTTGGTCAGCTTGTATACAATGACAAATTCTTACACATTTGTCACTACTGTCTAATAGTCCCTCCAAGGGTTCTATCTTGTCAAAAGTGTGTCGCCCTCTTTAAGAGCAATTGCACATCTTTTGTTGTGGTTACCTCAATTTATGGAGTTGGAGTTGACCTGGTAAGCAGCTGCTTCCTGCATGAATTAGATGAACAGCCACGGATGCAGCCTGTGTAAACGAGTAAGTAAATACCTGTGGACTGCCACCATGACTGTGAGATGGTAAGTTCTGGGAACGTGGGATTTAGGGGTGAGGAAGGTACATAACGTAAAGGGAGGGGGGAACACCTGGAGATGTGGAAGGGAGGGGAAGGGAAGAGATGGTTATCAAATGGGAGGGGGAGGGGAGGGGATGATCAAATGATTTCACATGCAAATATGAGAATATCATAATCCAGCCCAGTGTTTTGTGCAGTTAATATAAATTAATAAAAATTAAGCAAATTAGAGGTATAAATGTATCCTAATCAAACTAGAGTCTACATCTTCTAACAGGAAACTGAGCCCCATGTTTACTGTTTCAGACAGATTAGCTTTATGGAACAGCAGAATGTTCAGTATGACATAAATATTAGGAGCAATACTGTTTTATTTAAATCTTCCTAGGAGGAATGGAGAGACAGCTTCGTGATTAAGAGCAGTGGCTGCTCCTCCAGAGGACCTGAGTTCAATTCTCAGCACCCACATGGCAGCTCACAACTGTTTCTGTAATCCAGCTCCAAGTGATTTGAGACTCACATCTCAGACATGCATGCAGGCCCAACACCGGTGAATGTAAAAGAAAAATAAATAAATCATTCAAAAAATAAATAAATCTACCCAAGAAGGATTATGTCAAAATACCACACAAGTATCACTTTGGTCTGCATGCACGACACACCTGTAGCAACACTATAGCCTAATATATGAGCACATGAAGTATATTTTATTTTAATGGGAGACAGGCACATGAATGTGTCCCAGGAAGGGGTCTTTTCCATTAAGTTTTATAAAGTCTTTCATTTCCAACTTTCATTAACAGCTGACAAGCTGGCTAAAACAGCTTTGCTCAGAGCTTAGGTTCGGGGCAAAACCCATCTTGGCAGAAGTACTCTGAGATTACACTCACCGACTGTGCGAGAATATACTAATTTGTTTTGTTTTGTTTGGAGTGTGGAGAAAAGAGGGAGAAAAGGAGAGTGGAGTCATGGACCCTGCTTCACGGTTGCCATGGCTGCAAGGCCGGCCTTCCATACTTGGATCTACCAGCAGAGTTCAGACAGGTCAACGTGTGACCGGCCCAGGCCCTGGGGTCAAAAGTTCAGGCCGTGATGGAAAAACCAATATGTCCACGCAGGGTATGCTGTACAATTTATTTCAATTTACATCAAGCCATGCATATAAAATTTAGATAAATTCCATTCAAATCTGATGTTGCCTGACACACAATGTATGCAAACAGATGTCTGTGGGGCTTTTTCTGTGCTATAGAAAACAACATTAAATTTAAAAATATGTCTCTGGGAATTCTTTATTGAATTACAAAATGAACATAATTTTAACTTAAATGTTTTCATTCTTTCTTCCAATTTTTTTTTTGGTGGGGTCTTAATAATTTCTCAGTTCTCAATCTATCCTGTGTCATATTAAAGAGGATAATGTATATTTACAACTACAGTTTCAGTGTTATCGTAGTTATAGATTCTATTTATAACTCTTACCACTTTCCACAGATATTTAGTGATTGATATTTCTGATTTATCACTGGCTGCTGTGCTCATCTCCCCCCCCCCCTTCCTGCTGAGAACCAGCAAGGGTTCATAGAGGCTGCTGGATCGTCTTCCAGCCACAAGGTGGCTCCCCCCACCCCTTCTCTCAAACCGACAGGGTTCAGACACACCTTTGCTGAGCGCCCTGGCAGACAGGGTGAAGAAGCTAATTATGAACTGTCAGTACAGTTCTTTTCATTGTGAATTCAATGGCTCACAAGCCAGTCTTTGGCACACTAAGTTATGGTTCACAATGGTTATTTAAAAAGAAGAAGAAAAACACCCTTATGCTCTGCTTAATTTCCCTTCAGCCATCTTTCCAAAGGTACAGCTGAGCTAACATTAGCGTAAATAAGGAAAATAACGAAGTGCTCCAGAGGGACCGAATTTTGTTGCCTAGGAATAGAGCGATGAGCTGGAACAAGGTCAGATTTAAAATGAATGCACCCTGTACTTTTCCTTTCCCTCTTCATGGGCAAGTTAGCGTAAGGATTTGTGGCACTGTCTTAGGAGCCCCACGTTATGCAATGGAGCAAGAGCAGCTATCTCTAAATACACAAACTTCAAAAAGAGCAGAAACTACCGCTTGCTTTTGTCGTCTGCCTGCAATGCTCCCTTCTAAGGGCCTATCAAACAGGTTGCTTAGCTTGCACATAGGGCTTTCACAGACACCATCATCTCTTTCTACAGCCAAAATGGGCACAGAGAGACAAACCCTTCATCTAATTATGTAGAAGGTCTTTCCAGAATTGCAGTCCTGATTCTTACATATACCATTCTCTGATCTCAAGGGGAACCATCATTTGAGTAAAGCTACATTTTCCCCATCTGTAAGATGGAGATAAAAATGGGGCCTGCTCCTCTTCATCAAGATTGGATGAATTAATACACATAAAGTACTTTGCAAGAGTTCTTGACACAGAAGAGCCAAATGAGCAGTTGGATATCGACTCTAGCTCAGTCCCTCCTTGTTTATAAGTACTTTGAGACACAGTTGTTCAACTAAAAGAGTGTTCATGGATTTCATCATGACAGGAAGTGGAGCATTTTCTAGATGCCTGTGAGCTGTCAAGAAGCCAGAATGATGGTGTCTGGGATTTTTCGTCTTCTTCTTCTTCAAAAAAAAATTAAAATGTAAGCATTTTCTCTCAATTCATGTCATTTCTTTCAATGCACTCTTTACAAAAGAAATTGATTTTCACATCTGAAGTTTGTTTCTGATGATAGTTTAGAACAATGTACCATCTCATTAAATAGCTATATGTAATGTTTTGAACAATTTGGTTACAATATTTATGTTGCAAACATTTTCATTTTCCTGTTAAAAAAACATCTCTAGAATCTTATTCATGCCAGATCACGCCTTGTTAAGCTTCTTGTTAAACTTTAAGCATGGGAGTTCCTTGCTTCTAATGTAAATAAACACTTTGAATACCCTGTTAGGCACTGCCTTGACAATTCTCCAGTAAATTTTCAAAAGGTATAAATGATATTCTTAACTTAAACTGGCCTCTCATAATTCAACCACTAGCTAAGGTTTCTGTAGACACAAAATCCTGCATTCACATAAATCTTTGTTTGTATAAGGAAAGATCTAGATAACAGAGATATAAATACCTATGTGTCGGTATGTATATCTCTATATATATGTTCACATATATGGTATTTTAGAGCCTCCCATCTATTTTGAAATACATATTCAGAGACCATGCAAGGTAATTGAATCAATGTTCAATAGTCACGGAGCGCAGTATGACAGTTTTTAATGCTTGCTACGCTGCTATGCAACTCCTTACTCGTTATTATCCCTGTCAGCTACTCTCTGAGTGCCCGGCAGACAAAGGCTAGCCCAAGTCCTGACCATTCATTTCTCTTTGGAATTATTTCAAGCCTAACTCTCGAGAACTGCTTCTCTATGCTGTCCTGATGAGATTAGAGTAAGAAGAGAGGAATCCTTATGGAGAGACAATCAGGCACCTTGCTCTCATCTTGGTTTTGCTTGTACTTGTGCAAACACAACTCCAGAAGACTCCCTTTCTATTGGGGCAAGGCTCCTGTGTGGCTAGAAGCAGTGTGTTTGGTTGCCAGAAGCAGTTTTTGCGGAATGCCTCAACTTTCTCTTTATATTCTTAGCAACTCTTCCCCCCTCCCCAACGGACTTCAACGCCAATCCCAGACATCAGTTAACAGAACCTGGCCATGAACAGCTGTACCGCGAAGCAAGCAGCAATTCGTTACTTGGTTCACTTTGAGGGTATTTGTCCTATGGGTTTTCTAGCCAAAGGCTTATATGTTTCCCAAGAGAAATTTACTTTCATGAGAGAAGAAAATAGAGGCAAATCACTGCTGTTAGACCCCCAAGTCAAAGACACTGGTTTGTTATCCTGTACATGGGAAGTTTAAAAGGCCCACAGTTATAAAGGCAATCACGGTCCCAATCCATCTCTCATTCTTTCCCAATGTGAAAAATTACAAATGGAACCAAATTTTTCTCTGTCAATAGAATGTGTATGATTACAGCTGTTCATATTTCCACTCTAATGAAGGGCTGCACATTTAATTGTAAGATTTATTAGGGACTGTACATTGCTGTGTACATGCAAAACAGTTAATTGACATCTAAAATGCTGGTTGTTTATTCTGACATTAACGATCATATTTCTTCATTTGAAATGAAGAGCATTTTGGGGGGGGGATGTATTTTGTTTCCTCCAAATAAGAAATTAATAAAGTCAATGTAAGAAATAAAAGGAGCCAGAAGGAAAGGACTATTGATTTATGCATGTGAAGACCGGGAAAATACAAGAATGCTTTATTTATTTATTTATCTTTAAAGTCTATAATCCCCCATTCTGCTGGAAACAAGAGGCTTGATTGCCAGCTTTGTTTGAATTCACAGAGATCTCATACGAGGCCGGGTTCATAAACAGGTGAAATGATGGAGTTTATTGCAACGCACATCAACACTGAAACTAAATAACTGTATTGCCATCTCAGTCCCGCTGAAAGACGGATGGTAAACTTGACCTGCCGCTGGTACTATCCGATTGCCATTTTTTATTCCCCCTTCGCCGCCCCCCCCAGGCTGAGCCACGTTGAGTAAATGCATGTGCACGGTCAGGTCAGACCCCTGGATCGGGTGAAACTCCGTTCACATTTGCATACAGGCGGAGTCTCACAATGAAAGCCCATCTGTTCCCGTCTCGGAGTACAAATCGATTGTCACCCAACTCGCTGCAAACGACAGCAGCGTGGCCATTAGGTGGAGGAACACTCGGCTCAGGTTACGGATATGGAACTGCTGATTTGGGTTTAAATACCTGATAACTGAAGACTTTTCATTATACATGAACAAAGAGTGAACTTTGAACTGTTCAGGGAATATCTTCTCCTAAGATTGGGCTTTCCCCCCCCACCCCCGCGCCCCCGTTTTATCCATTCCTAATACTTGACTGTTATATTTCCCACTGTCTCTGTTTTTGTATAAAAATTAGCCAGGCCGACTGTCACGATGTCCTAAATAATCACCCCCCTTTAAAGCGAGGCGGCGTAGGAGGTGGAGCAGCCTCAGAGTATGTTGTAAATAGAGGGTGAACTCTGAACTCTAGATGCCCTCAGAGGTCGTTAATATCATGGTGATGTTGTTCCTTGAACTTCTGAATCTTACCAGGGTGGAATTTTTAGTTGTAAGAGTTTAACCAAAGTGTGAACTGCCTGGAGCCCTTCAGCCTCCCCCCCAACCCATTCAGTTACTGGAGGCACCTGTCTCTGAGTTCTTCTCCACTCACCGGCCTCCTGTGTGTCCCAGAGGAGTTTACCAATCACAATCTGAATCAGAGAGAATGGTTTTTTTTTTCTCCCTTCCTTGTCTTCTTTCTCCCTTCTCTTTAAAATTCAGCAAGTACCTTAGAGTTTACAGACAGAAAACACAGAGATCCTGACAAAAAGACAGAGTTGTTCTCGAAGAAACCCCAGGATAATAAGCCCATCCAAGCAGCAGACGTGATAAATACAAGGAAATTCATGAGGAACTCTGGGTGGGTTCTCATCACATGCCTGCTTTCTAGCAGGAGTTTATTTCTTTGAAAATCTTTCAAAGGAAAACACAAGCAATTGGGGTTTGAGTGCTTGTGTTTATATCCGAAAGCTCTCTGCATTGTGCATCATGCGTAACATTAAAGCAGTATTTGGATCATTATCCCAGTTGGGCCAGGTCCTTGTGGGTCTGTGTTGTTGCCTGTCCACACATACGAGACCCAGTATGGAGTGGAAAAACATCTTTTGTAACTAGTTAAGCTACTTGGTCTTCAACCAGTAAATATGTCATTGCACAAGGGGCGATTTCATATGTGGTGGAGTGGAAGTGGTCGGGCAAGAACTTTCCTGGTTCACTTAAAGCAACTATGCACTTTGTATCTTATGAAAGATACTTCTTTCATAAGATACTTTCTGTTTTACAGAATATAATGTATTGAGATGACACTTAGGAGAATTCCGGACCGTTTAAAGGCCATGTCACCTCAGGCAGGGCTCCTTTACCACTGTGTATCCTCTGCCATTGTTCTTATTATTTTCCCTTAAAAATTATACCAGGGTAAAGAAAAGAAGGGGGGCAGATTTTTCTTCTTTATTTTTCCCTTCCCTTTCTCTCTTTCCCTCTTTCCCTCTTTCTTTCTTTCTTTCTTTCTTTCTTTCTTTCTTTCTTTCTTTCTTTCTTTCTTTCTTTTTTTCTTTCTTTCATCCCATGCAAGAGTTTACAGTCAATCTTAATGGAAGTTCTACAAGCTTTGTTTCAGAAGAATGTCCAAGACAAGGGTGAATTTTGGTCCCACTTTGTCAAGTTTAAGGGGAAATTGAATGAGGGAGAGAGGGAGAGAGAGAGAGAGAGAGAGAGAGAGAGAGAGAGAGAGAGAGAGAGAGAGAGAGAAGGAATTCAGGCAACTTTCCTAGCTGTTTCCCAATGCCTTTAGCTTGCACTTAATTGTTTCTTGTAAACAGGTCAAGGCTTTGCAGGAGGGAAGTGTGGCCATGTCCTGGAGATGGGCTGTGTATTTGCATCCCATATTGCAGGTAGTCTTGTGTATTTAGTAACAAAGCATTAGAGACTGACACACAGGAACAGGGCCACATCAGGAGAAAATGTCCCAGTGAGGAGGCACAGCTGCTTTAATTCTCTGTCACTAAAGGGGTGTGACTGAGGCAGACTCCGTTTCCAAAAGACGAGTTAACTTGTTTATAGAACTATCGGTCGTTTAGTCTCTTGTTGTGCACTGTTGGTGAGGGAGTGTGAACAGGAGCCGAACCTTGAACTTAGTTTCCCCTTTGAACTCGTGACCTTTGACAAGATTCCCCATGCGTTCCCCTTCAGACAAATTTCATCACAATTACAGTCCCTTCCACTTGAGCTAAAGATATATAATCATTGATTTGACCTAATTATCTGATACATCCCTTTCTTTGCAAGGTGAGAGCTAACTGTGTGAGCAGAAGCTGACCCGTGAAGTTCTGATATTCAATTTTTATTCTAATTATCATAAAACATGTTTTGTCTTTCTCCACTATTCCTTCAACTTCAACAATGCCCCCCTAGGTTGCCTGGCAACAGACCTTCTAATGCATTATGCACTACACGTTCAAAGTGTCATTTTAAAACGACGACAACGATGACAACAACAACAGCAGCAGCAGCAGCAGCCACAAAACCCTCAAGACTGACTCTGCATTAGAAAGTTGTAGTCCACCCTTGTCTTACATGGAAACAAATCTTCTGAGGAGATTAAAGAGTGGAGGCCAGAAGGTTCCCACAGGGCTCTGTGATGAATCTTAGGATCAATCTACTACAGTTCAGAAATTTTCCCTAATACTTTACAAACTCTCCATGATAAAGTGAGCACAGCACTTTATCACAGCGCCCATAGTCAGAATAATCAAATTAGACGACAGGGGATTCTCTTTCTTCAGATGGGAGTTTGTGCAGAGCAGGGAGGGCATGGGGGGGGAGGGGGTTCAGAGTTTATTATAACAGCCCAAGCCAAAACTTTACTAAGAGAGCTTGAACCTGAGAACACACTCTTCAAAATAAAACATGACCGCAACACAAACCCAGAGCCGATAACTACTTTAATTGACCTTTAAAAGAGAATTAGGTTTCTACTTGGAGCTAATATTTTAAAGGGATAAACAGAAATTATAGCAGGTTTCCATTATCTCACCTTAAGCTACTGAAAAAAAAATAAGATGAATCACACAAAAAAGTTTGAGTTAAGAAGAGACTCTTCGGGCTTCTTTAGGTTCTCTCTAAATATACACACTCCATGTTCTCTCCCAGATGAAATGAACTGATTTTCTTTGTCATTGCTGCCTAAGGCCACTATTGCCCCTTCAGCTGTTATCTCTCTTATAGGCTAAGGGTGACAGAAGACTTAGGACACACATGTGATATCAAATTACCTGTTCTTGTTGGAACTGTTTTCCTTATTCAAAAATTAGACACTTTTTTTAAAAAGTAATTTTTCATCTGATCACCGCAGTAGAAGATTGCTGGATTCTATTCTTGCTAGATGGTTTTGAATAAACTTTAAATCCAAAGCCCCAAGCAAATGTAAAAGGGGGAAGACGTGTGCAGCCGGACTTGGTAAGGAGAGACTTTATCCATGTGTGCTGAGGTAAGCCTTTAGGAGGTGGAGGACTGCGACATCACCTGTGGCCACTTATCCTGTGATGCCATCCTAGGTCCAGGCATCCCAAAATGAGCAGGGAAAGCAGGGAGAGCCCCGGGATACAGGACCATTAGGTAGAGTTCCAAAAGGAGGCGCTCAAAGGGGTTCTGCTCTTCCACTTGGGAAAGTACAAAACAAGCTTGGAGAACTCTGAAGAAGGTGTGAGAATGCATGGTCTCTGCTCCTAAGGGGCCTGAAGTGCAAACAAGGATGTGGGTGGGGATGGAGACCCACAGCCAGGTGGCAGGGTGGGGCTGGGGAGGGGTCCCTGTGATAAGTACATCATTGACTCTGAAACAATGTTTCTCATTCTTGTTTGGTTACCGTAGGAGTTTTCTCCACCTTATATTAATACTGGTGGATAGGCACTGCTCTGTCTGGGACATGGAGAAATGGGGTAGAGTGTCCAATCTCTGAGAGAGATGCTGCCTTTGGCATCGTTTATTCTGAGCCTCAAGATAGTTTAGTGACAAATCGAGGGAGAGAAAGTTTAACTGAAAGAAACTTTTCTCACTTGCAATCCTAAAATTCAAGACTTGGGTGTTAATTAGAAATATGTATTCACATAATGTTTTTTGAATGGTTACAAACAAATAGAAACCCTAAAGTGTATTCGGTGAAAAAAACAAAAAACAGAAAACAACCCCCCCCAAACCCCGTATTTCCCTGGGGGTGGAGCTGTGAAATGGTCTTCTACAGTAGAGATTCTTAATATGGTATCTGTGCACACCCTGAAATTATATGCAAATGTGCATTTGTGCTTGCCTGGGCACACTTATTTTTATGTCAAGAAGAGCCACTGCTACCTAGTGATAAGAAAAGAAATAAAAGCACAAAAATAATTATTATAATTTCCAAAGAAAAGATGCTGAAAGCCAACCAACAGCTACTACCACCCCTTCCAGGGAACAGTGACTCCCAAACTCTTAAAAAAAGGATCATTTCAATTATAGATTCTTTATAAGAGTCTCTTATACATGTATGTAGAAATTGGCAGATCATATATATGATTTATAAATGGACAAGTCATGTATATGATTACATATTTGTCGCATGTACACTACTAACCATCCATTATTATTATAGCAACATATGTTTTTCTCCCACATACATAGTTGTCACGTGTCCTGGATCACCCAGCATGCTTCACTTTGATGTCTGAGTCTCCTTTGTAACTCCTAACCTTCCATAAGGGTGAGTTCTATAACATAGTAATAATAATAACAATAATACCAATAACAATAACAATAGAGAAATCTTTTAGAAACATAAATTGCAGCATGCTAGGCGCCTACCTTAGTGGCTTCCTACAATATTCATAATAAAACCAAAAAACTCTACAATGGCTTAAAAAGATGTCAGATGGTTTAGTCCCCTTTGTTTCTTCAACCAAACTTCCCAACACCTTGTCTCACTTGAACCTCAGCCACTAAACTCTATGCCTCTCCCAACCAAAGGTGAGCTCTCTGAATCCAGTGTTTGGTCAGTTTTCACCTCTGTGTTTCTAACAGCTCCATCTCAGGTCTGGCGCCTTGTTAGGAGGGATGGAGACTATTTAACGTGACCATGACCACGTTCCACTTGCTCACTGGAAGATGAGCCTTGAAAGGACATCCATGACTGGAGCTCCACCCTGAGAGGTGCTATCCCCCAAAGACAGCTAGCTCACAGCCTGTCACTGCTTCTTTTGGGTCATGCTCATTTGCACATCTTCCTTACCAGCCTTTATGGGAGAAATTCTACTCTGATCTTTTCTCTTCTCCTCCACTGTACCCAGCATGCAGCAGGTGCTCCAGGCCTGGACCACAGGCACAGCTGACAGGACATCCTGGCCATGACAAACGGAGGCTGGCCTACTCATGCAGGATGCCAGCCCCTCGGAGCCACACTGACTGATGACCCCCCCAGACCCCCCAATTCTATACTCAGATGGGTGCTCACGGGCATCCATCTGTTGACAAGGCAGAATGGAGAAAAAAGACTCCCCCTGGAAACAAAGTTATGAAAAATGGCCAATTCCTCATGTGATCATAGAGAGAAACTATCTCAATGCTGGTATGATAAAGGCATGAACACAAAAGTGACTAAACATATTAGATTGACCTTCATCTCTTCTTCAGTGGTCAGTTTCCCCAAAGAAGTGGAACTATCACAAACATCATATCTACATAATAATTTACATGTCTATTTTGATTATTTATGGATTTTATATTAATTATATTTTATTAATGTGTTATATTATAATTATATTACAATATAATTATATTAATGTAATATGTTAAATTTATGTTTATATACATAAACATACATATATGTATAAACATACATATTTATAGTATTGAGCTAGATTAAGAGATCACTATGCAATGTGAACAGTTTTAGAGATGAGGAAATAAAAGTGTGCAAAGTTTGAATCAGCATATTTCTACACTCAGATTACTATACTGATCATAAAAAATGTCCATTTAAAATCTTTTTAAAAGAAACTCAAATATGTGTGTGTAGATATAAATAATTTTCACACATCAAAAACTAAACCTTGAAAAAGTGATAATTGATAACTCCTTTATTATTTTTACATCTGAAAATCTGTGCCCATCAACAGAAGGAAATGAATTCAAGAGCTTCAGATCTCTGAATAACTCATCATGTAAGAATCTAGCTGCAGGGCAGGGATGATTGACAGCACCACAACCATCTTTAACTCAAATCCCCAGATCTCACGCCCTCTTCTGGCTTCCATGAGCACTACACATAGTGCTACACAGACAGGCAGGCAAAACACCCAGAAAATAAGAATAAATTAAATCTCCAAAATTTAAAAAAGAATCTAGTTGGTTTTTTTCAGGATTCTTATATGTTTTGTTGGATATTAACAGCTAACAACAGAATAAATATTAAACTCTTCTGAGACATTGACTTAGAAAGTATCTTAGAAAAACCACCAAAAAAAAAACCCCAAACAACAACAACAAAAAAACAAAAACAAAAACAAAAAAAACACAGGAAAGCAACAGGAATGGCATACAAGTGGAAACTGAAGTGATTTGAGGGTAAAATAAAGTAGATTCAATTGGGGGCAGTGTGCAGCAATCAACAGGTCTGGGGGGAAATAACTCCAAATAGATGCATCTATAAAATAGAAAAGTTCAGGGGCAGAACACTTAGCTACTCTATCCAAAAGTCTGAGTTTGATCTCCAGGTATAGATAGATAGATAGATAGATAGATAGATAGATAGATAGATAGATGATAGATAGACAGAGGCAGAGGCCTAGAGACACACAGAGAGAGACAGAGACAGAGAGATACAGAGACAGAGAGACACTGAGACACAGAGAGAGACAGAGAGAGAGAGAGAAAGAGAGAGGGAGGGCTTAGAAAGCATAACGCTATAAAAGATGCCATGGCAACAGGAAACAAAGTAAGCGTTAATGATAATGACTCTAGATTTTACACACAACACTGTAATTCCAAAGTGGAAGGACCCTCATGGCTTTGCAGTCCTTACATGGGAGCAGCCATGTTGAAACAGACCACTGGTCCATCCCTTCTGCCAAGCTGCTCTGACAGTGAACAGATGTTTCAGAGAAAAGATCTACACTCTCTCCAACCCCAATCCAATAACACACCTAATGGTGCAATACTGTATCAAGCACATCATTTCTGTTTAACCTCAAATGGCAATTATCTTTTACCCAAAGCGGGAGGCTGGCTCACTTTGATTTCATGCTGGGTGGCCCACTGAAGAGGTCCCACTTAAAATGACATCAGGCTGCTATCTTCGTTCAGTTGGCTTTTCTGACACACTAAGCCACTTACACAGTTTGCTGCCACCACTGCTGGCATCAGATGCTCATGAGTTTAGAATCCTGAAGGTATCGTGCAAATGGCTGGATTCGTGCTGGTGACTGCTCTTACAAAAATCCTTACTTCTTTAAATATTAAGGTTTTAATTTTCTTACTTAATTTCTTATTGGCAGTACCAGGGCCGCACACAGCAAGCCAGGAGTTCTACCACGGAGCTACGTCCTCAGCCCTGAAATTAAGGTTTAATACTATTAGTCTCTATATATAGTCTTGAGCGCACTGGATCTAATGTCAATGACATTTTAAGGTGGAAAAAAAAATGAATGTTTTATTTTCAAACATATTTACTTTATATAGTTTTAAATTTACATTTATTTATTAAATTTATTTAGGGGGTGGCACACCACAGTGCACAAACACACCGAGCTCAGAGGATAACTTGTGAGAGTTCTCTCCCTACACTGTGTGGGCCCCGGAGCCTGAACTTAGGCTGACAGGTTTGGTGGCAAGCACCTTGAGCCACCTAGCCATCTCACTGGCCCTCAAAAAAAAAAAACGAACCTTTAAACCTTTTAAGTTTGAATGAGGCGGTAAGTATTCATAGTGGGTCTGTTCTTGATGGTTCTCAGAGAGATCAAAAATAAAAGAAACAGACCAAAGTGACAAAGACAGCTTGTCAGAGCTGTATCTCAGCATATTTTTGGTTCTTATGTACAGGTCAGAAGCAAGAAAGCTAAAATACCCTTTATATGGAAATTGCCTGGCAGATGAACAAAGAACCTCATGGTTCTTGTGCTGAGCTAGCTTTCCAATACTATAACAAATGCTGGAGATGATCCATTTATAAAGAGAAAAGGTCTGTAAGGCACAGCAGCTCCTGCCTGTAATCCAGAATCTGGGAAGCTAAGGCAGAAGGATCGCTGTATGTTAGAAGCCAGCCTGGACTCCATAGTGAATCCCAGGCCAACTTCACAAACAAGTCAGAGGGTGGAGAGGTGCCACATGCTGTGTGACTGGGAGTGACAGGCATGAGCTGGAGAGTTGCCTCACTGTAAAGAGCACTTGCTGGCTCTGGCAGAGGACCAGGGTTAGATTCCCAGCACCCACACGCTGGCTCAAACCCATCTGTACCTCCAGTCCCAGGGCACCCCAAGCCCTCTTCTTGCCTCTGTGGGCACCAAGGACACACACACGGTGCACCACACATGCATGCAGGCAAAGTCCTCATGTGCATAAAATAATAAGGTAGATAAATCTTTAAAAATAAAAATAGAAAAGGACAGGGGTAACTTTAATCCCGGATTGAGTGGAAATTTATTCATACAGAGACAAACCAGCAATCAGGATCCTCACTGCGTTTATTATAGATAACATGAATAAGGAATTGGGTTACTAATGGGGGCTATGACCATGGATTGGGATGGGGGGGGGCTGTAGTTAGTATGTTTTACACATTCTATTTTTAGCTACTGGTCAATGTTCAATGTCCAGGTCTGCCGGGAAGGCCTTGCCAGTCCCAGGAGTCTGAAGCATTGACATTCTTCACATGGCTGTATGCACATCATGAATGTTCATTCATACAGGGGTACACTTGCTCTCCACAGTGGAGGGAATCCTAGGCTCACAGTGTTAGGGGTTTCAGTCCAAGGTCAGTTGACTCCATTGCTGTGAACCTGTCATAGCAGGAGTGTGTGGCAGAACAGAAAGTCTTGCCTCACAGCTAGGGTCTCACAGTGCCCTTTTAGGGTTCACTTCGAATGACCCAAAGGCTGCCTCACCGTTAGGAGCTCCACAGCTCCCAACAGTACCATGCTGGACACGAGCCTTTATTAGGCAAACCTTGGGGGTGACACTTAAGATCCAAGTGAAGGTGGTTCTTCTAGTAATCAACAGATAGAAAACAACAACAACAACAGAGGCACAAACAGCCAGGGTATTCTTTTGATGGGACACTCGACAACCCAGGAGCAATAATAAAGCCAAAAGGAAAAGAGCTCACACTTCCTATCAGTGGTGTCTGTTACAGCAAGAAACCGTCTCTCGCGAACCACAAATAACCAGGAAATAATTCAAGAGCATGTCACCCAGAAAACCCCAAAGTGTAAATAAATGAACTTATTGGTTCTTTGTGTACTTTAGGAAGCCTCTGAGTCAATTCTGGAAGCTACAATAAATCAATAATATTATCTTTAAATTAAACTGGTATTTGTAAACAAGGGAGCCCTCTCAGAAGTCAACGAGTTTACTATGCTGGAAATGAGGTTGCCATGGAAACCCATAACCTAGTAAACACCTAATTGTTCAGCAAACTGAGACTGGTTATCTGGCCCGAAGTGTACTCTTTGAAATAGTTATAATTACTGAAGTATAGAAAATATACTAAGGTACTCTTAAAAAAAAATCTTACAAAGGTAAAGGAGACACATGGATTGAAAATAACAGAAGCCTTTGTTGGACAAAAAAAAAAAAAAACCATTTCTTGTTATCAGTAATAACAGTGGCTAACGGGGAAATAATGAGTAAAATTCACAGAGACATCAAAACTCTCATTAACTGTTATCATTCCAGCCAGGGAGGGAGAGGAGACAGCGATTGTAGAAGCAGCTAATTGCTTTCCCTTTCTAGTGGATAGCTGGGTCTCAGGCATAGCTACCTGCACCCGGGCCAGCGACCACATGGTGAGACCTTAGCATATGAAGTTTCATAAGTTCTTGGTTTGTTTGGTTTTCCTTTTTAAGGGAGAGATATTAAGAGGTCATCCAGCATCCACAGCAGAATGTGGAGGGGAGAAAGCGAGGCACTTAGGCCATCAATAATCCAGGCGGAGCACACGAACAGCCCCATACCGGGTCAGTTATCTGTTTCCTGAAAGGCAGAGGACGGTCTCTCAAGACACCATTTGGGTCGATAGTTTATGCCCCAAATATAAATATGTAACATGTTGAAGGTGGAGATGCCCCATTTTAAAGGATCTTTAAGGAATAGTAATCCATGATGGTCTTCAGTGTGTAGCTCATCCTCCGGCTCATCCTTTTCAAAGGTAAAACTCTCGCTCTGGTTTCTCTTCCATCTCCCTTCCTAAGAGAAGGCCTCACCACTGTTCATCAACACCATGGCAACAGCTCTTACGATAGATTCTAGGCCTATCTGCGACCCACATCATAGACCTGACCATGTCGATCCATGACTAAAACCAAAGGAATCCAGTTGCTTACCATCTATATAATAAAGGTCAGGTGTCACAACCCGTTCCCACCCGCTGTCACAGCACTGTCTACTGCTCCCACCTGTTGTGCTCCTAGTCACACGAAAGCCACACTCTACCTAAGGAAGCTCTTTGAGCTTCTCTGCAGCTTTCTTATTTCTCAGGGTATAATTTCTCTGGTGATGTCACCTGACACCTGGAAGCCCAGACCTGGACTTTGTGGCCACCTTTGTGTAGGTTTGTCTCAGGAGGAAACTGTTTTTAGCTATACACAGAATCAGGGTTTTGTGTGTAAGAAACATGGGGGAATGGATGCTGGGATGCTGGGGTGTTGGGGAGCTAAGATTCTGGGGTGCTAAGATGCTGGGATGCTAGGGTGCTGAGATACTGGGATGCTGGAGTTCTGGGGTGCTGGGTTGATGGTGGGATGCTGGGGTGCTGGGGTACTAGGGTGTTGGGAGATCCTTGGCAGAGCCTGTTAAGGACCTGGGAGAAGAGGGACAGTGGAACAGCAAAGTTTTCAGGCAATGATAAAACAAAGCCAGAGATAAGAAAAAAAAAAAAAGCCATGTTAACTGGGGTAAACTGCAAGAATGTCTCAGGAAACAGCATCAGGAGACTTGGTGGATAAATGGCCAGTAAGCTCCAGTAAAGCTAATGTATTTTCAGTACTGAAAACACATGTGAAATATTTTATTTACAGAATCCACATTATACTTAGTGGTTTCCGGACACTAAACTGAGGGAGGAAAAAAAATAGTTCTCTCCTTAGGTGATTAGAAAGTTATCCTTGAGGAAGTTTAAGGGCCTGGGACTAAAAAGGCACAAAATTCAAGGCTTTATCATAGAAAGTACATCGCCAACTTGATTCATTCACGTTTGTATCCTGTGTGCATGTGACCTTGTACTTGCAAAGCAAGCACCTCACCAACTGAGCCATCTTCCTGGCCCCTTACTTTCAAATCTGTTTAGTGAATTTATTTGTTGATAACGACAAGCACTTTTAATAGTGATGAGGATAACAAACAGAATCTATGTTTTTCTAGAATCTATATTCTTCTAGAGTGTTTCTAGGAGAATAGTGTCATGCCGTATGCTGGTGGCTCAAAGAGGGAGAACATGTAGTTGAATCAGACCTTATCATTACCTTTGAGGAAGATATCATAATGCCTGGGAGTGTCACTCAGAGGACAGAACACTTGACTGGCATGCTCGAGGCCCTGGGATCAATCTTCAGAACTACAAACAAGACATAAGGACCCACCCAAAAGAGAGAGACAACAAAGGAGAGAAATCTGTGGGACACCACTGACCAGGGGCAGATTCCAGAGGGGCCCACCATGCTGGAAGGTCTCACCCCCTTCTCTGAGTCATAGACAGAACAGGGAAGCCTGTCTAGCTTGGTGGTATATTACCTGGATCTTTGAGAAGCATGCACTGAGCCTGCTCTCTGCTCCTTATGGATCCCCGTGCCATGTGAGCCCTCCTGTGCAGACGTCAGTCAAGACTTACTGCCATGACTTGTAGCACACTTATTTAAAACATAAAGCTACCAATGATCTCCCACCCCCCACTCCTGGATTTTGTTGTTTTTTTTTGTTTGTTGAGACAGGGTCTCCCTGTATATTCCTGCCCGGCCTAGAGCATGCTTGCTTGGTAGACCGGGATGGCTTCAAATGCAAAGAGATCTGCCAGTCTCTACCTCCATGCCTCCAGGGATTAAAGACCTGTACCCACCCTGACCTATGGCCAACATGACTTCTTGTTGTTTTAAAATCAATACACTGAAAACATCATACTTAGAAAAATGCAGAAAAGCATTTTTTTTTAAAAAATCCATAATCCTAGAACCCAGAAAAACCCTACCCATGAGCATCCTGGCACAGCCCTGCTCTGTGCTGTTCTGCAACCCGCCTTTCATATATCACCAACATTCTCCTATGACAATAATGGCTCCTCCACTGACAACCTGGCTTTTAATGGCTGAAGGGTATTCCATCACAAGGCTGCACTGTAATTTATTAAACCAATCCACACGTAATTAAGCAGTTAGGTTTGGCCAGTTACTTAATCCTCTAGGAGCCTTATTAGCTGATTTCCTTAGAAGACATCCCTGGAACCCAAACTTCTGATTCTAAAGATGTAGACACCTTCAAAATCCCAAAAAGAAATAGCTTTCAGTTTTGGAATCATTAGCTAATACAAATATATCATACCCATATGTGAAATGAGAGTATGCCAAAAATATTTTAGTGGCACGCATTATAGGTTCTTTGAAAGCAAACAGAGATGTATATTTTAAAAAGTGGTGCTCACTGTATGTGTTCTCTTATAACATATTTATACTCAATAGAGTGAACAGGAAGGGTGTGGTGGTATAGGTCTGAAATCTCAGCACCAGAGATGGAGGCAGGAGGATTGTGAGTTCCAGACTACACAGGAAGACTCCACACCCAAGTCACATATGTTCTCCCTCCCTCCCTTCTGTAAAATTAAAGGACCATTCTTCTACAAACTGCACATGTGCTGGTTTCAAATGTTTCCCTGTATGGTAGTGCCTTAGCTGAGTGTCCTTTTGCTGTTTTATTGTTTGTTTGTTTGTTTCTGTAAGCTTGCTTGAAGTGCACACCCTTAAAACTGTCATGTATAGTTATTCTCATATACTCAAAACACATTCCTGGGTCTGGAGAGATGGCTCGGCAGTTAAGAGCTCCCGCTGTTCTGGCAGAGCAAAGTCAGGTTCCTAGCACTTCTGGCCTCTGTGTGCACCTACGGGAAGGTGTGCACACATGCACACGCACAAACAAATCTCAAAACATATCACTAAGGAGCAACTTATTAAGTCTAAAGGGCATTCGCATTTGTGGTTGCTATAGCTTCCCCAGTTTCCCCCTGGAAAGGCCATGGCACGTCTGTGTGTGATCTAAGAACACTTCTTACGCTTTTTACCCAACACTGAGCATGATGCAATTCTGGGCACACCAACAGATCTCCATCTCTCCTTTAAGAAGTGAATCGAGGAGTCCTCAGATTCTCGGGTCTCCCTCTGGGTGCAGTTGCTCCCACATGCACTCACAGCAGCCTGCATTCGCTCACCTCATTTGGAAAGCTATGACTCAGTAGCCAATTTACACGCTGTCTTTCCAACTGTCCCGTGTGCTTCACGGAGGCCAGGATCAGGTCTTAATGCTGCCATTGCCCTGGTGGGCCTCTGCCCGGATACATATTAAGTACCAACCAATGTTGGCCAGATAACCCGCACGGGTTAGTGTTGAAACTTCCAAACTGTTTCAAAAGGAAAGGCTGCAAGCTTGACTTTTAATGTCAATATATATTTTTTTAAGATTTTATTTTATTTTATTTTAATTGTGTGGATTTGGGGGTGGAGTGGGGAGGTCTGTGGATGTGTGAGTGCAGGAGCCCATGAGAGTTCAGAAGAGGGTACGAGATCCCCTGGAGCTAGAAATACAGGTGGTTGTGAGATGCCTGACTGTGTGGTGGGAATCAAAGCCGGGTCCTCTGCAAGGGCAGTAACTGCTCTCAACAAGCGTGACATTGCTCCAGCCTGGACTTTAATTCTTTTTTTTTTTTTTTTAAAGATTTATTTTATTTATTATATGTAAGTACACTGTAGCTGTTTTCAGACACTCCAGAAGAGGGCGCCAGATCTCATTACGGATGGTTGTGAGCCACCATGTAGATGCTGGGATTTGAACTTATCACCTTCGGAAGAGCAGTCGGGCGCTCTTACCGGCTGAGCCATCTCACCAGCCCTGGACTTTAATTCTTAATATAACCTATACCCAACCCATAGATACTAAACAAAAATAAGAAGTACCCAGGACTATTCAAGTATACAGATAAACCATTATATGTGACAGTTCAATTTATAATTCTCCATCTTTATTAATATAAAATTATGCACATTTCAAAAATATTTATGTATGTGACTATTTGGCCTACACATCTGTCTGTGCACCATGTGCTTGCAGTACCCTCACAGGCCAGAAGAGGGCATTATAGGCCTTGGGACTGGAGTTAACAGATAGTTGTGATCCACCACGTGAAGGATGGGAATTGAACCCAGGTCCCCTGGAAGAGCAGCCAGTGCTCTTAAGCACTGAGCCGTTGCTCCATTCCTCACATTCAGAATTTGAAATTTTAATTTTCCCCCCCTCTGGGTTTAAGGTCATGCAGTATAACTTTTAAACTTTTTTTTTCTTTTTAAAAAGTGTCTATGCGCTTTGTGTAGTTTACACACGTGTAGATGCATGTGCATAGGCACGCTGGCCCATGGCTTTGCATTTCCTATCACTTTCTTCCTCCGTTAATCTCCGCCTTACTTGGATTCAGGGTCTCACTGATGCAGGCGGACTGGCAGGATGCTGAGCCTCTGGTATACGCCTGACTCTGTCCCCTGCTGGAGCTGAGTCGAAGAGACACAGTTCATCAGTGTCCGGTCACATCTTGTCCTCACATCTCCAGCAAGCTGCGACCCCCCCAGTCTACCACACTGATCATGGAGGTTAAACCCACCCCCTCACTCTGCACTCAACAGTGCCTGGGGTTACGCTGCATTTGCTACATTCAGTATATTAAATGGATTCTTAACGTGCAGGGTGGGTTTTTTTTTTTTTTTTTCCGGTTGGTAACTTTTTATTGGAACACGATTCTATCACTGTAAACCAAGGCCCATCTCTATCTGAGAGAGGCACTTGTTAGTAATATTTAAGGAAGCCAGAATGGTACAAGTCACATCTTTCCTAATGTTGACCTTTCTATTTCAGAGTCCTTAGGGTTGTGGGAGTGCGGGAGCGTTGCCATTTATAAGCCGGAAAGTCTCTGCTGGAAGTAGCTTTCATGTTGCAAGAGAAACCGTTCATTAATTTACTCAAACACTCTTCACACTGTCAAATTCATGGGGTATATGCATCATTATTGTGTAAAAACAACACGGCACCGTACATTACAAGCAAGGGAGGGACAAGGAACTCACAAGAGGTTATATCACAGTAACAATGTAACACTTGCCACCTACCCAAGGTTTCAAAGCGCCTACAACCTTTATTATAAACAGTCTGGAGAGGCACCGCCTTTTATGTACAACTCTCTCCCTGCTAGAACTGTCCTGATAATGAAGGGGAAATACATGTGTTTTAGTACGCGCCAAACTAATTAAAATATATGTCAAAATCTTTCTGTCCCATGTTATTCTTGAGACTCTGAAGAGTTAGTTCATTGAAAACTAGGGAAATAGAGATAATTACACACAGAAAGGAACCACCTGGCCTCCGGGAGGGCAGGTTCTATGGGTCAAATGGCCCCAGCTCTCCACTCTTGCAGAGCTTGAGAAATGTACTAGGAATAGAGGATCTGCCAGGCTGGAGCTGCGTCCTTTCACCCCTGCACCCCTGCTGTTCTAACGCCCCCCCCTTAGTTCTCTTTGCCTCACCTCAGCATTTAAATGGTTGATCTAGGCAGAATTAAAACACCCTAACGCTATCGTTCGCAATTCAGCTGCATGTCTTTGATGCAAGACAGAGTCTCACCCTATAGCATTGGTTAACGCAAAGACCAGGATGGCTTTGGACCCATAGAGATCCACCTGCCTCTGCCTTCTGAGTGCTGGCATTAAAGGGGTGCACCACTATGTCCAGCCCATGTGCAAATCTTAAATATTTTTAAGTGTTGGTCTTCACTCTCACGTTGACTACATGTCAGCATTCCCAGCAGGTCATCAGAAACATTTACCTCTGCTATTTTTTTTTTTTTTTTTGATCATTCTCAGCTCTGGTGACCATGGCACTGGAAATCTGAGCACAGTCGAGCTTCACAGGCTGCACAGAGCTAATTATAAAGGTCTCCAGTACAGCCTTTTTTTTTTTTCCTCTCCAAAGAAATGTTTTACATGAAAAGAAAACTAAATAGAGGCTAGGGTGTGGCTCGGCTGTGGGGCGGGGCTAGGGTGTGGCTATAGGGTGTTGACTCAGCTAGGGTGCATGAAGTCCTGCTGGTTTCAGTCCCCAGCACCACATAAATGTGGTGTGGTAGCATATGCCTACAGTCTCAGGTCTTGGGAGGTGGAGGAAAGGGGCTCAGAACTTCAAGGCCATCCTTTGCTGCATAAAGTTTAAGGTACAGAGACTCTCTCTCTCTCTCTCTCTCTCTCTCAAAAAAAAAAAAAAACCTGAATAGGCGAACAGTCTGGGGTCATTTAGAAAAGATGTGGGTTAATGAATTAAAGAGCACCTCCTGCTCTTTTTTAATGTTTAGGATTTTTTTTCAAAGAGATCCGTAAATATTATACAATAGAAAATAATTTTTTTCCAGTATAAAAAGGCATACATTTCAAAAAGAACCAAAGGACAGAACAGAAAACAAATCACAATTTAGATGAGGTTCTCATACATCTCTGTACCTTAATTTTGCATGTTTTCTCCCCACCCCCACCCCAGCTTGGCTAATAATGGACATATTGAGCTGTCAAGTTGACATCTTGTCTTGTTTGGCTAGCAGAGATGCTCTGTCTGCCTCTCACTAAATGCATCCTCAAGCAGGCCAACCCACTCTTTTACCTTGGTAGTTGGACTTAGAAACTTGATAACTCCTTGGCCTTGGCCTCGCAATCTGGAGAATGGGTGCCCACTCACGAAGGTAGCAAAACTCACTGTGAACATCTACAGTGACATCAGAACCGAAAGCCAACAACCATGCGGAGAACATAATCAAGATGCCAGACCCTGTGGCCGTCTGGCCCTTGTCTAGGTCCCAGGCCCTTCTGCCTTTCTGCACGTATGGATGTGTATGCAGATGGGACTCAGGCTTGGTGACCTCACCCGTGAAACGAGGATGCCGGTCCTCTCATGAGATGGTGGTGCAGGTTAAATGGGGTGATGCATTCAAACAAGACTTTTAAACTGTGAAGTGCTATAAAGTGTACAAATTAGTGACAGCAGTCCTCATTAGCAGAGGCTTAAATACTTCTGTAATGAAAAAATATTTTAATGTGTTGGAGAATCTATCTCTGGAGAAAGATTAGACATGGCACCGACTAGAAGCAAGGAGATGAACTGTAAGACTTATGGAATACTTCCAGGGGAATATTCGACATGCCTATTCTGGGAAAGATACAGCCCTAAACCTCTTGTTCTGTGAGCTCTTCAACAGGAAGAGAGAGAGAGCCTCGTAAGAGTCTACACGCCACACAGATCACAGTGCCATTTAGACAACTCACGTCAAAACTATCTGTCAAAATGTCTAGTCGTGATTTACAGAGGATGAATTTTAAAAGATGCGGATTTTTATTTACCTTTCAATCTGTGCAAATTCGTTAATTATGGATTCTAATGCTGTTCTTGAAAGACCTTCACCAGGTCACATCCCTTCCGTCCCACATTCTGTTTGCTCTGGGTTTCCCCATGAATTTACTTGAGGGCCCTTCTGTCTGCTTACCTCTAACCTCCACAATCAAAGCCGATGGCTCAGACTTTCTTCTCCTACACCCTTGCCCACCAGGCTTTCATACTGCCCAGCTTTGGGGGCATCTTCTTAAATACAGATGGCCATATGTTCTCTTGCACTAGCTAGTCAGATAATAGTCATTCCCTCTAGCTGTGTGCTCCAGTGTGAGGCCACTATCTACTTGCAGTTACTAAAAGACATACTTAGGTGAAAGTTTAAGATCAATTGGATTATTTTTGTTGTTTTTCTGTCTCACCAGCCATAAGCTCAAAACAGCTATACCCAAGGATGGCTTTCTCTTAGATGCTGCAAATAGCGTGGGACCCTTCCATCTCTCCAGCAGGTTCTCTCACACAGCATGGTTCTAGAGCATCCTTCCCCTCTCTCTGCAACATGGAGAGACAATCTACTATAGTAGAAGAAGAATGAGCTTTGAAATGAGATGCCATTTTGAACACTGGACTTTAAAAAAAGTGAAGAAAAGAAATTGTCTCAGTGTGTCTGGAGCTGTAGCTCAGCTCATCAAGGGCTTGCCTCGTATGCAGGAAGCTGTGGATTCAATGCCCAGCACTGTATAAGTCAGTTGTGGTGGTGCAAGCCTGCAGATCCAACATCTGGAGCTGGATGCATGAGGACCAGAAGTTCAAGGTCATCCTTGACTACATAGGAAGTATGAAGCTAACCGTGGGCTATGTCAGATCAGAAGGAGACAGGGGGTGGGGTGGGGTGGGCAGGAAGCCTTAGCATCCAATACATTGTCCACAATGGGCAAATGCTTAATGAATGGCCACACTATTAACAAGCTACTGCCTTCTCAAGGTGCACCCGAAGGTCTGTTTTCCTTTTAACAGAATTCACAGTGTCTGGAGGGGAACCAAGAAATGTAATTCCTTTTCTGTAAGGCAGTGTGGCACATTGGAATAATTATAGGCTTAATAATAATCAGGACTAAAGAGGCGGGTCAAATATATCGCCTCTCCTGGATTCTTAGCTGAAGACCCTGGCCAAGTCACGTTCTCAGTTTCTCCATTAGTAATAGGGGATCACACTCCTACATTGTACATGGCAGTGCTTACATGTAATGTCTGTAAAATCACCAGGTCCGGCACACGTGGGCATTCAAGAACTACATTACAGAAAGTAGGCACTCTTAATTCACCTTCCTGAGCACCATGCATGCAGGAAAGCAGGGTGCTAAGTGGTTGCTGTGACTGATAGTGAAGGGTCGGGTTAATAAATCTTTTGTAGTGGGTTTCAATGCATTTGTTTAAACATTTCTTCCTAAATAGGGCTTTAGAGTGTCTCTGGGATGCACCAAACTAAAGTTTCTCTCTGCGGTATTATCAATTCTATTTATAATAGTTCTCTTAAATTTATATGATACGGAGGGAAAAACTGGCGTGTTCACAATTCATCAGGCAGACTTTAATTTACCATTCCTCAGTAGTTTTTACTACTATGAAGGCATTTATGGAGTAATATACTGGAATGCAGAGATTGGCATAAAAAACTGTCACCGTCACTGTCACCAACAAAGACCGCAGCTTAAAATTTTGCCAGGACAGCAAGTTGGAAATTTCTGCCATCAGGGCATAATTCAAAAGTCACAACTTGAGAGAGAAAGAGAGAGAGAGAGAGAGGCACACATGGGCACATGGGTATACACATACACATATGTGCATATTTGTGCACACACACACAAGCAAACACACACAAACACACACACTCCTACACACATGAACACATGTGTGTGCAAAACCCACTACCAGAAATTAAATATGTGTATGGAATGTCAGGGTTGTGAAAGGAGAGGTGAAATGTCCTTCAGCTTGGACCCTTTTCTACATTCATGTCTCCAGAAGGACAAGTAAGAGGGGGGCTCCCCTTGCACCTAGCTGTGGGCACACCCCAGCTGGGCACACTTCCTGTAATTGTACTATTCGATTGAGCTGTCTTGGTCTTTCAACTGCTAGAATTGGTAAGTCTTTCGGAGATATCTCTGGGGGAAGGGTTAGAGAGGCAAGTCACCCAATTCAGTAGCCAGCAATTCTCCAGATAAACAACCCAAAAATCCAAAAAGTGAGCAAGTAGCCAAATAAAGACAATGGTGAGTTCAATACTCAGGACGATCCTGTAGCAAGGACTCTGTTATCAACTGAGCACAATTCTCTTATCTCTCAGAGACAATCAACTTCCCAGCCAGGGAAGTGTAACCTTAAAACATCACAACTCAACTTAACATAGTGTTAAAGTTTGGGGGGATATTTGTCAGAGCTGAGGCTGATGCGATCTGTCTGGGGAACCCTAGAACAAAGAGCAGTGGGTGAGGAGCATGTCACCTCTGTGCACATTCATTTCCTTGATGAACAAGGAGCTATTAACTGCGGGGAAGGCGTTATCTGGGTGAGGAATGATGTTGATGGCTTCTGCTGCTTCTCCTGAAACCCTGGAGAAGAACACAGGACCCATGGAGCTAAGAAGCAGTTTTTATTACTGGGAGAGTGTAGACTTTTTAAAAAAATGGTATTTAACTTGGTAAAGTATATAGGCACCTAACTTCCTCAAGAGGGACTGGAAATCAGTTTGAGACTGTTTTGCACCTATGCCCTCTGACCTCATTAAGTCAAAAAGTTTAAAAATGATTATATGTATGACTTAGACATTTCTAGGAGGATTAAACATGGCTTTTATGCAGTTTGAGAAGAATGGGCACTCACAGGCTGCTTGTTAATGAAATGTTCCTGGTGGTCATCTAGATACACTGAGCACGCAGCTTGACAGCCATTATTACTATCTGCAGACCCTTCTTGTCAGTGAACAACTTCTTGTTTTGGGGTCCTGGGTTTGAACCCAGGACCTGGAACCTGCTTAACATGTGTTGTGCTATTGAACAAGCATCAATCCCCGAATTATAAGCTCTAATTAAGAACTTCTCTATTAAACATTATTCCAAACTTCATCTTCTCAAATACAATTATGATCAGCACATAACTTACACGGTGTCCTAAACTAGTCTCTGCTATAACCAACCCTGAGGTGGAAATGTTACCTGTAATTGCGTTTTTTTTTTTAATGCCATATCCTGTTTTTAGCTTTCTACTGTTTTAAAGTGCATGCCAAACATTGCTTCTTATTAAAACACATTTCTTTCATTTTAACATTTTTTTATATTACTACAGCTTTAAGTCACCAATAACATTTATAAAAGTTAATAACAAACTGTTCTCGTGTGTGTGTGTGCATACACATGTGTGCATGTGTGTATGTGTGTATATATATGCATGTGTGTTTATTTCAGAGGCAAGATTTTATTCTTCTGCTGACTAGGTTGGCTTTTATCATACTTCTTTACATGTTCCCTAGGCTTGCTCAACTTTGAGTTGATTATCTACGTTAACATCTCAGAAATCTAAGAACTCTTACCTAACAAACTTATTAAAATATATTTCAGCAGCTCAGATATAGACAATAACATAAAATACCTGCTTTTATCATTAAAAAAAAAACGGCCAGTATATTTCATTTTTAAAGGATAGTAAAAGTTTCTTAATCAAAAATTTCTCAGGGATTTCTTACTGCATGGATTTACTGCGAACTGGCTGCTCCTGCCAGACCAGTAAAACTTGCCTGCCTCGGTCAATAGCTCACATCAAGACGCCACATTTTAAAAATCTTCCTGATCGGGTAAATAGTACAGGATATATCCTTTTCTAACTCTACAGATATAGCTTTCGTGGAGACATTTATGAGAACTGAAAGGACTAAGGAGAAAATAAAACCCAGGCAGCATTTTAGGTTAAAAAAAATTCTTTATTGGAATTTCAATAATTCATTTAGCAGAGTGTGCAAAATTTTCACAGAATCTTTTCTTAATTTTATGCTTTTGCCATATATTGAAAACCATGCCTGGCATGCTCTTACATCACTGAGACTAAAAACCATAATATGTTAGAATTATTATGAGGGATAGCTTGGGCATGAGGCTGGAGAACATTCTAACTAAGTCAGACAGAAGTCAGTTTCTTGCCTATTCTATATGAGAAAAGTAAAGTTAAAAGTTGTGGGAACTTTTTCTCCGGGTTGTCGCTTGTGCTAGAGGGGGGGAGGGGTCTCGCAGTGTTTGGCACCGTGACTCTCGCTGATCACGGATCGTCATCATGGCAGAGTACAGGATCTCTCACCAGAGCGATCGCAACTGAACTACAGAACGGGTCACTCACTATTCCATACCCAGATGCCAGAAATGACCGAATCAGCACTGACATGTGGTGTGTCTCTGATTTAATTTCTGGCTGTGTCTCTGATTTAATTCCTCAAAAGCAAAAGAAAAATGTAAGAACTTAAGGAAGGAAGTCAGTGTACAGGAAGCAGTAAAAAAAAAAAATGCAGAAAAGGGCAGTTAGCGTGAGAGATGACATGTAACCCCCTAAGAGTTCCTAAGAGATGCGGCTTCACAAGTTGGTACCCATTTAGATTTACCAGACCTGCTCAGTGGGGGCAGCCAAGTTCTGAACTGGAGTGGAGTTGACATCCACTCTCCCCACCCATTGTAAATTCTTTTGAATCTGAGAGGCCAAGTCATTAGTCTTGCATATACTTTTCCCTCCTGAAATTAGACACGTTAGACAAGCAAGATCTTTACAACTGAAAACAGGTAAAAAATGCTCCAGAAGACGCTACATAGACGAGATGCATGTCTCTTAATGCTTAATGAAACACATGCCAATGAATCAATATATTTACAGCTCAGAAGTTACACTGCAACTTGAATTTTTATTCAAGAAGCAAATACAAATGTTCTAAGAAGAATTTTTTCCCTGTGCAGGGTCCTTAATGTACCCCATACCCAAACAAGTAAGAGAATTTTAATGGATCCAAATTAAGGGCAAAAGCCCTTAAGACAGAATATCATCAAATCTAAATAAATCCATGATTTTTAAGAGGCAAAGCACAAACAATTCTATACAGGAAGCTTCTGGAATTTTCCTACTGTTCCTCGAAACATTCAGAAAGATCTCTGGGTTTATAGATGAAGGAAGGCCATGAACAGAGAGACTGTGAAGAAGGGAGAGATAGACAGGCTGCCTAACTTTGTTTCAATGCTACGTTAGAGCCCACCGTGGTTATTTAGAATAATATGCTTAGCAAGAACTCTGATAGTTTCCTAGGAAAATCTCTTCTCTCTGTCAATTTTGGTCTCCACGCCTCAGCAGATCCTGACACCTCCTCCGAGTGTGAGGCAAACTTTTCTGTGTTATCCTGTTATTCCTTATGATTCTCCAAGAAACGGATCGCTCTGTTCTTCCTAATTTTAATACTAAATGAAACAACATAAAACTTTAAACTGCTTAATAAATTCTGCTTAAAAAAAATAAGTACTCTAGAAAGACTCTTTTCTGGAAGAGAGGATATGCACCACTTCAGAAAGCATTGCTTATATGTGACTTAAAACCAGAAGACAGGAAATATGTAAGACCAGTGACCGTCCTGGATGACCAAATGGATCAATATGAGCATGGTAGGTAGCAAGCGCCACAGGTGGAAAGAGAGGCTGCTCTTTGGCCCTCTGCTCAGGTAGCACTGTTCAAGTTTTTATACAAAACTGTATGAAGTTACAATTTAAATGTCTCATGGGAAATGCTGCCTTTACAAGAAAAACAACCAGGTCCAGGAGGAAGCAAGAAACGTGACCTTGACCACAGAGCCAGGGTAAAGAGGGCCAACTGACCTGATTATTGATAAATCTCAAAACGTAATATCAAATTACTGCTAATCCATGTGTGAACATGAGATTATTACTATGAATAGTCACAAACGTTTTGCTACCAAATAGCAAAACATCTTTAATAGGTTTGTTCAGTTTTACTTTCCAGCGCTCAGAGGAAAGTGGGTCAGTCCAAAACCCAAACCAAAACAGCACAAAACCCCAAGTAATCAAAGTTAGATCTGTGTTCATGTATCTCTAAGGAGAAGCCCATTATTTAATAAAAGTGAATTGATTTCTATTGCTTTGAAAAATAATTATCATCTCTTGGTGAGGGGAGGGAGGGTGAAAAAGAAAAATTAGCCAAAAAAATTAATCACCCTGCCACGCCTGTGCCATCTTCTGCCAGTTCCCTTGTGGACCAGAGTCAATATTCTCTCCTAAAGAGCAGTCCAGCGCTTGATCTTACAAAGTGTGTCCTCCAGAGCTGTCACATGGGATCCCATGTAAAATGGGCCCATTACAAAGTGGCCTGAGCATATAGGGAACTTGACTTCACCACTTCTCAAGTTTCCGAGAGTCCCTAGAAAGGGACTTTTTAAAAATGCCGCAAATTCAAATGAGCCCAAGAACAGCATCTGTTTTTAATCTAGCAAGTTGTAGCTGGTGTTTTCGCTAGAGACCAAGCAATCTACGGCACATGCTACTTGCAGTAGTATCTTCTGAAACAAATAAAATTTTATGTTGCTCATAGAAATATACACCTGTCCTTGGGCTGCCTGCCGTTTACTAAGGATTTATAAACATTTGAAATGTGTGGGTTGAGAAAAGCATATGACAAGTATAACCTCAAAATGATAAATTTAATATAGGAGAGAAAATGTAGATAGGATTAAATGACATATGTTAGGAATACTAACCACTTCCCTTTAAAAATGACATGGAAAAAAATACCTGTAAATTGGATTTTAAAAATTATATCTAAGTCCTCCCTCGATATCACTGAAGAATATAAAATTCTTATAATTATGGTTGGTTTTGTATGTCTCTCCTTAACTTATGTAATAGGACACACAGAAAAGGCAGCTCTAAGAAAGTACTATCTTTTGAGGTTTAAAGCAGTCAGAAGAAAATAAATTTCTCCAAAAAGAAGAAATATTTAAATATTAATATGCATGCGTGTGTGTAAAATTTTTAGTTCTCTAATATATTCCTCATATTCAGTGTTGAAAACTTAAAAAATCATAGTCACCGCATACCTGCACCCCCCCCCCCTAAAATTCGGCAAAACACATCCAAGAATGCGGGGAGCGTTATTGTATTTTACCACAAGAGGGCGCTAGAGAATTCCGATCCTTTCCAAGGTCTATAAAATCCTTTAACTGCTACTTTATAGACATTCAATTACAACAGGCCATAATACATTAAGGCATTAAAATATACATATATCGCAGCATATGCCACAGCACACGCTGTACCAGTGTGCTCTCCAGATGATTGCCGGCGCCAGCATCAAAACAACGCTCCAGCTTCTAGTGCTTAATGTAAGATTTTTACTCTCCAGCCCTCCCCTCTCCGAAAGGCAGCTCTCTTGGTGAGGTGATCCCCTTGGAATGGAAAATATCAAGGCATGTGATAAATACACAGAGACTGGAGGGTATGTCAGGGCAGGGGAAGGTAAGGACTACTAGAACTGAAATTTATGCAGTTTGGAAAAGGGAAGACTCTGGGGATAAATGTTCGCTGTCTTTAATACCTTCTAAAGGTAACACTATAAATGAATTAGGGGAATTATTCAGTCTCAGAAGATGGTATAGAAAAGAGCAATGGCCTGAAACCAAGGAAGGGAAAGTTTAGGGAAGACATGAAGGATAAATTACCAATAATAGTTGGGCGGGAAAGATGTCCTGCAAAGGAAGGACCCAAACTGTAATGGCTATATTTGATAATTAATTAAATGAGATATTAGCAAGAATGATGTGAATTCATTAGATGGGCTACATTAGATAACACAGATACTTCCCGCCCTGAGCTCTGACAGTCTCTAGGTTTCGGTCTGTTGCTGGGTGTTGGAGAATGTCTCCCTGGGATGACGGTGATTGTCTGCAGGGAGGAGAGCACATGACAGCAGTTAACCCCATGCTAATAGAATAAAATCCAAGGCTTCATTGTGAAATGACATAATTATAAAGCTGTGCCTACATTCCAGGTCATTCTATGAAAATAGGCAGTGCCGTGTAAGTTACAGGCTAACGTTTTGTTTTTTTTTTTTTAATCTGCAAATGTATAAAGACTTCTATAAGTAAAAATGTTCCCTGAATAAACAATTTCCCCTAAAACCCCCCCAATAGTTTACAAGCAAGAGATCCTATTCTGCCTAATAGGATCTATTTCTTGCTAGTGTGCCTGGGCTCAAGTCCTTTAGGGCACAACATTAAAGGGGTGGGGTGGCGTGGATTATAGAATCTGAAAAGCAGGCTAGAGCAGATAGGGAACAGAGTTTGTGAATCCAACCATCTTTGCCTAGTCCACCATAATATTATGGTCTAACCAGAGTTTCAGTACTAGTTAACCAATCTCTGTCTCTGTCTCTGTCTCTGTCTCTGTCTCTGTCTCTGTCTCTGTCTCTGTCTCCCTCACTATGCTAGAGCCTCGTCCACTCTAGGCAGAGGCTCTATCCCTGAGCTATATGTCCAGACCAAAGAATTTCTGTTTTTACTACTTGAATCTTAGGTCAAAAGAATTTATGGCTAACAGGGAAACAATGACTGCCAAAAGTATGAAAAGCTGAATATACGTATATGTGTATGTGTGTATGTATGTGTATGTATATATATGACCTTGGGGAGTCATTTGTGCTTAAACTAAATTTTTCGAAATGTATGTGAATATTAGACTTGGAAGTAAAAATCGCCAATGTGGAACTTGGCGAAGGAGAGTCTAGTTGTTAAGATGATACTGAGGGCTGTAGAATTCTAAACATGGTTGCCATGGGCGCAATAACAAACCCTGGGGTGGCGAGGCTGTCCCTGCAAGGCAAGTGCTATATGGAGCCACACTGCATCCACAGACTTTGAGAACAAGACAATTAGGCATGGTGTACGAGATTCCGCAATCAGCAGCCTGTAGAGACAGACATAAGCCTTCCCTGCTTCTGATTGGTGTCCACACAAGCACGCACAACACCACGCAATAGCAACTGAAACCCTGTGAGGCTGCTACCACCCAAGTGACCACACTGGCGTCCTTAATAGTTATTTATTGTACGAGGAAGTCATCGCTATTAGACTTGTTCCTTGTTGATGAGTTTAGAATTTAGAGAGAAACAAAAAATACTCCAGGCATTGTGTAAACATTCTCCTCTGCCAAATCACTCTTGAAAAATCAGCCCCTTGCACTTAAAAGTTGTGACTGTTCTCCCGTTAAGTGGAGGACAAGCCCAATAAATGTTTGACCTTTCTGGAAAAGACTTCCAAAACCACTTTGGCCAGAAGTCAAATATTCCTTTCAATTTCTCCCAAAACACTGCAGGGCCAAGCAACTGGGGCTCACTGTGGAGCCAGCCCTGCATCAAAAACCCTTGACTGCGTGTCATACACTGCGTGGCAGGGGAAATTTAAAGCTCCTCTCTTCAGCTAGGTGACCGGTTCCCTACAGGAAGGACTCACATCCTACTTCCCTTTTAGATCCTGTGGGCTAAGCCCGTGTCTGAATAAGGGTATTTGATAATAGAGATATTCAATAACAAACCCTTCATCAGTAGTATATTAAAATCTATGAAATGAACCCAGGGTCTCAAAAGATAACTCATTGGTCCAATGTCAAATCAATTCGGGGACTCATTGTGTTTTATCTACAGATGTGTTAGCATATGTTGGGGCATTTGAGAATGCTTATAAAATATACCTGTCTGAGTCATTTTGGGAAAAGATTACGAACGTCTAGATGAAAGATGCACATATCTGAAGAATTTCATTGAAACTTCAAAAAAATAACGTAAGAGCCAGGACCAGCCTTGTAAGACTGAGTATCACCTTGAGTATCACTCTGTATAGCATGCTGGGATTGTGCACACAAGGGAAGTTCCACAGGTGAGGGGGATCTACATGGTGAACACAGACAGACTCTCCCCACACCACCCTGTCACTTGCAATGGGATGAGGAACCTCCGTTCTTAGGTCTCCTCTTTGGTGAAACACTATTCCACCAGGTGACTGCCAGGCATCTTCGGAATCTGAAATGCCATAATTTCCTGTAGAAACTTGGATTACCTTTGCAAGTTTCTGATTTGTTCTGTGTTCTAGGAAAAGCAGCACCGTGGATGACAGCCCGGAACCAACACACGAGAGAGTGTTTAAAGGGTACTGAAGAAGGTTAGAGTTTAAACAAGCACTCACGGCTGGAGATGGTGGGCTAAAGGATGAAAAATGGGTTGTTCATAGACAGATAATTGTTATTGTTTTTTAATTCTTCACGAAACATGTATAATCCGTGGAAATCATTTGTTCACGTTATATAAATTACTGTCAGATTTGAAACCCCGTTTGTCATCTTCATCTGTGATTTATACCAGACTACATAAACGACGCGATGCCTTAGTTCCAATGAGGCATTTGTCTTCATGAGGAAGGCCACTACGATCGTGAGTGACAGCTTACTTACCCTTATCACAGTTAACTCAACACTGGGTCCTTAATGTCTCTCAGTGATCTAAAATCAGAAGGACTCACCTAAAGTCTACAAGAGACTTGTTCAGAAACCCACTGTGGTCATTACACGGGGTGTTGGGGGCCTTCCTCTAGGAGTGTGTTCTTGGGTCCCCAGGTCACAGTCATGTAAATGACTTTTATGTGCCTCCCCGGCAAGAGCCTCAAAGGAAAGACAGCTTCTAGCTAACAACCAAGATGAACGCAATTGTCTGGAGAATAAAACGAAAATGTGATGAATGTTTATGTGAGCATAGGTATGCGTGCATGTGGATTTATTTACAGACACGTAGGGGAGAGCCTATGTTGAACCCTTTTCCTATCTTCATATTATAGAATAAAAAAACTAAAAATCTAAATATGTACACACACACACACACACACACACACACACACGTCCCTCATGCCATCAAGGGAAAGAGAACCGCTCACTCTCTCAGCCTATTATTCCTTCCTGTCTTCTAAGGAGCTGTGCATGTTGCGGTATTGAGTATTATTGGCACTGGGGAAGCAATGGCTGACTCGATGATAGGCTTCTAACAGTTCAAGTGAAGTGTCTCTACACACATGTTCCTCCCAAGTTATGGAGAGACTTATCCTGACGGATGAGGCCATTTGCCTCTACGTCCCGCATCATTAATTCACATACCTCAGTAAACCTTATAGGGTGCTCATTGTTTACTCAGCGAACCCACATCGTTCCCACACTAAAATTGGTCCTTAAATAGTCACAACTAAGGAGATGTGAGCGCGGCTTGGGGGGGGGGACATTTTTCACACACCCCAATACAAAGCCTACCAGGGAGGCGTTGCTCTCAAAGACTGAGATGGCAGCGTTGGCATAGTGAGTGGGAGTTGTGACACAGAGACGAAGTTAGATGCTTGGAAGGTAGGATTTCAGAGCTCGTTGGGAGGAAATCGGCTCTGATGATTTGAGTTCTTTATAGAACTATAACTTTGAGAATGTAAAACAGAAAATGGAGTGACTTACAGCTGCAATTGGAGATTTTTTTTTTAAAGATTTATTTATTGTTATATGTAAGTACACTGCAGCTGTCTTCAGATACACCAGAAGAGGGCATTGGATCTCATTAAGGATGGTTGTGAGCCACCATGTGGTTGCTGGGATTTGAACTCAGGACCTTCAGAAGAGCAGTCAGTGCTTTTAACTGCTAAGCCATCTCCAGCCCACAATTGGAGATCTTAGCACAACCAGCTCAGCGGACAAAAGAAAATTGAGGCCACAAAAGAGCCAAAGAATATCGTTTGTATAGACAAAACCAGGAAGAATATATTTAATGAATATCTGAAGAGAAAATGCAGCCTTGAAATGCAAAATAACTGTAGTAATTTGAGGAAAGTCTCCACAACATGCAAAGAATTAAAACAACACAGGCTATGATCTGAGACCAGAAGGAAATAAAACTATAATTCAATCATAAGACAGAGGGATTAAAAACAAAATTCTGGAACCCACAACAGAACAGTTAAAATAAAAACCTTAACAAAAGGTTGAGAGATGGCTCAGAGGTTCAGAGATGTACTGATCTCACCGCGGACCTGAGTTCAGTTTCCTGCACCCTTGTCTGGTGGCTAACAACTGCCGGTGACTCTGGCTACAGAGCACCCAATGCCCTCTTCTGGCCTCCAAGGGCCCCTGCACTCACATGCACACACCAGTCTCCCCAGCATGCATACATACATACATATATGCATACATATGTAATACACATATATGTATTATACACACATATACATATATAATCCCCATATATAGTATATCTATATAGTATATATAGGGGGATAACACACACACAAACACATATACATATATATACACAGTGTGTGTGTGCATACATACATATATATATATATATATATATATATATATATATATATATAAGATTAAAACAAAAAATATTTTTAAGTCCATCACAGATGCTTCTAAGTCATTATATACATTTAAATGCTAATTTCATAAAGGAAATTACAAAATACAGAATGGAACTATAAACTATAATGTGGGCAGCACACACTAAATTCTGTGGTGTGCTCACAAAGATGACGTCACAGGTGACATTTCAGCTCTGGATATTTCTGTTTACAAGTTAACCTTATATGAACAGGATAAAGTGGTTAGAAGAATGAATTGGAAAGCCCAAAGAACAGGTAGCCGCGTGATCCCGACCCCCACCTGATCTCGATGTGTCTGTCATCCCCGGCCAAATCCCCGGCCTTCTCTAAACCTCACTTCTTTTAGCTGAAAGGTGATGGGAACAGTCCTCCCTGCTCCTCCCTCGGAGCTGAAGAGTCCTCCCTACGCCTTCCGATGCCCTGGACTCACTTCAGCACAGCAAACTGCAGCACAGACTTGACTCTCACTTACAAACATCTCGTCAGTGTGTTAAAACTTTATTTTCCTTCTCACATGGTGGGTGGACAAAGGACACCATTTGTTTTTAAAGCAAGGTCTCATGTAGCCCAGGCTGGCCTCAAAGGCCCTATGTGGTTCACTTCTAATCCTTCTGCCTCTGTTTCCTGGGTGCCACCATTACAGATGTGTGCCACCATACCCAGCTCTAAACCTTTATTTTCACTTCACAATATCAAAATAGTTTGAAATACATTCAGTTCTGATGTCTTTTTTTTCATAATTGAAAAACAAAAAGTGCTAGAAAGCAAACTTCGTGATAGAACACCTACCAAAAATCTTTTGTGTTGATTTGATCTCCAACACTGTGGGTTGGTGGTGATGATGATGATGATGGTGAAATTTAAACCCACAATAACCAACACAATCGGGTCTATAGTTGTTTATAATCTTTCTTATTTCTAAGGCTTAGAACAGAACCCAGCACCTCACACATGTGCGGCAAGGTGCTATGAATCCCTGGGCCTGTTGTTCACAGCCATGAATCCCAGCGTGACTTGCATTCGAAACTTAGATGAAAGCAAATGAATTTAAAGCTAAGAGATACTGAGAGCAACACCGGTAAAATCCAGTTCCAGAACGTTCTTTATACTTCCAAATGTGCTTTTCAAAAAAAGCATGGGGTTGAGAACGCCCACCATTGCTACTTGACCAAATTTGCAGTTTCTTATAAATCAAGCGTGCAGTGATTCATCGGTAAGTTTTTGTGATTTCCACTGTTCCCGCAACAATGTTGCAGAGCCTAGGTTTCTAACTCGTTCCTCACTCAGCAAAGACATTAAGAACTTTCTTTGACTTCCTGCTGGTCCTGGGTAAAATAAGCTGTAAATTCATCCTCAGTTCTTTACAGATATATCTGTCCAATCTCTTCCTCTAATTAGAATATAATCATGTAGAATAAATAACTCACTATTGCAGGTTTTTAAATTTCTGTTAAAACAATTTAATTTTTTCTTTCTTCCAGAAGGAGTCACTGTGCCCTGTTGATAGCCTATGAGGTTCTCTAACCCATTCTCGAAAAAGTGTCGAAGGCAGTTCTCCCTTATTCTAATGAGGATGGTTTATTGATGCATTCAAATTCACTCTAGATTTTAGACACTAAAATAAATGAGATACAGGAGCTCTCGGGAGATTGCTTTTTTGTTCTGTTACTGTACCCAGAGTTGCTTGATTCCTGTTTTGGTTAGATGCTGTGTGCAATGTTTTCTTCCCTTCCCAATGGAAGAAACTACGCTTTCCGTTCAGAAATCTAAGTGTCAGTCCCTGTTAGCAGGTCTTCCTTCTCAGTGGCAGAGCTATGTTCTGTGAGTGTCTTGCCACAGGCTAGAGCCTGCCAGGGATTCTGGGCATTCACATTGGAAAGCAGAATTGTAATCAGGTAGCAATACACTCTCAACTCTATGCATGGTTTAGTCTATAACTGGTGTTCTCTATCTAACCCTTTCTCCCTTCCTTCCGTCCTCCTTCCCCTTCTCCCTTGCCCCTTTCTCTGTCTCTGTTGCTGTCTGTCTCTGTCTGTCTATTTCTCTGTTTCTGTCTATCTCTGTCTCTGTCTCTTTGTCTCTTTCTGTTTCTCTGTCTCTGTCTGTCCCTGCCTCTCTCTGTCTCTCTGTTTCTGTCTCTCTGTGTCTCTCTGCCTCTTAGTCTCTCTGTGTGTGTCTCTGTCTCTCTCTGTCTCCCTGTGTCTCTGTCTCTCTTTGTCTGTCTCTCTCTGCCTCTGTCTCTCCCTGTGTATTTCTGTCTCTTTGTCTCTCTGTGTGTCTCCGTCTTTCTCTGTCTTGCTCTCTTTGTCTCTGTTTCTCTATCTCTCTGTTTCTCTGTCTGTCTGTCTCTCTCTGTCTCTGTCTGTCTGTCTCTCTCTGTCTCTCTGTCTCTGCCTCTCTCTGTCTCCTGTGCAACTGAGCAAAATCCCATGCTCTCCTAGGACTCTTTGTAGTTTCCACAAGGCATGACCCAAACATGACATGCATCATGGTTATTGCTTATCAGTAAAGCTGTGGGCAGCCAGTCAGGCTGCGTGTCCCTTAATAATTAAGTTAAGAATATTGTTCTGACTTGAGGGGTAGAAGAAAACAAAGCTAAAACATTTTGATGGCTTCTAGTACAGATAAAATTCCAAAAGCTTAAAATAAATGTCACTTCAGAGCAAGTTAAACCTATTTTCTTCCTAAAGTATGGCTGCTGCTGTCTTGCCAGCAAATGGGGGGCACCGCCTTTGCGTCTATTTAGTATTGAGTGACCATGTGTCTCCAAGGGACGCCGTGAGGCATGAGGACAGGAGCCCAGTCTGCCTTTACAGGGCTTATCCTTCCCATGGTGCCTTGGAATCTCTAAGTAGGTCTTGTTAGACACATGGCACAATGCATTAGTGATCTCTATAACACCAAACGTAACTTAGCAGAATCTCAAAGTTCACACCAAGTTCAAGGCTCTCTATATGCCCTCCCTCAATTTTACAGGAAATTTATGCATCTTGACCCTCAGAGGATGGCGGCATCTGTCTTGCCTGTTACACATCAAGAGCTCTTGCTGTGTTCTAGATTCAGTGGTTTGCAGAAACGCAAATGTCATGTGGAGCTATAGGGAAGTTTCTAACACAGACTCATGCATCTGTCCCTATCTGTCCCTATCTGTCCCTATCTCTGCTGTTAACTGTGTCACTTGGGTGGGGGGAGCTTTACCTTTCATGTGCTGACGTGAAAGACCAGAAAGTCTTGGAAGAACTTAGTATTGCTAATATAATTAACTTCTCTTTTGGGAAACTTATTTATTATTTGATTTTATTTGTGGGCATGTGTGTATGGTGTATGTATATATGGGTATATGTATTTATGTATATATGTATGGGTTTATGTATATATGCATGTATGGGTGTATAACACATGTGTGGGGGTGCCTGGGGAGACAGAGGAGAGCATCTGATCCCCTGGAGCTGGAATTACAGGTAGTTGTTAGCCAGCCAACATGGGTGCTGAGGACCAAACTTGGGTCCCCAGGAAGAACAGCATTCTTAACTGCTGAGCCATCTCAGCCTCTCTTTCTGTATTTATGAAACAGTTTTCCACATTGGAATGTTCCACATGCAAGTATACTTCTTTTAACATGATTTTTATTTCCAGAGCTGTAGATACACACTCACTGTCTCACACACGAGCTAAGCAAGGGCTCTTCCATGAACTATAATCCCAGATCCACCAACGCAAACTTTTAAATTTCAGCTATGTTTAACAAAAAAGAGTTGTATTTATGTGGGGTGCATGCTTCTGCATGTGTGTGTGTATGTGTGTGTGCACATGTGTACACTGTTGAATGCTTGCTTGCACCATCTGATGCACATTCATGCAGAGGCCAGAGTTTGACATCAAGTGTTTTTTCTCATTGCTTCTCCACCTTACTTTTTGAGCCCGGGTCTCTCAGTGAAGCCCACTGATTTAGCCAGAGAGTCCCAGGACCTTCCTGGTTTCCCCCTGACCACTGGAATTACAGGCATGGGCTGCTCCTTGATGTAGGTGCTGGGTGTCTAAACTCAGGTCCTAATGCCTGCACAGCATACACTTTACCAAGTGAGCCATTCCCTTCACCCCCGGTTGCTTATGAAAATATTTTAAGCATTAAATGTACTGAGCCAAAATATCTACAAGGCGGCTCCATCTTTAGGGATAACTTAGATGGGGCAGGAGTTACAACAGTAGCGAGGTTAGCAACAGGGCTTCTGGAATCAACACAACAGGTACAAATCACAGCCCCACTACCCAACAGTGGTGGGATGGGGTAAGTTACCCTGCCAAGTCACAGGGTTTCATCTGTAAGATGAAGGTAAATGCTAACATCTACCTCTCAGGGCTGCAGTGAGGGCTAAACAATGTATCAGAGGTGCTCAGGACACAAAGTCAAGCCACATAGGAAGTGCTCAGTACCTGCCAGCTTTCAGCTGGGAGAGAATGTGATCAGTCTCTCTCTAGGACATGGGGATAAGGGAGTGGGTAGGGGAGATGTGAGCAGTCTCTCTCTAGGACATGGGGATAAGGGAGTGGGTAGGGGAGATGTGAGCAGTCTCTCTCTAGGACATGGGGATAAGGGAGTGGGTAGGGGAGATGTGAGCAGTCTCTCTCTAGGACATGGGGATAAGGGAGTGGGTAGGGGAGATNGATGTTTATCACAATGAAATTCTTTAAGTCCTCCAATTTACAAAAATTCAAATAAAATTGATGCTGTGGGGGAGATTTGCATTGAGTTCGTTTGCCTTTCCCGTGAGCAAAACCAGTTTTAGTCAGAGATGTGTGAGTACAGGTGAGATAATACAGTAAACAGGCTCAAAGGTCTCAAATACCTCACGATAAATTAATAACCCAATTGTCTGTGAGCACGGATCCCAACTCTCCTGTATCTCAGTGAAGCCAAAAGATCTAAAAGGATGGGAAAAACTGGGCCCTGTGGCCTTAAAATTCCCTCATACTCTGTGAGCTTCTGTTTTATACAAAGATCGATAATGATGTCTTTCCCTGTGGGATTAGTGTTTCTTTAAATATGTTAACTTGTGGGAGCACTGAATTACCCAAGGGGATGAGCACCACAGCAAAGCAAGTAGGTGCTCTTTGCCAACCAGTGCTCACCAACTCAGAAAAGCCATTGCTGGGAACAAAAGGACAAGAGGCAGAGGAGGCCACAGGAAAGGCGGGCGGGAACACCCAGAGAGGTGACACTCACCCTCATCCTGATAATCTGACCAAAAGGATGCTTCTGACGTGAGGGGTGGGCCGTGAGTCCCGCTCAGGTTGTCATCAGAGCCGTCCTGGTCAAGGTCACCTCCTGAGGGTTGAGAAAAAAAATCAAGTTATCCACTGGACATCTTGATATGCACATTTACAGGTGTTTTCCGGTGCTTGCAAAGATGGCAGCATCCCTTACTTGATGTCCATGCCCACTCCCGCTAGTTCGAGAGAGATGACAGAGAACCAACTTTAAGAACCAACAAACTTACCTTACCTGTGTGCGAAATCTTCCACACTAGCACTAAGCAACTGGTAGCGTGGGAAGACCTTTCGTCACAAAAGAGTAATTTCTCTGTCACATTTAAAATGAAAACCTAGCTGTATAAATTTGTTTTCATATATTCTACATCTCTGTGAATTACAACCTTTACCCTGAAGGCCTCTTTTTTCTTCCCATTTCTAAATGAAATGGAAGGAATGATACAAAGGCCTAATCGTCTCTACATAATATAATGTAGCAAGGTCAATACTCTCTCCTACCCTGAAAAATCAGAGCCATAAACCGAAAGAACCCAGACTGGATTCTATTCCTATTTAAATCACTCCTTGTTTTGCAACCTTAATAAAGTTCGCTCTTCTAATTCTGGTTTACAGCCTGAGAGCAACCTCTCTCAGGGACTCCAAAAGCCAGAGGAAGGTAATATTTGTTCTGCAAAAATGACTTTGATAAAAGGTAATGTATATACAATACTGAATTATGCAATTAAAACATCGCTAATCTCTTTTGGGTGTTTTCAACTTACAGTGAATTGTATTTTGTAGAAGTGGCCAGTGCTATTATGATACTTTAAAAGGTTCAGGCAGAGGATGTCTGCTCACTCAGAAACTGGAAGAAAATGAAAGCGTTGCAAATTGTTTTCCTTTAAAAAAAAAAAATCCCCCAAACAGAGGTACAGGCCTGCTGGTGAAGAGACGCCGACAGCTGCTTGGTTCATTTCACAAACATGAAAACGGGATTTTTCAACTGAATTTAATATTCTCTCAGATACTAATTTCCAAAGGAAATCACCAACGCTAATCTCAGTAAACACTGTAGTGCTTTTTGGCCCGGGATTCCAACCAGGGAGCACTGAAACCCAACAACCTGCAAGGAATCTGTATTGCTTGGCTTTAAAGGTTTATTTCCCACAATTAAACTATAAGGACTAGGAGGAGATAAAATGATTTGAAAAAAAAAAAAAAAAGACTGTGGCCTTCTCTTTCCACAAACCAGACTTGTTTTCAAATACCCAGAACATCTGCATGCGTAGGACTTTAAAATAAACTATAGAGTTTATTACAGGAAAAAAAAAATTCTTCTACCTGACACAGCAGTGACTAGCTAAAGCCTGACAAAACGTTTCCCAAGCTTCGAGCATGTAAGCATCCCCGTGCGACTGCTATCCAATAAAAAACCTCAGATACTGGACAGAGGGTTAAAACACTCAAATTTTACACCGTGGCAGAGCCACTGAAATCACATTATCAACGAGGACGTAAATGAGCTGCCTGGCTAGAAAACCGTAAGCGGACCTGCAGCAGTGAAAGGGGTTTTCATTTTGGAGGCAAATTGAAAACCTTTTTTAAAATAGTGTGTGTTCCAATCAAAATTTAACATTTATAGGATATACTAAACACCTCTGTTCAACCATCATTCTAGAGCTAGCATTCCGCTTGCTTCGTATACCTGATAGAACCACCGAGTGGAAAAGCCCACCACTCCCCAGTCTAACATCTAAAAAATTATGATGATCAGGGGACATTTTTGGATTTGTTTTGTATTTGTAAAAAAAAATTTTTTTTAATTTTTTTGTATTTTGTTTTTGTTTTGTTTTGAGACATGGTTTTTCTGTGTAGTCCTGGCTATCCTGGAACTTGCTTATGTAGATCAGGTTGGTCTCCAACTCACAGAGGTTCTCCTATCCTTGCTTCCCAAGTGCTGGGACTAAAGGCACGCACCACGGTGCCCATCCTTAAAATAAGTTTTATAAAAGTGTTGTGGAGATATGACATAGCTTATATACAGCCTTCCTCTAGCCTTCCTCTGTGCCAGCTTCTTCCGTGAGTGAAATCTATCTGCCAAACCAGCAAATTAATATTGGTACGTTCAACCTTTATTTGTACTTCTTTGGAACTTTTCATTACTGCCTGTCGTTGTGTTCCAAGATCCAGTCCAGCACACAGATTGGATTCACAGCTGCCTTGTCTAAAACTCTCACTCTCAACACCCTTCCGGGAGCCGCTGCTTGATTTATTCACTTCAGAAGTACAGTCACTTCCATGTGATCCCAGTGGTTTCGGAATAGTTACACAGGTGGACTTTAAGCAACTCCATGGCATTGGGGCCATGGGTGACAGCCTGTGCTCCTGTCTTCATATGCAGCAAGGAGGGATTACAGCCCAGCACTTCCTACATAGCCTGTGTCAGCATGACAGACAGCTGCCGGTGAGAAAAACATTGAGAAATATGCCTTACACTTAAATGCGATTAGTTCTCGACGATGCCATAAGTGTTTTTGCTGTTATATCCAGTGGCTCACCTCCCTTGGGCTTGCACAGAATTGAGCCTATCGCGATGCATAAAAATAGATGCTCTGGTGTAATTAAAATGATTACAACTGGTTGAGATGCATGGGTGAAAAGTTTTATAGAGTTGACAATTACTGTGGTCATTTTGGATGGGCTTAAGTTAAAAGGCATGGTTTTCCTTAAAGCGTAGCCGCTCTCGTTCTCTGGACTCGTTGGCCGCTCTCACAGTCCCCGTTCCAACTAGGATCCAGTGGGATCAGACATAAATGATCACAAGCTACAGTGACAGACATTTCGACTCAGCAGCTGACCGATTAGGGCTTTGAACTCCATCTGCTTAGAGTGGCTTTCTCACAGGCCAGCCCCTCTGCCACTGGAGACACACTTCCCACTGCAACTCACTCGGAATCAATATATTTCTCTACAGATATATATCCTAACACACTATATCTCCATTAATCACCTCCGCCGCCTTCAGCCTTTTTCTTTTGTATTTCTAAACAAGATCTAGGGGAACTCTATCAGGGGTTCAGCTGCCATTAGCTGGTAATTTGTTCCTCGATTCTAAGTGTCATAAGAATTGGGTGCTCCATCCCCTCCTTAGTATATTCAGTGACAGGTTCTCCACTGGGCACCTGTGCTGAGGGCCCATCTTGGGGGTGATTTCTCTATTGTTCTTTTCTGAGAGTCAGACTCCATTTCATTCACGCTTTGCAGAGTGATAAGTTAGGAGTTTCTGAGGTTGGAGCAGGAAGATGGAGCAGCTCTGTATCAGGTGTAAGGTAACTATTTGCCAGGGTTTCTGTGTTGTCGGGTTTATTATTATTATTATTATTATGTGTTTTCATTACCAGCTAATGAGTTTTCCCCCTTAATTCAGAAACAATGGCTTGGCCACTAGAAGTTGACTTTTGCTGCGTTGGATTCAACCAGCTGTTGCTGCTCCATAAACTTTATGGAGAAGTGAATTAAACTGCTAAAAACTTCCATCTACTAATTCAACTCCTAATGGAATCGGAGAAAAATGAACCACAACGCTCCCCTTGCAGGTCTTTGGACAACCCAGTCTAGTTCTGAACCTGCAGGTGCTGTCTGGGGACACAGAGAGAGCATTGTGACAATTTTACTGAAGAGATGAAAAGAGACAGAAAAACAGGTTGAGCATTTAAAAAAAACTGCAATGAAATACAAGAACAAATAATATAAAACATAAAGACATGTTTTCTACTCTCTCTCTATATATATACTCATGTCGGTATAAGTCTCTGCCATTTATCTCTCTTTCAATTAGTTGTGAGTGTAGTGTGCTCTCATAAAATCTGTTTGTCACCTGTAAGCAACTATGTGTCACATGGTTTAAAAAAAGTCCTGGCTTTGTTATGACTTTTTTTTTTGCATGTCTTTGGATAATATACAGAAATGGAAACTAGTGTGAAATTGTAATTTTGGGTGGTTTTTGTTTTTTGCTGTTACTGCTGTTGACATTAAAAGAGAACAAGAACTTCCTGCTCCATTTGATATTTAAGAACCTACGAGGCATGGGGCTCCCTCTTTAAACTAATAAATCCTCACTAAAATGCTATAAATAAAGTTTCCTGATCCAAATCCAGTTAGCATTCATGCTTGGTAGCATTGATATGGCCAGCTCTTCCCAGACCAATTTAACACTAATGCAGTTCCCAAGCTGAACTCTGGTAGTGCCACCAAAAGGGCGGTGCCTTGTGACCTTCACTGAAGCCCCTGGGTCTAAAGAAACATGCTGGATACGGATGTGAGCAGGTACGCGAAGTGTTATTCACATGTGAATATATTACTGAGCACACCTGTGACACCAAAGCTGGGTGGGATGGGGGGGTGGAATCTGTCAATACTTGTAGTATAAATTATATACCATTTTGCACAAACTCATGCATTAGAAAATGTATGGTGTTTTCCACAGAACATCTGCGAGGCTTCACCAACTCCTAAATATCCATTTGGACTTGCGTGGTTGGTTCTTGCGATTAATCCACGGACAGTGAAGGTCTCAGATTCTTCTCTGTTCTGTGTAGTCGGACTTCTTGCCCATCTTTTCCATCCTGCTCTATCTATCTAACTCAACATAAAAATATTCTCTGCCACCCTCACCCCTCGCCTCCAAGGCCCTGGCAGTGAGTGTAACAGTTCCAAATGTCATTAACTCTGCAGAATAAATGAGAGCCATCCTGGTGAAGCAAGCTTCCATTTATTACACTTTTTAAAGTTGTTCCAACTAGGTCTTCCATGCACAAGTAGTCTGAGCTTGAGTTCTGAGTGCAAGTTCTCTATCTTCTGAATGCTGCTATCTAATTACATGGCCACACTAAGAATAACGCTAGAATGGAATGGTGTAAATAATAAGAAATAGAAGCAAATTGATGCTTGGAGAACAGTCACTAGGGAACACCTATGAATCTAGCAACACAAAAGATAGCACAGATTAATAATACTCTCAAGTGAACCAAACCAGCGAACAGAAAACTGGAGAGTAAAATACACCCCACGGAAGCCAGTGGCTAAGACTGTCTTCCAAAGTAGCCCCTCCCCCGCCTTTAAAGAAAATGGTCCTTTGTGGTGCAGTTTCTCATTTTAGCCAGTAGGGTGAGCTGCAGTGCGTAGCATCAGCGTAGCTCTTTCAAAAAGGGAAAGAAAGAACGGAAGACAGACATACAGGCAGACTGACAGACACAGAGTGACAGAGACAGAAAAGCATACACAGAGCCAGGGCCAGGGCCAGAGCCAGAGCCAGAGCCAGAGCCAGAGCCAGAGCCAGAGCCAGAGCCAGAGTCAGACAGACAGACAGACAGACACATGCAGTATGAACTCTTCTGCTCCTGCCCCTGCCACTTCTGGAAAATGCTGAGATCTTTAACCCTGCTTAGATTTTTGGATAAGGGCTTCTGGACGTTAATAAACGGAAGGGCTGGCAGCAACAGACACAATGAAATAATTGTATATGTGGCAACACACACTTCATAAAGCAAACTACAGACTGTCATTGGCTGTTCCAGCGGGACACGAGCACATCCCACTGCCTGCTGTTGTTTTCACTGGTACCAAAATGGAACCTGCTGAGTTAGAACATTTTCACTACTACTGAGATCTTGACAGAATTAAAAAAAAAAAACAACTGTGTGAACCTGCATTTGGCAGTACAGAGATAAACACAAATGTGTTGATTGTTCAGCCACTAGGCAACTGTAACCCAGAATTGCTGGTCTGTGGTTGCTTTCTTTGGACTACTCTATTCTCTGTCCTTCACTCTTACTGTAAGCTATTCAACTTCGTTTCAGTATGCGTTGATTTGCAGGAGACAGTCAGCTACAATACTGAATGGAACAACTTGCTGTATTCTGAACTTTATATAGGCTTTGGTCTAGGCTCTTCAGGTATACCCCCCTGGGACACGTTAGTATCCCAAAGATGATACAGATGAAGAAACCGTGATATAGAAATAAAACAACTTGACAAATTACCCAAAGTTCAGAAGTGACTGGGAGTGGGAAAGCCAGGCTTGGACCCCTCCCTGTCTGATTCTAAAGCTCCTCCCTCATCCACTGACTCCAAGGCTGCGTGCTTTCTAAGTCATGATCGTCATGCAAAGGCAAAGAATACTGAATGACAGCCAGCAACGTGAGCTCATGAGAGTAATCAAAATATAAATTATCGTTATCCGTGGTAACAGGAGCAATTCCACTCCACATGTGACCGGGAAGGAATCAGCCTCATTCACAGTTCCAATGTATTGTTCTTCGTTGCTGGGATGGCTTTTAAAATATCATGGTTTTTTTTTGCAAGGATTCCATGCTCACAAACTGTAATACAACTATTTCAGACCTGGTCAGATCAATATGTGGAATTTTTGAAGCATTTTTTTCTGTACAATCACATGGAATTGTGGGCATTTTGACCCTGCAACACAGAAAACAAGCTCAGGTGGCCCATACCTAAGGGTAGCTTGGAACCTGCCACTTCTCTTCTTGGGATCACCATGCTTTAAGTATTCTAGTAGGAAAGTTAGTTGAAAACACAGAAGCCCACATTCTGTTACTGTTGTGTTTTGTAATCCCAGTTCATTCCAGGGTCTATTATGCTTCATGACTTAAGACATCTCTTGAAACTATCAGGCTAATTCGATTCCAGTGTCTTTTGCTAAAGAAGAATGAGATGGGCTGGAGAGATGGCGCTTGCCACTCCTGAAGGAAACCTGATCTCGGTTCCCAGCACCCACATGGTGGCTCACAACTTCCTGTAACTCCAGTTCCAGGGGATATAGCGCCCTCTTCTTGCTTCTGTGGGCTCCTGCATATGCATATAAATTGATGCAGGCTCATATACATGTATATAAATAATAAATCACTTTTTAAAAAAAGAATGAGATACTATTTTCTTCAGGCCACTGCTGGATCTAAGCCCAAGGGATAAGGATGAAACAGTAAACACTAAGGACTGGAGTGTGGATAAGAGTCGGGAGCCTGAAAATGCGAAGCAGCTTTTGACATTCAGTAGAGAGATGAGTTATCTCTGTGACTAATGCAGACCTCCAGTAACCACCAAGGCTGTAATGGAAAACTGACAAGATCCCAACTCCTGTGGCCCTACCAAGATCAAACAGAGATTCCTGCTCATGCATGCAACAACCTACCTGTATGGCCAGTCCTTAACAAGCCAGCCCTCTCACAGACAGCACTGTCAACTCAGTGTTCAGTCCCCTGAACCAGAAGTTTCAGATGGAACATCTCCCTATCATTTTTTACTGAAGCATCGTTAGCACGGGCAAAGCGTATAAATCTTAAGGGTAAGAGGCATCCGTTGGTTATCCTGCAGCCAGAGGCTTTCTGGTAAAGGAAAGAATATTCCATTGTCTGATCCCTTAAGAGTTAATCCAAATGGGCTGTCAATCACCTAGACAGGAAAGTACCCCACAGGACCCCATCTATTTGAGACACTTTAAAAAATAATATAAGGCCTCAACCCTACACAAAGAACCGCGGGCAGCTAAGGAATGCTGAGAGCCGGAGAAACGATCCTCTCCAGGGAAGAGCACACCAGTTGGTTATCAGCACTAAACGGTCAGCCCTGAAACAGGCACATGAGTAACGTTGAACCAGGCACATGAGTAACATTGTACAGACTGAGATGGTTATATTTAGGAATATATTCGGATATATACATATGCACGTAACAACAGTTGATGAGTACACACACGCAAATGCACGATAGATAGATAGATAGATAGATAGATAGATAGATAGATAGATAGCAGATAGCAGATAGATAGATAGATAGATAGATAGATAGATAGATAGATAGATAGACAGACAGACAGACAGATAGATGGTAAATAGATGATAGGCAGACAGATGGATAGATAGTAGATAGATAGATAGATAGATAGATAGATAGATAGACAGATGGTAAATAGATGATAGACAGATGGATAGATAGATAGATGTAGTAGAGTAGAAGATAAACAGATAGATGATAGATGGTAGATAGAAAGATGATAGATGGATAGATAGATAGACAGACAGACAGACAGATACATAGACAATAGACAGATGGATAGATAGCTGATAGATAGATAGATAGATAGATAGATAGATAGATAGATAGATAGATGTAGTAGAATTTAAAGCTTCTAAGTTTAGGAAGATATGTATGTATGTATGTATGTATGTATGCATGTATGTATGTATGTATGTATAGATATATAGATGGATGGATTGAGATACAATTCCATCATGTAGCCCAGTCTGGCTTAGAACATCTGATCTCCTGCCTCAGTCTCCCAAGCACTGGGACTGCAGGTGTGTAACACTACATCCGGCCAGAAAACATCTTTTTAGAAATGAGTTACGATCAGTAACCTTTCCAGGCTGGCAAGTGTGTATTACATTCAGATCAGCTGACAAAGGCAGAGAGGGTTCACAAGATTGGTTTTTCCCCTCTTGACCTCAGTAGAGTCAGCAGTAACTGCAAGTTTGATTTTATGCATCATATAAATCTCCTCACCCATAACATAAATGTCCTTTTCCTGTTAGTGACACCTCAGCCACCCTGGTTGTGAGCCTCCTGACGGGCATATGGGGAGGGAAAGCTGGGTCCTCTGCAAGGGCAGGCAGTGCTCTTAACTGCTGAGCTATCTTTCCAGTATTAAGCTAGGTTTGTTTGTTTTGGGGGACTTTTTCTTTTGTCTCAATATTTTCTACTCCAGAATACACGTTTAGAAGGAACATAAAAATCTTGGAATGTATCGACTTCAAAATGGAAAAAAAGATGAGGCTGGAGAGATGGCTCAGTAGTTATGAGCTCTAGACACTCTCCCAGAGGACCCAGGTTCAATTCTCAACACCCACATGGTGGCTCATTACAGTCTGCAACTCTAATTACATATGGGGGTCCAATATCCTCACCTGTCCTCTCTGGGCACCAGGCACACACATTGTTTCTCTGTCTGAATACAGACATATATCTTCACTTTAAAAAAAATCCAATTCTCTTGGACAGTGAGTCAATCACCAAACAATTAGTAAACTAATTTCAAAGTGAATTGATTTCATTCGGAAACCTGAACAGTAGATGCAAAAGAAAGGAAAATATTTGAAAAGGTATCAAAGTCGGGTCCTAACTTCAAAGCCAGCTTGTGTGTGTTTCCTCTTCCTACAGATTAATGTGTTAAAAATGCAGCTAATATGGAAAGGTGAGGGGAGTGCCCCAAAGAAGTCAAGGCATAAAACCTGTCAAGACTGTTGATGTTAAAAGGTTGGACCAAAGCCAAAGGCAGGGGCATTAGTTCTGAGCCTATTTCCCTCGTTAATCCCCTAGGAGACATAGAAAACATGCTAGAAGAATCCCCTGTAAAAGAGTAGCCTAGGTTAGGACAGTCAATGTCTGTAACCAGTGCCCGTGTTTATAAAACACCAGCATTCCAGGGAGAGTGGTTGAAAGACACTCACCAATAAATTACAAATACTGTAAATGCAGACTTTTTCTTACATTTGCAAACACATCATAAATTTGGACTGTGTTTCTTTGTATAAATCCTTCTTAAGACTGTGCTTAAAGCCCCTTGGCATGGAGGCAAAGAGCATTTTCAAAAATAGAACTTAGTAAAGTCACGGCGCACTCCATTAATTCAAAAACACTTCTCCAAGACTTCAAAGGTAATCCTACCCCCAGCCCCTCCGTGTAAAGATGGTGTTTCCTCGCTGCTTTCCGGCTCTGCTTCTTGTAGTTGTCAGAGCTACACGTCTCAAGTCCGTGGTGGTCGGGGCTAAGAAGTAAAGCTGTATGCGTGCGTGGTCTCATTCCGCATGCTTCAGATGTTGTACGAGCAATAAGCCCGTCAGTTGAACACTCGCTATAGGCTTACCGGCAAGAATTGTGTTCTCTTGCCCTATGACTGAAAATCTCACAAAGGCATATGTGTGCTTACAGGGTCCCAGGGTAGGGCTCAGCTGGAGTGGACCAGTTTTATGGAAAGATAAGAAGCATTTATTATTAAAGCTCCTCACATGCATCGTCATGCTCAGCTTTATTTTGATATCTATAAAATAATCCTTGTTGTCTCTTTAAAGCCCCACTCGCTACCACATGGCAGGCACCGTTCTCGGGTTATCATGTTATTAGAACTCATGACAGTGAAGCCCATAATAGTGAGGCTGTATGGAAGAGCAAATGGATGCTTCCAGAAGTTAAAGGGCTTGCCAACCTTCATGGATCTTTTATGAAGACCTGGGATTCCAATTCAAATCTGCTTCAAACCCACTTAAAGCATGGACGTGAAATAAAACAGAGAAAGCAGCTCACTGTGTGTGTGTTTTTGCATCTAGCTATATGAACGTATACAATAATCTACTGGGCCTCATGATAGAAATAAAATAACCTTTACTTTTTAGTAAACCTCAACATGATTCCTTTTCGCAGTTCTGGGGACCAAACCCAGAGCCCGAGCCACACTAGGCAAGCACTGTACATCCACAGCCTAAGGATTATAAACGTCTGCAAAAACAGACAAAGTGAGGGCTGGCAGGGCAGCTCAGCAGGTAAAGGTGCTTGCTGGGCAAATCTGGTGATTTGAGTTTGACATGTCGATGTACACACGCACGCACGTACATACATGCACACATACTCATGCACACATGGACCTATATAAAAGAGGAACTCACTCCATAGAGTTGTTCTCTGACCTCTGCATGTGCTATGGCACATATATGCCCACATTTATACACACAATACTGAATAAATAAGTCTTTTTAAAAAATAGATTACTTTTGAAAACATTATATTATTGGTTGTGTATTGGCATTTTTGACCGCATGTATACCTGTGTATCATGTGTATGTATGGCCTGGTGCAAGCAAGGCCAGGAGAGGGTGTAGTTTCCCCTGGACTAGACTTACAAATGGTTTTGAGCCATTATGTGGGTTCTCAGAACCAAATCCCAAACCTTTAGGATAAGAGCAGCTAGTGCTCTTAAACCACTAGGCCATTTCTCTAGCCCTTTAAGGCAATTTCAAAATAATAATTTCAAAATAGTCTCACTGGCTTGCACAAAGTTTTTATTTAAGTATTGTGACATTTGTTTTACACTCTGGGTCCCTGATAAGAAATTCAGCTAATGTTCAAAAAACACTTTTGTGACAATAAATTTTGAACTATATACATTATACCTTCTACATGAAATTTTGATTTATTGCATTAAAACTGTCAGTAATTAATTCATCTTATAAAAAGAAAAAGCAAAACAAAATGAAGGAAGTCGGGTTGTGCTGCGACTTAAGATGGATCTTGTCATCAAACTTGAAGGTCAAAGCAGATTGTTGTTTAGACAGCCAGTTAATATCATCTTTTAGATTCTAATGGCTACAACATGAACAACCCCAGGGTAAACTCCTCACAGCTTTCCTTTGTAACTAAAGGAAAATTTAAATTTAAAACAATGCTTTTGTTGTTGTTGCTGGTTTTTTGTTCATTTGTTTGTTTTGGCTGAGTGTGTAGTTCCTCAACATGTGCAAGGCCCTGGACTCAATCTGCAGCATCACACACAAAGATGGTGAAAGGAAAGACAAGTAGGGGGAGGAGGAGGAAGGGGAGGAGGGAGAGGAGGAGGAGGAATTGAAGGAGGGATAGGAAGAAGAGGAAGAGGAGGAGGGAAAGGAAGAGGGAGAGGAGGAGGGACAGAAGGAGGGACAGGAGGAAGGGCAGTAGGAAGAGGGAGAGGAGGAGGGGCAGGAAGAGGGGGAGGAGGAAGACAAGTGTTCAAAGTAAGCTGACTTATATTATTGCGATTATCTGAAGTCCTAGAATCGAGCCTTTTCATGTTTCCCAGTGATATTTAACCTCATCAAGAGAATTTTTCTAGGTTGGTGAGATGGCTCAGCAGGTAAGCTTGCTAGCTTGCTGACAAGTCTGCCAGCCTGAGCTTAAACCACCAAACCTACATGGTGGAAGGAGAGAACCCATTCCTGCAAGTTGTCCTCCGACCTCCACCATGGCACATGTGTGTGGGTATGCATGCACACTGACACACACACACACACACACACACACACACGCACACACACACACACACACACAGCAGATAGGTAGATAGATAGATAGATAGATAGATAGATAGATAGATAGATAGATTAGATAGAAGAATGAATGGATTAAATGAATAGATATTTTTAAAGTACAAAAAAGGAACTGTTCTGTTTATTTTTTCTTTGCATTAAAGTAATAATTCTTAGGATTATATTTTCCTCTTAGATGATGTTGTGTAAAAAACAACTTCCTCTGAGACTGAAGCATGCCACTTTGCTGAGAAGCTCCTTAAAGCAACTCAGAATAGCTTCAGGAAGTCCCTGAAACTGACTAGATTCACTAGGCCTCTCTCTCTTAAAGGAAACAAGCCAAGCTGCAAACAAGACTCTCAGACAAACCAGGGTGTGAAAAAGATTCAGCCCAGCCAAGCTGCCTGGAAGGGGTTTAGACAGACTGAAACACCTAAAAAGGACACTCTCTAACCAGTTGAGCTGCCTTCAGGCTGTGCAGTGGGCTCCAGGTTCCCAGCTTTTTGAGCTGTCACCATGCTGGGGTGATGCAGCTGTCTTTGAGTCATTTTTTTTTTTTTTGCTCCTGTAACTCTTCACCCATATTCCTATAAGTGACCCCAATAAAACTCATGGTTCATTCACCAAGTTGGACTCTGGTGGCACTGATACTTTGGTCTGTCATGGTTTCCCTATCTGGGGTGAGTAGACATGTGTGCAGTGCCTCCTGAGGAGTTTGTCACTCATAGATTAATCACTGAGGAAGGTGACAGTGGGCCAACAAGGAGAGGGTGAAAATGGATGGGAAGATTTAGCGCCATTATTAAAAACACACTGCTAAGAAAAGCTGAACATGGTAGTGTTCACCTATAATCTCAGCCTTGAAGATGTTGAGGCAGAAAATTGGCAAGTTCCAGCCCCTGCCCCCCAGGGCTATGCATTTACTTCAAGTCTAGCCTGACTACACAGTAAGGCCTTTATTCAAAAATAAAGTGATTTCTTAAAAATTTTTACTTAACAATATTTTTAGGCAATGTAAAATATGAGATCATCACATCTGTTTTTTTCACACTGGAGTCATCCCATTATTACTTAGTCTTCTAGAGCTTTCTAAATTCTTCTGCCATGTTGGGCATAGTCACACGCCTTTGATCTTAGCACTTGGGAGGCAGAAACAGGCAGGCCTCTGAGTGTGAGGCTAGCCTGGTCTACGTAAACAAACAAACAAGATGTCTGCCTCTTGCATGCCCCTGTTCTTTTCATCCTGTTCAGGTAGTACCTGGGATAGACCAGTTATTATTCCCGTCCATCACAATCAGTTAAGAACCAATCAAACGACTTCCCTCCCTCACCCCATGTCTGTAGCAGAAGCAAGGCTCTGGGCTTCTGGGTTGGACATTCCTCAGTTTACTTCCTGATGAGTTTTGCTCTGCGTTTCCCCCATCATTGTCCTTGTGTGATGGATGTGTCGGAAGTACTGCTATCCTAAGACTCTGGTGAGATGTGCCCTGTGTTCAGCTCCCAAGCCTCTCCTATGCCGAGCTCCAAAATGATTTTCTCCTCTCAGTGCACTTCTATACCATGCTTCTGACACTAATTCCTTTCTTCTCCTTAGGAAATTAGTTCTACTTGCTCTCGGCGTTCTGTCCGTTTCTGACACTTTGCCACCATGCCCTTCCCGCTGTGGGTTTTGGTTAACACTTGTTAAACCCTGAAGTAGAGGGCGAGTCTCCGAATTTGTCTCACATTCTACCAAACTAACTGCTGCATTACAAGTATGCATTTCTTCCTACCATTCCATCTAGGGTCTCAGTGTGGTCATGCCAGTCAGGTGATTACACGGGAGACTGCCTTTAACTAACATGAAATAAACAAAACAAAACAAAACAAAAACAACTTTTCAAACATGATTTTTATATTAAAACATGATTCTTGTATTTATTAAATCTAGCTTTTGTTGGGTATGATGGCACGCATCTTTAGTCCCAGCACTTGGGAGGCAGAAGCTGGGAAAGTTCTGTAAGTTTGAGGCCAGCCTGGCCTATAGAGAGAATTTTAGGACAGCCAGAGACACATGAAGAGACCCTGTCTCAAAATTTTTTTTTAATATTAAAAAAAATTAAAATTAAATTTAAAAATTAAAAGATAAAGTTGGCTTCTAAAGGAAGTCTTATGTGGACTGAAAATATGTTACAACAGAATATGAAGTTGGAAAGTAAAATTTTAGTAAAATTAATACCATTTGGGCTAAAGAGATGGCTCAGTAGATAAAATGCTAACTGTAAGCAGGAGTTCAGATCTCCAGCATCCACTTAACAGCTAGAGTGGGAGGGGATGAGCTCCAGGTTCGATGGGAGACCCTGCCTCAGTAAATAAAACAGAGACCAGCTAAGGAAGACACCCAAGGTCAGTCTCAGACACTGAGAGACAGACAGACAGACAGATAGACACACAAACCTAGTACCATCACTGAACTCTAAGTTACTGAAAGTATTAAGATTCAGTTCGATGGGGCACATAGAGCTAGTAAGACAATAAGTGGTCCTGGAAATGGTCTGGGGTTTAAAGGTCGTAGTGCTGACCAATTCATAGAGCGTTCCATAAGCATGATGCAAAACTCTGCCACTCGCTGAGGAAGTGAAAACCTACTTGTCTCCTAATTTGAGAAAAGAAACCCCCAGGACGCTGCCTCAGTGGCCATCCTCCACCATCTCAGCGAGGAGGAGAGCAAACGGAGCTGCAAATGCCTGCTCCAAGTAGTGGAAGTTTGAAACAATCCAACTTTGAACCTTTTATAAATGTGTCCTAATCTCATCCTTTATTTTTAATTTTGCACACAGCTGTCTGGTGTGCTTCTCAGAACCGCGCCAGATGCTGGGTTCATCACGAAAAGGCAGGAAAACAATGCTCAGGAAGCAATTAGAAGCCGTGCGCGAGACTGTAGCGAGGCTCATATTAAAATGTGATAGCGCTGTTCTAGTGGGAATTCCAACATGGCTCCAGTTCTGACATTTCTCGGCTGCCAGACAGTCTGTGTGGAAGGACACGGTGACAGAGGATAGAGCACATGAGAATTTATTTCTGGGGCAAATGAAGGATTAGCCGAGTTGGAACCCACCCAAGGATTTTATTATGGACTTGGCCACTGTTGTATTTGAATGTTGCAGGACCCTGTTGGCATCTAACACAGCTCAAGGAATGAAGGCACATGAGTGCTCTGCTTCCGTAAAACAATCCAGCAGCCAGGCCAGGCATGGCGCCTCTTGTTGCTGAAATAGCAGGGCAGGGGGGGTGGGCAGTGGGGTGAAGGTTAATTAAACACTCCACTGACTTTGCTCAGAAATGGCTAGTCATGCTGTGTGGAGAGACTTACAAGATACAGTGAGATCACGGACACACTCTTAATATAAAACTGTTAATGGTTAAGGAGTACTCACCTTGGGGCTGAAGATCCCAATGGTACCTAAAATACAAGAGGGAAGAGTAGAGATCAGTCAAACTCGAACGTTTCAATTTTGGTTAATATACCACGTCTGTAAAACGAAACCAAAAAAAAAAAAAAGCTTGCTAGCCAGTTCATCGGCAAAGAGAGCTTGGCTTTGTTTTATGAAAAAAAAAGCAAGTTGCCCTTGATGTTTTCAAGATTCTTAATGGCTTAAAAGCTGCATCAATGTACTGCAATGACTCAGCAAAGTGTCTTCTAAAAATTGGGGATGGGGGGCTGGAGAGGTGGCTCTTCCGGAGGACCGAGGTTCAATTCCCAGCTCACACATGTCCACAACTCCAGTTCCAGGGCTTCTGACACCTTCCCATAGATATACATGCAGGTGAAACACCGATGAACATAAAATAGAAATAAATCAAAACAAAACAAAAAAATTGGGGATGACCTAGGGAGGAAAGCTCATGGTAGCTCACAGGTTGAGCAAGGATGGTTCTTTACCGAGACACCTGTCCCCCATGGGCATCACAGCACCATTAAAGCCACCGGCCTGGGCAGCAAACCCCAGCTGTACTCCTGTTGTTAAACTGCCCAAACCCCAGGACCAAGAACACTTCCTCAGTTGCATTCACTTCCAAAGTGCACAGATGAGCTCCGGACGGTAGAATCAGAGTTGTCTCACATTAGTAGTGGAGGAGCCAAGAAATGGAGCAGGCCGTGTATTTTCTCCTACCCTCTGACTGTGAAATGGTTGGCCAGAGTGATAACCCTTGAGGTCTTAAGCAGTGAACAGCCATGATGGAAGGGACCACTTGTAAATCATTTCTGTGGCACCTGACATACATTTTTTCCTCCAACAGAAACAATGTCACTTATGATGGCTACCCACAAAAGCCTATTTAGTGCCTTCACAGGACACTAACATTATTCTGTATTGATTTTCCTCTAGGGGATAGCCGCACTTCCTCTCAGCTTGGCCCTTCCCATCAGTCCGTGTGCTCTTGTTTAGTGAAGCACACCCTCTCCTCATCCCTTCAGCCTCTCCATCTCCTGTCCCGTTTTCTTCATGTTAGAGTGCGGTATTCAAACGCTTGATCTCCTCACGTTCTCCCCTTCCCCGGCCTACTCCATCAGGCTCATGGTAACTACGCCTTAATTCTTGGAACAGACATAGAGACTTCCACACCACAAAGTAGGATGGATGATTTTTCTACTCTCATCTTGGCCTCTTGGGAATCTGCATCCGAGCCTTTCTAGGAGGAAAAGTGAACGTTTTTAATCAAATTCTTAATCAAATCAACAGGGCCCGTAACCACAGAAGGTTCAGGGAAAGGCCATACTTGGGTAGCAATGATGTCTTCCAGTGTCGGCATGGCTAAAATTAGGTTTGGCTCCATTAGGAAGCTCAGCCTCACATCTAGACAATTTCTCCACCCCTCCTGAAAATGGAAGCAGTGAGAGCCCAGACGGGAGGAGGCTGCTTTGAGGGATGTTATTAGCGAAGGCAGAATCCAAGCAGAAAACCTGTGTTTGCTTTTCCCAGTCCCAGTCTGATCTGATCATCAGGTGAAAGGGAATATAAAATAGCAGGCTAGAGAGAGGGCAAAGGAAGGCCAGGGTGGTAGAAAAGGGGAGCAGAGAGGTGGGGAGCCAGAGGTGGGAGGCAGGAAGCTTCAAACATCTGGGAAGAAAGGGTGTCCTCTAGTATAAGGCACATTAACACCAGGACCGGCAGACATTTAATTCTGTTGTGTGTAAGGTGCGTGGGTCTCTACCCAGCACAGTGCAGCTGAGAGCTGTACAAAAGTCCTTCCTGGGAAACAGTGGCTTACTTCTCTCAGTACTGTGACTGAGCACATAACAAGAAGCCGTTGAAGGAAGAAAACATTGCTTTTGGCTTATAATTTGAGGGAATACAGACTATTTTGTGAAGGACGACATTGAACCAAGCGGCAAGTGGGAGCACAAAGGAAACTGGAGGAAGCACCAAGGCTGCAGAGAACTCAGCATAAATGGCCAGGGCTGCCATCTTCCAAGCATCGGCCCTGGTGCCTTACTTCTACCAGCAGACCTCTTAAAGGGTCTGTGACCTCCCCACAGTGTTAGGACACATGAGCCTGAGGAGGACATTCCATACACACATCCAAGCCACAACCAAGCCAGCAAGTCATCAGGCAGGTGAGCATCTTTCCAACTTCGGCTGCTTCCATCTTCTCGGGAAGCACTGCTCTAGTGCCCAATTCTTCCCATTACTCATCTTCTAACTAAACAGAAAAGGAAATGAGAGGGCCAGTGACAGCTTGGTAGTTACCAGCACAGGACACTCTTTCAGAGGACCTCAGTTTGATTCACAGCACCCACATGGTGGCTCACAAGCACCTATAGCTTCAACTCCACGTTGAAATGGGTATCATTTCTGGCAGCATCAGGCATGTTCTTCATACACAGACAGACAGACATGCAGACAAAACACCCACATACATAAAACAACAAAACAAAAAATGATGACAACAAAAAAAATAAACACACACAGACATATGTGCAGGCAAAACACCCACACACATAACATAAAATAAAAAAAGAAAGGTGTAAACACACACACACACACACACACACACACACACACACACACACACACGCTTTCCAAAATGTTACTGAAACAATGACAGGACCTTTCCTAAAGAAAGAATATTACTCTTATTTGTTGGTCCAGAGGGTTGGGGAAACAGAGTAGCTATGTTTTAAAAGGCTGACCCCAAGCAAACTGTTAAATAATTAGATGTTGTCAGCAATCTCAGCCCTCTTAGGTGCCTCCTTCTCCCTCTATCCCCACCCCACCATCTGTTTTCAGTTCCCTCTTCTAGCATGTCCCGGTTTCCTGGTTTCAAGAGGATAGACTGTTAGTCAAGAGGATAGACTGTGTGATACGTGTGATACGTTCACCTAGACTTGGGAGTATGTGACACAGTCCACTTAACAGGAACAAAAGAAGCTGTCTTACACGGTTGACATTCAGTAGCAGAATCAACTTTATCTTTGATAATACCGTAATTAAGCATCTTTGTCAAACTTCCAGTGATAAAGATGTACAAGCTTGGCAAGGTATTGTTACACATAGTTACATAGACCTATATTGTTACATATAGTTACATAGACCTACAACACCAGTTCCAGGGGACCAAGAAAGGAGGGTCCTAAGTATGAGGCCAGCTCAGCTACATAGCAAGAACCTGTCTTAACGACAAAGGCTAGAGAGATGTCTTAGCAGGTAAGAGCCCTGGCTGCTCTTCCAGAGGACCCTAGTTCAATTCCCAGCACCCACATAGCAGTTCACATCTGTCTATAATTTCCACCCCATGGGATCCAATGCCCTTTTCTGACCTCTGCAGTCTCTAGACATGACTATGTTGCACTGACATGCAGGCAACAAAATACTCAAGACCATATGCTAATAAAACAATAATTTAAAATCCTAAACAAGAGTAACTACAAACCCAAAAAAGGACAACTAGGTTACAAGGACCTAATTAATGTGCAGTCGGGACTCAGGTTAACATTTTATATAGAACTAGAAATTGCCAAGAGCGTAGATCTGACACAATCTCATGATAAAAGCACCTGTGGGTGGGAGGCAGTGGGTGTGCTAATTGACTTGTGAGCTAATCACTTCGCCATGCATATGTGCAGATCAAATCATCGGCTTGTACATTTTAAATGTATGTAATATTATTAATTTTAAAAAATCTAGTGAAATTCATGTGCTGAACTTGAATAAGTGGAAATAAACATTGCTTCTTCTTCTTTTTTTTCTTTTTTGCTATCCTGTCCTTTCTTCCTTTCTTTCTCCTCCAAATATTATTAATACAGTAAGTCTAAGGGAGGTTTGCTTTAAAAACCAGGAGCAAACACAGCCAAAACACACTTACTTCCCACAGAGAACATTTTGTTTTGTTTTGTTTTGTTTTGTTTTGTTTTGTTTTGTTTTGTTTATGAGTCTGGTCTCACATGGCCCAGGCTAACCTCAGACTCCCCATGTAGCCAAAGATGACCTTGACCTACTGATCCCCTACCTCCATTTCCTTGGTGATAGGATTACCAGTGTACTACTACATTAAGCGATATGCTGCACAAACCCAGGGCCTTTGTTCCTGCTCAGCAGACACTCCACCAACTGAACTATTCCCCCAGGCCCAGAGAGCACTTCTAAAAAGAAAGTATAAAATATCAGCAACATCAACCCTCAAAAAAGGGCCCCAGCCTATTGTCTGCTGGACACATTTAAGGTCTTCATCTTGTCTTGTTACATGTATCCTGTGGTTGGTCTTCCTCAGAGTCTGGAAAGTTCTGTGCTCTTTGGGAAGCATTTAGTTAAACCCAGCCGACATTTTCCAATTTTTACACTCTGCTCTGGAAACAATGCTCTTTAAGTCAGAGAGTGCAAAGCAATCTGGAGCTAAATGCTTTAAACCAAGATATAAAGAAGGGGATGGGAGGAGAGCACACACACACACACACACACACACACACACACACACACACACACACGGAGTTTATGTCTAGCCCAAAACCCTCTGAGACTTTCCTATCAGGCCTGTGCAGAGAGATAACAAACACTTCTTTAATCTTCTCTCTGAACCTTCAGCTTCTATAGGAAAGAGAAGCCATCACTCTTCTGCAATATCCATACTCAGCCTTACCAGGTCCATGCAAATGGAATTTGGAACTGAGGGAAACAAACAAAAAAACAATGCGTACGGTGTGAGCAGAAGGACAATGCTGCGCCACATTGATGGTGATTATTTTCACATTCAGTCCAAACAAACCTGTCTTCACTTTTAGCTGGCCTGCAGAACAGTCTTTTCATTTTGCATGCAAAGATTAAATTACATGCATGGTTTGGGACTGGAGAGATAGCTCAGCCGTGAAGAGCATATGCTGCTCTTCCAAAAGACCCAGGTTCAATTCCCAGCACCCACATGGTGGCTCACAACCGTCTATAACTCCAGTCCCGGTGGGAGCCAACAACCTTTGGCCACTGCTGGTATATGGAAATGGTACACAGACTCATAGGCAAGCAACTCACTTGGATGCATAGGAAGAAAACAAATTTAAAATACGTACATGGTATTTTCAAATACAGCAAAGTTTGCTGTTCAGGATTTTTAAATTAAAGATATTAGCAAATGAACTTCAGTTTGAGGACAGATACAGCAAATAAAGCTTGTGGTGCTGACAGAAACCAGAGCCCGGGGAATAACCATACTGGTAGCAATGGTAATAAATGAAACAATGCTGAGATCTGTTCACTGTGTGGCTGGGACCTTTCTTCACCTTTTCAGTGTTTTTCTTCCTTTATTAAGCCCATTCTATAAATGAAATAAGGAATGAGGCAAACACAGTTTCCAAGCCTAGCATCTCTCTCTCTCTCTCTCTCTCTCTCTCTCTGTGTGTGTGTGTGTGTGTGTGTGTGTGTGTGTGTGTGTGTGTATACAGTTCAGGCTGACCTACAGTTCACTATATACCCAGGCTAACCTTGAACTTACGGAATGAATCCCCTTGCCTATGTGGGATTACAGGTGTGTACCAGCATACCCAGCACAGAAATTGGCTTCTAAACAAACATTTTAATAGGAAACTGTAAACACGTTCTTCTAAATTGCCACCTTAATTCACAGGATGCATTACTGGATGTCTACTGAAAATGGAGCAGCTGACTCTAAACCATTAGTTTGGGTCGAGGAGAAGCGGTCAGACTCTTGACCACAAAGGCAAGCAATAAACGTGGTTATGGAGAAAAACTACCCAGAGCTTTCATCTCCTGACCAGGTAATCAACCAGATCCTGTCGCAGGAGGGAGACAGACAACTCAAAGTACCCTAATATTGTTGAAACTACCTCAGAAGGAAAAATAATTCTATTTTCTAATTGTAATAAAGTAATGTACAAACTCAGGACTTAATGTATGCTGAGTATTATACTAGGCAGACAGTTCACATATTTTATTTAATCTTTATAGTTACCTTGCGAAGTCAGTGTTATTAGCTTCTCGCTTTAAAACCATCTCTCCCTCCTGCTTCCCACACCCCACCCCCACCCCCCGGCCTCAATGGTATGTGTTCTCAGGCACAGGGAGGTCAGAAGAAGGCTTAGAAGACAGCTCTTACCTTCCCCCTTTGATTGAAAAGTCTTCACTCACTCGGCTGCAGACTCTGAACTAGGTGGCCCTCAAGCTTCCAGGCAATTCCTGCTGCCGTGCCCCACCTCCCTGTAGGAGTTCTGGGATTAGAGCATCTAGCTCTTGACTTGCGCTCCAGGAAGCCATGCCCAGGCCTGCCAGCTTGTAGAGCAAGCACTAGTGCCCACTGAGCTTCCTCCTCCTCCGCATCCATTATCTCCATGTTACAGGTGAAAACAAGACTCAGGTCTCAGGAAGCCAAACCTTTGACTAAGATGTCTGAGCCTTTAAGTGTCAGAAGCAAGATTTGTATCCAGTTCTAACTGTTCTAGAGCCCGAGCTCTGGAATTCCACACCTGCTGCTTTAAAAAAAATTTTTTTATTTTTTTATTTTTATTTTTTTTAGAAGTTACAATGTAAAAAACCGAACCCAGAGTTTAGGGGAAAGTTACAACAGCTCTGTTAGGGAGTAGGGGGTAGGGAGGGGATTGGAGGGATGTGTTAATGTTATAGGGTGGTTAGATCACCAGTATTCAGAGTCCACAGCTGGTCTTCAGGGGACTCATAAGCTCCCTACCACTGATGGAAAGTGGTATTGGTTCTCTGTTCCCTTGGAGCAAACTCCATAGACGCGCAGCTGTATCAGAGACGCCCTCATCTCCCTGCAGCTGTCAAAACGCTAAGGGGGCAAAGGAGCAGCTCGGCACGTAAAACCATCACTGGCAAGCCTGGAAGCCATCGGGTGTAGACAAGCATATCTGTAATCTGGCATGCCTCCAGTGAGAGGGGAGGGGGCAGAGACAGGAGAATCTTGGGAAGTTCTCAAGCAGGCTAGGCTTGGAATCGCAGCCCAGTTTGAGAACCAGTAAGAGGCCCTGTCTCAAATAAAACAAGGCAGAAGGCAAGAATCAACTTCAGAAAGTTGTCTGCTGAACTTCATACATCCACAGTGGCATGCAGCTGCCTGCACACGCACACGCGTGCACACACACACACACATCAAAAACATCTAATAAACTTTTAAGATGATGAGATGCATTGTGTTAGACACAAACAGGACTATACTGGCATTATAAAACTAGCAATCCAGAAAGGTCAACATATGGGATGCCACAAATTTAAAACATCTAGATGATTGGTTTTTTTGCAACTGAAGCATTAAAAATGTTATTTTTACCTGTGACTTAATGTAAGGCACATCATGCCTCCCCTGCCTTGATAAATCATCTGCTTGCTCAAATCTTTCTTAATGACTTCCTGATATTCATATTTGAATCTCATTTTTGCAAGGAAGCACCAGGCCTTTCTGAGAACATAGGCTATTTGAGAAACTCGTTGTCCAGAGTTGCTCTTGTGTCCCACTTAAGCAGCTCTTCTGCATGATGCCCATATCTACACAGACCACAAAGACTAATGCTGGCTGAAATATTGTTCTGGTATTAGAGATGAACTCTTAAGATCCAAGTTGATACCTAGTTGAGCTGTGCTTCAATGTCAAGTTGATAAGACTAACAAAACCCCTTGCAATTGATCTTGAACAATGAGCCATGGGGTAAAGACTAATTTTATACCCAAGATAATGGCTTTGCTGAACAACACTTAAGTCCAGACGTCCAAGATGTTTCCTTAACCTCTTCCTCACTTGGAAAGTTGTCCTTTGAGTTTTGAGTTCTCATTCTACTGCCAGTATCCCAGAACCTTGCAGAAAGAATGTGCAAGCGGCAGAAGAGTAATGTGTCCATTGAGCATCCAAGAGCAGGAATAGGAAAATGGCACCATCTGGTAGAATTGCCTGATGGAGAGCTATCAGAGGTCTGAGACCCTGGGGTCTGGACACCAGCCTTAGACAAACAGCCAAAGGAAGGCCTGCGGTGTAGAGATGATGTGCTGTCTGGCCCTCGTTCCTGCAGTGCCAGTGAATGTACAATGGCTTGTGAGGAAGTTGGAATCTTATCCAAAAGATATGGAGAGATGAAAACTTGGAATATTGAATAGCAAATAACGTGGCAACAATAGACATCACGCATCTAATTCAACCAAGAGAAAGACCCATCACAAGACGGTCCTGTGTTATTTTGGGAAGTGTAATATTTATTTGGTTCTAAATCTATAAGTTTTAGAAATTCACCTCTATCAGCTTAGATAATTTTTTAAAAACTATTTTTAATAAGAGTTTATAAATGCTTTGACCCCCCCACACACACTTCTAGCCCACCATTCCAAAGAAAGGGGGGAAAGATGGTAAATAGGACAAGGAGATGTGGACCTGTTTAGAAGTAGTTCTGGGGAGCAATTCCAATCTCCATTGTCAGTACACCAATAGTCTGGTTCAGGATATATCAACAATTAGTGTCAGGATACCAAACACAAATCAGCAGTGGTGGCACAATCCAGCAGAAACCTCTAGGCGTCCACTGGAATCCGAGTGAGCAGGAACAACCAGGACCAGCCAGGATACCAAGAGAAGTTCTCTGAAGTGCCTTTCTCAACAAATCAAAGATCAGAAAAGACTTGAGACCAAGAAAGTGTTACCAAGTTAACCAAGCAAGCATCCTATCACTGCCCCATCACTGCCTGTTAACCAAGCAAGCATCCTATCACTGCCCCATCACTGCCTGTTGAGTCCTATTTATAATCTCGCTAAACATCATGAGTCCTGAGTCTGCATCACATGACATATCCAGAAATTTCCACTTCACACCCCAGATCACAACACAATGGTTACAGAAGACCATGGTCACAGTCAAACTAAACAAGTCATATTAACTGATACTGACAAGATAGCTCCCCATGACCCGCTCAAATTTTAAGCCCATTCCTAGCTAATAAAAAAGAGGTTAAATAACACTCTGTCTCCCAGTAGTCACCTGTAATATTTTTGCTACATTCAGTCACTGGTGGGTCAATCGAGAACTACTCTGGGTGTTGGCAAGATGGCTTAGGGGATAAAGGCACTTGCTGGACAGACATGACAGCCCGAGTTCTGTCTGGGAGTAATTCCTTATAAAGAAATCTCACTCATTTTTCCCTCACAATCCCCCACCTCCATGCACATAAGAGACAACATGCAGGAAAGAGAAATATAACTCACTGAAGTAATAAAAGAAAAAAATAGCTAGTGCTAACTGGATTCAATGTGGCAAATTTAAAGACAAAATATCAGGTCAGCGTTTAGGCTTTTTTTTTTTTTCCTTCCCCCTAAAGAGAAAACAGAGTCACTGAAAGCTGTGTCTGTTGTCTGCTTGTCTTTCAGGGTGAGGTGTTGTTTGTTAAGGTCAGATCTGGCAGGGATACTCAATGTGCTTTGCAAGCAGAGGAGTGAAAAGACAGGAGACTGATAAAGACGGGTCCAAGAAGCCTTCTGGTTCCAAGCCTGGGTACTGGAAGACGACAAGGGGTGGGTACACATGTCAGGCTCCAGCTGATTGTCAGGTTTTAAACTTCATCTCTGTGGTGTTTGTCATCATCGCTGGTTGGAGGTTTTATTTCTGGCACCAGATTAATTCACACCAACCACCGGGACACCTTGCTGTGAACAATAGACAACTGGGGGGCCTTGTGACTTCGGCCCCTAACTCACTGGATTTTACAGCTGTGAGGACTTAAAGATCATTTACCTTAGCCCTCGCCTCACAGATGGGAACGGACACAGGAGCCATCCGACTGCACTACAGGAATGGACTTACATACTTCCCTGCCTTAGAAGCTCCTCTGTAGTCTAAAATGTTTTCTGTTTGTTTGTTTTTTAAATCTCATGGAGGCCAAAGGAAGTGGGTCCCCTGGAGTTGGAGCTAGAAATGGTTGTGAGCCACCTGATGTGGGTGCTGGGAGCCCAGCTCTGGACCTGGAAGAGCAGTGCATACTCTTAACTACTAGGCCTTTTACAGCCCTCCCTTCAGGAGTTTACAACTCCACACTACTTAGTCACCTTACCTTATCTTGTGCAGAATGGGAGCCAGGTTTAAAAATGGGCTGTGAGTTTGAAAATGAAATGGTTTCTATAAAAAAAAAAAAATGGCTTCAAATCTTTTGGAGCAAACACTTCTTACTAGCATATTTTTGGCATTCTCCTTGTGATAAACATGGCCATATTATTTGCCTGATGGCAACCATTTTACACACACACACACACACACACACACACAATCCCAACATCAAGATTTTTGGGACTCCACACGTGTATCTCACTCTATCTTAGATTAGGAACACTGAGTTCATTCTTTCCATAACCGTGAGGTTAATAAATGTCTGCTATTTGCCAGAAATTTTGTGAGGGGAAAAAGGACACACACACACACACATGCACACACACAAAACCCAAAAACGCAGACCACTGTGTCTAAGAGTCCAACTATATGCAAGTTGTGTGACTGACCCAGAACACCAAAATGATTAAAACAAAAACCAAAAACACAGGGGCCCAGAAGAGCCCAGGCCTGGATAATGCCAGAACCCTGTCATTTTGCAGATAAAGAATGCTAAGGGAAGGCTTGAGATCAGACAAAAGCAGCAGCCTGACAGGATAGGGAAAGGCAGGTCACAGAGAGGCCAAGCCCAGGCTGTAGAGAGAAACCAGGCCTGTCAGGAGAGCAGATGGCAGAGAGCAGCTTAGCAGGTATGTCTGAGGAGAGGGGGCAGGGCAGGATACTGGGTGAGCTCCAACCCAAGGCCTGTTTCCCTTTGGTGAGGGGTGCTACCTCGAGGCGCAGGCTGAAAGGGGCTAGTGGTGGGCACTGAGGGAAACGGAAGCAATTGCCGACCTGGAGCCTGTGAGGAATTGCCAGCATCATTACGTGCTCGTCTGTGGTTGGAGGCTAGGATTTACCGTGGTGGCAATTTGATTGCATCGTTTTCCTCTGGCCCCAATTAGCTGCCTAAGTACAAGAGCAGAGAGGTTGGAAAACTGAATCTATCAAGGTTAGGACTTCCGTAGGCTTGTGAGATAAAAGGACTCGAGAGTGGACAAGAAGACCGGAGAACCAAGCCACAGAGCTCAGGTGACCTGGGAGAGAAACCAAAGGCTGGAGGCTCTACAACACTGTCCATTCTTGTTAAAGTTCGATATTAGTGAGAAAATTCAGAAGCAGGAGAGACTGTGAGGCTTGTCCATGGAAAACAACTGTCCTTTGTTCCAGAAGTCCCTAAATCTCTCCTGCTATGTCCTCCATCTTGATGGTCGGGATCGCCATCCACCCAATTAGAACTAAGAATCCTTTCTTCCTCTTTGTCTTTTGGTTGTCCGTCCCATGGGCCCCCAAGCCTACTTCCTTATTATCCTTTTAAGCCACCTCTGCAGACACCGAATCCATTCATCCAAGTCCTCAGAATGCACCAGGAAGTCCAGTCAGATGCTAACTGGTCCATCAGCCACCATCTTGCTCCCTCTGATCCTGTATCTTTGGCACTGATGGAATGGGTCATGTGGCAAGAGCGATGTGCCAAGGCTTCACAGAAGGTCTAGCCTGGAATCCCAGCTCCAGTTTTTAATGGTGAGACCTGAGACACAGACTCCGTTTCCTTCTCTTTAGAAAATAGAAATCAGTCCTGTTTCATTTAACTCTTGAGAATTACCAGAGGCGATCCTTACAAAAGAGCTGGACACCAGACCTGGCAGGCTTCTAATCAACATCAGCTGCTCACATCCTAAGCACGGATGTTACTCTAATGACTTAAAGGGCCCTGGCTTCAAATCCTTCAGTGCCTCAGCCCAGATCTTAGGGAGCAAAGGCGTGCACTCCCCGTCCCTGCTGTGACGTGTTGCTACCGACCATCAGGACGTTCTTTTGTGCCTCCTTCCTCTGCAAATGCTAGCTGGTGCTTTAAGATTCAGCTCAGTGTCCTGTGTCAGCCGCTCCCTCTGCACACCTGTGTGTGTGCTCGGTCCTACTGCATTATAATCTCACCGGCTACGTTCTGGAGCTGGAAGAGGAAGTGGCGAAGAGCTTGTGTGCAATAACCCACCTGCTAAATAAGACACGGTGAGAGCTCTCGGAGCTCCAAGTAGCTGCTCAGTGCGTCTCAGAGAAAAGGGGTGGTGCCTGAAAGGCAGTGCACCCCAGGCCACACTACAGTCTAGGCTACAGCATAGATTTATTCCAAATAAGACAAACGTGGGGTGCCTTCATTTTCCCTAGAGCTTCACACCAAGGCGAGAGGGGAAAAGAAAAAAGAGAGGGAACAGGTGGAGTAAGCTAAAGTTAAGATGGCTTTGCTAAATTAAATCTTCATCAGGTGGCTGGGTATAATGATACACATGCAGTCCTAGCACTGGGGAAGTTTAGGTCAGAGGGTTACAAGTTCAAGACCAGCTTGGACTCTATCCTATGACCCTGTCTCATAACTTAGGTAGATAGATAGATAGATAGATAGATAGATAGATAGATAGATTCCTCAATCGAAACAAAAAAAAGGATTTTGTTGTTTCTAGAGTCTGGCTTCAAAGACTAACCACAAGATGACCAGCAAAAGTATGCTTCAAAAGACAGAACCGGATACACAATGAAGTGGCGAGTATCCAATATATAAATACAATCAATTCTTTTCCTCATTAAAAGTCTTCATGAAGAAAATGATTTAATACAAATGCTAAAGCTACTGACACAGATTAATTGAAAAATAACACCAGACTTCTAATTAAAGACATAATAGTATCTCCCTCCCTTTCATTTCACAAAAATCTGAATAAACAGACAAAAGAAGACTGTAGAAAGCAGGCTTTTATCAGTCACCAAAGCATTGCTGAAATTTTCATTAAAACTCCTATTCTCCTGTACACGCTTTCTTTTGGACTAGAACAGAGACGGACATACAACCACTCTGAAATCATTTTAAATTGATTTCTCATAGTTTTTCTCCATTTGCCTCAGACTACTTACAGATTTGTCTTCACCCTCTTTTGTCCCTCCCTGCTTTCCTTACTTACATGGTTGCACCCTAACTCCTTATTCTTTCCCATTGATTCCTTTGCATAGACCTATCGCAATAGGAGCCAGACCCTCGAATCAAGCAAGTCTCAGTTCTCTGAGTCATAAAGAGTGGGACAGACTTTGATCCAAAGATCAATGAGCATGATCAGGTTTGTGGCTTGTATCAGTACAGGCCAGAGGCCCCTGGTGGTTCAACCACAATCAACCAGTCAATCTCAGGCTTTCCAGATATGCCCTGCCCTGAAGAGATACTCTGCTATCAGAAATGTTCTGAGACATAACACTGTCAACACAAAGGGCAGTGTCTTATAAACACACCCTCAGTTCCTTACCCCAGAAAGTTGGGATGCTGTCAGTGGCCAGCAGGTCCTAGCAATTATCCCCAGGTACATGGAGGCCTTTCTCACCATCCTAGCCAACAGCTGCTGCTTGAGATAAAATCCCTCTTCATTCCTTCCCGTTGTTGCTAAGATTCAGCTGAGGACCAGGGAGATGGTTCAGTGAATAAACTGCTTGCTGTGTGTGCAAGCATGAGGATTAGGGTTTGAGTCTCCAGAACCCACAGGAAGCCAAGTGCAGGAGTGCACACCTGTGATCCCAGCAGATGCAGGGGTGCACACCTGTGACCCCAGCACGTCTACAGTGGTACAGTGAGATGGGAAGTGGAGACAGGAGGATGCCCAGAAGCTTGTGGGCCAGCCAGTCTGGTATGTACTGTGACAAACAACATGAAACCCTTTTATAAGCACTGTAAAAGATGAAGGTCTACACCCAAGGTGGATTCAGCTAAGTCTTCTCTGATTGGCCTCTGGTCTACAGACATGTGCTGTGTCGAGCAATCAAACATGCACGCACACACACACACACACACAAACACACACACAGATATACACACACACACACACACACACTGAGAGAGAGAGAGAGAGAGAGAGTCAATTACTGCCTGCTAAGAATTTATTATTACCACCATCATTATTATTATTACTATTATCATCATCATTATCATTATTAATATTATTATTTACTTTTTTTTTTCAAAGACTGAGTCTCATTGTGTAGCCCTGGCTGTCCTGGAACTCTCTCTGTAGACCAGGATGTCCTCAGAGATCCACCTTCCTCATCTTCCCGATACTGGGATTAAAAGCGTGCTCCACCACCACCGGGCTGCTAAGAGAATTTTAAGCAGGTCATCCCAGTTCACAAATAAGCAACATTACAAAGGTTTGTTTCAAGGTGCCTGGCCTTTGCCTTATGAAACAAAGTAGTGGATGATAGTAAGTTGTCAGGGACAGATTTAAAGATCTAGTCAATCTCGGTAACAGATAGGAAGCACAGTCAACAGTCTGCAGGCTACAAGCCAATCAGAAGCTCAGGCACAGAGGCAGCCATTTAGAATGTTTCTGCCTAAGGACATAAAGGTCACTGAATGCTGTACATTGCATATAAAATGTTGTGTGTTACATATAAACCATGTTTTATACCTCAGTAAAGCAGGAAAGCAAGAGAAAGAGTAGCAAAGGGGATTTTTCTCATTTTCTGGACATAGAAACTCAGAAATCCTTCGACTTTCTTCTCTTTCCATCTTCTGCCTCCCTGTGCTCTCAATCACCAAATACCAACCAAAGCTCTATAAAGCATCCTCCCTCAGCATGCCTTCCTCCTGCCCTGCTTTCTCCCTCTGATCCACCCAAACTCTCCATGAGTGGGTTCCATCTGTCTTCATGGCCACATTTCCAGTAGTGCTCTGATTCCAAGACATATGTCAACTGGATGTCCTCTGTGTCTCAGCACGTGTTATTTCTGTGTGCAATGTATCTCACCAAAAAACCCCAACACCTTTCACCACAGCCAGCCTGAGATGCCAGCTCATGGCTATCAGCTTCCTCCAGCCCTCCGACAGAAGCCAGCTCCTTCTCTGAGTCTTTTCCGAACTACCTGGCTGTTCCTTTTCTAAAGTCTTATTTCAGTGTACCCTGAATTTTAGTTACTCTTGCATGCCTTTCTGTCTTTCCAATTGGGTTGTGAGTTTCTGGGAATTATTTGTTGAAGATCTATTACTAATGGTGTTGTGTTAGACACCTTCATGTGCATATAACATAAGTGAATAACAAGTTAGAGTCTTATGTAAGTGTTGGATTTCTCTTGCCCCAAAAGGCCTGTGTTGTGTTCACCACACAAATACTCTGTATATAGTATATGCTCTGCAAACTTTTGCTGGGCCTATACATGAATAATCGGGTATTATTCATCTTGATGTTGACACTGCACACAGGTAACATGTGAGATTTAGTAACCTGGGCTTTCCAGACGTGACTGGACAGTGCCAGTTTGTTACACTTTTTATGAGGTCATTGAGTCTCATAAAGGTTGAACACAACCTGAATTAAAATCCCAGCTGCAAAGACGAAAGGATGGACCATCCAGAGACTACCCCACCGGGGGATCCATCCCATAATCAGTCAGTAAACTCAGACACTATTGCATACGACAGCAAGCATTTACTGAAGGGACCTTATAGCTGTCTTGTACAGAAGTGGATGCTCACAGGCATCTATATGATGGAACACAGGGCCCACAATGGAGACGCTAGAGATAGAACCCCAGGAGCTGAAGGGGTCTGCAACCCTATAAGAGGAACAATATGAACTAACCAGAACCCCCAGAACTCATGTCTCTAGCTCCATATGTAGCAGAAGATAGCCTAGTCAGCCATCATTGGGAAGAGAGGCCCCTTGATATTGCAATCTTTATATGCCCCAATACACGGGAACGCCAGGGGCAAGAAGTGGGAGTGGGTGGGCAGGGGAGCAGGGTGGGGGGAGGGGAGAGGGAACTTTCGGGATAGCATTTGAAATGTAAATTAAGAAAATATCTAATAAAAAATTGAAAAAAAGAAAAAGAAATAAAATCCCAGCTGCAGAATCTCAGGCTGAGCAGCCCTGAACCCATGAGTTGCTTCTCTGAACTTCAGTTTTCTCATCTGCTAAATGGAGAGTCTAAAAGTGTCCACCGTGCACACATACCTGCTGTAAGGACTGAATAAAGAAATTAATTTGTGAACGGTAGAGCCAGGCCTGGTGCATGATAAGAGCTAGCCTTATCATGTGTGTTGCTCTTCTGTGGCAGTCGGGACAGCTTCTGCCATGTTTGCTCTGAGGACGTGGATCCTGTGTCATTGTTCTGAGCCTCAATGCACCTAGTGCACACTGCATGCTGTTTTGACACACTTACGGCCACCATTGAATTTTCTCTTTTCTTTATTCTTTTAGAATTTGGGAGCATTCCTTGTTACATAGCGAAAAAACAAAATAGGGCTGGAGAGATGGCTCGGTGGTTGAGAGCACAGACTCCTCTTTACAGGACCTGAGTTTGAGTCCTGGCACCCATGTGAGGCAGCTCACAGCCGACATCACTGGCCTCTGTGGGTGCCTGCACTTTCCCACACAGAGATATACACAAATACACGTAATTAAAATGAATTTTAAAAATCTTTTGTAAAAATGAAATATAAGAGGCTAGAGAGATGGCTTAGAGGTTAAGAGCACTGGCTATCCTTCCTGAGGTCCTGAGTTCAAGTCCCAGCAACCACATAGTGGCTCACAACCAACTATAACAATATCTAGTATAATAAATAAATAAATAAATAAATAAATCTTTTTTTTAAATATGAGGTAGGAGACGTAAAATATAGAGGAATTTCACAAACCTGCCTCTTCAGGCTTCTATTTCATTTCCCAGGTTCCAACCCTCCTGTCTTCCTATGCCTCTTTTTAATTAATTAATCAATTAATTATTCTATTTATTGATAATTTCATACATTTATACAATAAATTCTGGTCATGCTTATCCCTTCTTCCCTATCCAGCCCCCACCAACATCTGATCTGAACAAGTCCCCTCCCCACTATCACATCTTTTTTGTTTTGTGACCCACAGGGTTTAAACGGGGACCCCATGGCAAGGGATGCATAAGGAGACAGCCATTGTAGCAGGAAGCATGAACAACTCACTAATGGCTACATCACCAAGGACACTGACTCCCTCACACAGCAGCTGTCCACTGCCCATAATTCCCCTACAGGTGCCTCCCCCGTCCATGGTTGAATGATGACTAATGACGAACCCAGTCTCCTACAGGACCCGTGCAGGCAACCACAGTTACTGTGAGTCCACGTATATAATGGTCATGTCATGCCTGTGGTGGTTTGAATAAGAATAGCTCCTATAGGCTTGCTCATATATTTAAATGCTTTGTTATTAGGGAACAGTACTATTTGAGAGGGATTAGGTGTGGTCTTGCTGGGGTAGGTGTGGCCTTGTGGAGGGGTGTGGCCTTGCTAGAGTAGGTGTGGCCTTGTTGGAGGAGGTGTGGCCTCACCAGAGTGGGTGTGGCTTCGCTAGAGGAAGTATGGCCTTGTTGGAGGAGGTATGTCACTGTGGGTGGGCTTTGGGATTTCATCCAGCCAGGCCTCAGTAACTTTCTCTTCTTGCTTCCTGTGAATCCAGATGTAGAACTCTCAGCTACTTCTCTAGTACTATGTCTTCCTGCATACGGTCATGCTCCCCGCCATGATGACAGTAGACTAAACCTTTAAACTGTAAGCAAACTAATGCTTTCCTTGATAAGGGTTGCTGTGGTCACACAGTCTCATGACATCAGGAGGACACCGACCAAGACAATGCCCACCCCCACCTCCCACCTCCCAGTTCTCACATTCTTCCCATTCCTCCCTCTCTTCTTCAGTGTTCCCTAAGTTTTCAAAGTGGCGATGTGGATGTCCCATGCTAGCATAGGGAGCCACCAATTACTTATTCTCAGAACCTTGATGGTCACAGGGTTTGCTCACTTCAGGGAAGAATTAAAAATGATAAAGTTAGGAGAAAAATCGCTGGACAGGGCTGGAAAACTGAGCAACACAAAATTTCTTAACCCTCTAAATGAATTTGTATTTTTAAAGAGGATGTAAAATATCAATGACTCTCTAGATAACAACCCCCCCCACACACACAAACAAAATCAATTAAAGCCAAACGCAAGAGGCCTTTCTAAGAGAGACATCTGTGAACAGGAGCGTCCACGATGACTCTGGCCACTCACTGGTCCAAGAGCTTCTTGGAGAGCAAGCAAGGATGTCTCCTGTGATGCTGTCTTGATCACTGGGCATTAAGCCCGATGTAAACAAATAACCAATACATATTGTTAAGTAAATTAACCACTTCCACCCTGTAATCTTCAGCCTGCTTTTAGTTGATTCCATTTCTCTTTATGGCCAACATAAAAATCAATCACGGTGACTGATGTTTTGAGAAGGAGGAAGTGAATGGTTTACTCAAACACCAGCGCTCGGACAAATACAAATGCTTTGCTAAATAGGCTCAGAGAGTGCTGCTAATCCCCTTCTAATGAAGAATCCATCCTGTGTTAGCTCAAAGGGATAACAGCTCCAAAGCGGAAGTTGCTCTGTCAGTGATACCTCATTTCATGTGGGGCCCTTGACAGTGAACTTCCTTCACTTAAAAAAATAGATCCCCAACACATTTTAGAACAATCATCACAGAATATTCAAAGGACAGCATTTCACATGACTCAAAATTAATTTCCCTTCTGTGGGTGTGTTTTGAAGCATAGCACGAAACACCTCCAGAGACAGCCTGCTTGTTTACAGAGAGTGACCCGGGCCAAGCTGCACAGCTAAAGCCCTGTGTCCATTTTACCCAGCCCCTTCCGCTTCGGTACTAGTCCTCTTCCCACCTGGGAATCAAACCTCTTCCAGTGCTTCCTTCTCTGCCCTTTTTAAAACTGTGAAGGACTTTAATATCACTAACTTATTATTAAATAAATATTCCCAGTAGAGAGTTAGAGAATACAAATAACAAACAAAAAGCATTAAATTCCACTTGCCAGAAGTTACTATCATGGACATTTTGGTCATTTTGCTTGTTTGTTCACTTGTTTGTTTGTTTGTTTGTTTGTTTGTTTTCAGAGATTTTTCATGGTGAGATTGAAGGTATTTTTCTACCTGCTTTCTCACTTACATGCCTTTGGTCAGTATCGGTGACTCCGTTATGGCACCAATGATTACATCACCATTGTGGAAATGTTGGCTCTCCGTTTTGTTAAAACAGGAGGAACAAAAAAAAAAATGGGACTAAGCTGAGGCTGCACTGGACGGAGGCAGAGAGCAACGAGGGTTACGGTGACCTCACAGTGGTGCACGTTTTAATCCCAATAGCCCATAGACAGAAGAAGCTGGGTATCTATGAAGTTGAGACCAGCCTCATCTGCATAGTGAGATCCTGTCTCAGAAAGAGAGCAAGGAAGGAACCATCTTGTGAAGGTTAATAGTTTGCCAGTAAATGAGGGTAAACAAATAGGAACATACATTGAAGGTGAAAGGCCTTGTTGATAAGAGGAGGAAGAGGAGCAGGAGGAGCAGGGAGAGGAAGAGGAAGGGAGGGAAGGAGGGAGGGAGGGACAACAGAGGAAAACTCATGGGTGAATGGAGTACAACCAGGTCAGTCTTGGACCCTCCACAATTAGGAATCTTCCAGCAACAGGAACAGAAACCCCAAGGGACAGAGGTTTAGACATGTAAATAGAGGTCTGTTTCCCATCATATAGAATGTCTGGAGGCTGATTCTAGAGCTAGTGCCGAACTAGATCTTCCCACTTGTCCAGTATCCGCAGATTGATGCTACGTGTCACACGTCAATGTACTATCTCTCTCAGATGTAGGACTTTCCTGAGAGAGACTAGCAGGGGTCTCTGCCTTACATTCTGTCACCCAAACTACATTCTCTAGGAACCCTAGGATAACCAAAACAAAGTGGCTGACACCATGATTCATCTCAGGGCTGGAAGAACGGAGGGTGGCTGCCGAGAGGGAACTGGCTGGGTCTCTCCCAGCATTGTGGAGCCTGAGGTTTCATGAAACACCCAATATGCTGCCTGCAGCTGAGCTGTTCTACAACTGGGCACCCAGGGAAGAAACACCCCTGGGGGTGAAAAAAAGAGTCTGAGGAGGGCAGAGTGAAAAAAAGGGCTGAAGCAAGAGCCTCTGGGAAAAGCGTGGATTCCGTGAGGGGAAGGGAGGCTCCACAGAGGGAAGACTTTCTTAAACTTCTGAGGAAGGGGAAATAGTCCAAGCTGTGATATACTTGAAAGACCAAAGAAGATAAACATTGGCAGTATCATCCGGATGTGGCAACTGGAATAACTGGACCATCGGGAAAGTAACTTCATTTACCATCGGGAAAGTAACTTCATTGGAGCAGAAGATGCAGTGTAAGGATAACTGAGGATGGACCAGAGAAGAGGAACCACAAGAGAAGGGTCTTTAGTTCAAGATGTCTACCTATTCAGGAAAAGAGATAAGACAGTAGCTAAGGAGAGGGTGGCTGTTTAAGGCATAATGGGTTTTTAACCTGAGGGTGGAGTTGAGCATATTCATGTGAGGTTCAGAGAGATATGAAGAAGGAGCAATCTAAGCTTAAGCAAAAGGCAGGGGTGGGGGGGGAAGCAAAAGNCACGAAACACCTCCAGAGACAGCCTGCTTGTTTACAGAGAGTGACCCGGGCCAAGCTGCACAGCTAAAGCCCTGTGTCCATTTTACCCAGCCCCTTCCGCTTCGGTACTAGTCCTCTTCCCACCTGGGAATCAAACCTCTTCCAGTGCTTCCTTCTCTGCCCTTTTTAAAACTGTGAAGGACTTTAATATCACTAACTTGTTATTAAATAAATATTCCCAGTAGAGAGCTAGAGAATACAAACAAACAAACAAAAAGCATTAAATTCCACTTGCCAGAAGTTACTATCATGGACATTTTGGTCATTTTGCTTGTTTGTTCACTTGTTTGTTTGTTTGTTTGTTTGTTTGTTTTCAGAGATTTTTCATGGTGAGATTGAAGGTATTTTTCTACCTGCTTTCTCACTTACATGCCTTTGGTCAGTATCGATGACTCCGTTATGGCACCAATGATTACATCACCATTGTGGAAACGTCGGCTCTCCGTTTTGTTAAAACAGGAGGAACAAAAAAAAAAATGGGACTAAGCTGAGGCTGCACTGGACGGAGGCAGAGAGCAACGAGGGTTACGGTGACCTCACAGTGGTGCACGTTTTAATCCCAATAGCCCAGAGACAGAAGAAGCTGGGTATCTATGAAGTTGAGACCAGCCTCATCTGCATAGTGAGATCCTGTCTCAGAAAGAGAGCAAGGAAGGAACCATCTTGTGAAGGTTAATAGTTTGCCAGTAAATGAGGGTAAACAAATAGGAACATACATTGAAGGTGAAAGGCCTTGTTGATAAGAGGAGGAAGAGGAGCAGGAGGAGCAGGGAGAGGAAGAGGAAGGGAGGGAAGGAGAGAGGGAGGGACAACAGAGGAAAACTCATGGGTGAATGGAGTACAACCAGGTCAGTCTTGGACCCTCCACAATTAGGAATCTTCCAGCAACAGGAACAGAAACCCCAAGGGACAGAGGTTTAGACATGTAAATAGAGGTCTGTTTCCCATCATATAGAATGTCTGGAGGCTGATTCTAGAGCTAGTGCCGAACTAGATCTTCCCACTTGTCCAGTATCCTCAGATTGATGCTACGTGTCACACGTCAATGTACTATCTCTCTCAGATGTAGGACTTTCCTGAGAGAGACTAGCAGGGGTCTCTGCCTTACATTCTGTCACCCAAACTACATTCTCTAGGAACCCTAGGATAACCAAAACAAAGTGGCTGACACCATGATTCATCTCAGGGCTGGAAGAATGGAGGGTGGCTGCCGAGAGAGAACTGGCTGGGTCTCTCCCAGCATTGTGGAGCCTGAGGTTTCATGAAACACCCAATATGCTGCCTGCAGCTGAGCTGTTCTACAACTGGGCACCCAGGGAAGAAACACCCCTGGGGGTGAAAAAAAGAGTCTGAAGAGGGCAGAGTGAAAAAAAGGGCTGAAGCAAGAGCCTCTGGGAAAAGCGTGGATTCCGTGAGGGGAAGGGAGGCTCCACAGAGGGAAGACCTTCTTAAACTTCTGAGGAAGGGGAAATAGTCCAAGCTGTGATATACTTGAAAGACCAAAGAAGATAAACATTGGCAGTATCATCCGGATGTGGCAACTGGAGTAACTGGACCATCGGGAAAGTAACTTCATTTACCATGGGGAAAGTAACTTCATTGGATCAGAAGATGCAGTGTAAGGATAACTGAGGATGGACCAGAGAAGAGGAACCACAAGAGAAGAGTATTTAGTTCAAGATGTCTACCTATTCAGGAAAAGAGATAAGACAGTAGCTAAGGAGAGGGTGGCTGTTTAAGGCATAACGGGTTTTTAACCTGAGGGTGGAGTTGAGCATATTCATGTGAGGTTCAGAGAGATATGAAGAAGGAGCAATCTAAGCTTAAGCAAAAGGCAGGGGTGGGGGGGGGGAAGCAAAAGGTGGGGGCGGGGGGGGGAGCAGTGGCAGAAGGAGGGTAACCATGACTTGGCTGGCCAATACTTCAGTCCAAGGCAGGGCATAGTGGTGCATGCCTTTGATCTTGAGGAGCAGAAGCAGTTGTCTCTGTTGGTTAAAGGCCAGCCTGGTCTACACAGTGAGTTCCAAGTCAGCCAAGAGCTAGGCAGTAAGACCCTGTCTTAAAAGAACCAAAGAAGGGCTGGAGAAATGGCTCAGAGGTTAGGAGCATCAACTCTTCTTCCTGAGGTCCTGAGTTCAATTCCCAGCAATCACATGGTGGCTCACAGCCATCTGTAATGGGATCAGATGCCCTCTTCTGGTGTGTCTAAAGACAGCAACAGCGTACTCATATACATAAAATAAACAAAACAACAAACAAACAAAACAAAAACCAGGGGGATGGTAGCAGAGGCAGCTGCGTATGGTTTTAATCCTGAACACTTGGGAGGCAAAAGCAGGCAGATATCTCGAGGCTGGTCATCCCTGGTCAACAGAATGAGTTCTAAGATAGCTAAGGCTACACAGAGAAACCCTGTCTAAAAAGAAAGAAAGAAAGAAAGAAAGAAAGAAAGAAAGAAAGAAAGAAAGAAAGAAAGAAAGAAAGAAAGCCAACAAAGAAAAACCACTTAAGTTCTCAAATGGTACGAGGAAGGACTCTGGATGCTAAACGTGGCAGAGGAGTAAAGTATAGAAAGCTCCAAAGAACAAAGACTGAGTACTGAGGGTCCAGGAGTGGCAGCGGAGCTTGGAGAATGCCAGAAGCACTTCTGGAAGAAGGACATGCTCCGTTTAAGAGGATTGCAAGCAAAACCCTGTCATGCAGGAGAGCCCTGTATTACCCAGACACCGATGGAGAAAAGAGGTTGGGGACCCAGTGGAGTCTGGTTGCAAAGGATGCAGGTTCTAGAGGGCGCAGTAGAGAATTTGGCAGACAGTCACTAAGGAAACAGAAGAGGTGGCAGAGACAGGGTGGTATAAAGCTGAATAGGGGAGACAACCAGAGGTAGAGAGCTGGTGACGGTCACAGAGAAGAAGGGAGTGGCCGGTGTGTATGTTCCCACAGTACTCGAAGATGCAGATGAGAATCCTGCAGCTTTTCATCATAGATTTAATTTGAATGTTAGATAAAAGTCATCAAATGCAGATTCCTCCTCAGTGGCTCTGCTAGCTGGGAGCCTGAGACTGCACTGTCAGGGTTCCAGGAGAAGCAAAGAGCTAAACATGGGCAAAGAGCAAAGGCTATTCCATGCTTCTTTGTCTCTTCAATTTACACTGTTCTGACACCCTTTCATCCATTTCTATCCACCTATCTGTTTCCTAACTTTGTGTGTGTGTGTGTGTGTGTGTGTGTGTGTGTGTGTGTGTGTGTGTGTGTAAAAGAGCACAGAGTGAGAGTTCAAGGTGTGGAAGGGAAGCAAGAATGCAGTAGAAGTTTCTTCTAAGCAACTGTTAGCTACACACACTTCCCAAACTTGTCAGACAGCTATCTCGTGTGATTAAGTGGGCCTGTGGACTCTCTAGTGTTTCAAACGGGGCACCTAAGTATTCAGTAAGAGAATAAGAGGCTGGAAACAGTAATTAATTCTGGTTATACCATATGGCCGAACAGAACACTGGCTGGAACCTGAAAACTTAATTTCACAAGAGTCACACTTATTCTGAATTTTAATCATTTTTTGGATCAGCAAACATATGCCTGCCAACCTGCTTCATTTACACAAAATTCTGAAGCATGATCACACTGCACACTCCAAAATGATTGGTTTCTCCCAGATGGACTTCTCAGATCTCACTCCTACCAGGTTCTCAGGACAGAATAACTGCTGGCAGCTCCTGTTTAATCTCCTTGTTAAACAGAATCTTCTGACGGTTTTTTAATTTTTTAAATTTTATTTTATGTGTGTGGGTATTTTGCTTACATGTACATCTATGTCAGAAGAGGGCATCAGATCTTTTGGAACTGGAATGACAGCCAGTTGGGGGCTGTGTGGTACTGGGAACTGAACCCAGGACCTCTGCAAGAGCAGCCAGTGCTCTTAGCCACTGAGCCATCTATCCAGCTCCCCTGAAAGTCCTTTCAACAAATAGCTTCCATTCTCCCCACTTGCACTAGCATCTCACAATACTGTGAGTACAATATTCTCTGGCCCTGGACCCCACAGCCCTGGGTCTGGCTCAGGAGCCCTCATCCCTGAGACCTCCCTGCAGAAGCACTCACTGCTGCAAAGACACCCATTTGCTGTGGTTTGCTTCTCCCGAATGGAGACATTATGGGTTTTCAATGCAGACTCCATCCCCTGTCCTCTTAGAAACAGGATACTTTCATCTCCTGTACATCTAATAACTTCAAGATAAGGACAGAAAAAGAATCAGTTTTTGTTTTGTGAACTCTCGTCTCTGGTGCTTGAGAGACTGTCCTAATATCCCCCGAACATGTTTTAGTGATAACATTTACTGCACTTGGGGCCAAAATGATTTTCTGCCACTTTCAATTCTAGTTCAATAAAAGAATAAGGGCTTTGTTTCTGACCTCTGTCATTTTTAATACTATAAAATGATTTAAAAAATGTAAAATTGACTTCCATTTCCTACTGGACTACCAATCTCATATTAGCTTTCCTTTTATCAAATTTATGAGAAAAGTCAGAAATTGCCTTTCCTTTTAAAAAAAAATCAAAATTTCAAGATCTCCTGGGCAGAATGTTTGAATTGAATTTCAGCTCTCAATAATTGCTGGCCTAGAAGTTTTAAAGAAGTATAGAAGTTAGCTCCTTTCTGTTTCTTATCTCGGTAATAACGAACTAGAAGATTACCCCTGAGCTCAAGATCAACAAGAAATAATAAGGTTATTCCTAGAAAACCATCACTCTTAAAAACCTCAAATACGTGTTATTACATTTCAAATTAGGGAAGTCTGTGATTTTCCAAGACCAGGGTGAATAAAGTCAAAGGCTTCTAAATTGCCAAGTGAAGCCAACTGTATATTTTTATAATATTATGTTTTAAAAAAACTTTCAAATATGCATAAAGTTGAAAGAAGTCCCATATCTAGCCACAACCTAAACTCATGATTCATAGGTTGATATTTTTGCTTGGTTACATAGTATCGATTCATCCATGTTACACTGGCATAAACTCTGTAGTATAATCCTATCCACAAACACTTTGTATGACTATAATTAACTAGACTTCAGCAATTGTCAATAATTCTTTTGAACCAATAATCTTTTGAAAGATGCCATTTCATTTTTAATGATTTAGCTGAATAAATTAACCAATTAGACATCCTGAATTCTACATCTTAATCTTTTATTAATTCTGCTACTGTGAGTAATGTCTTGGGCATCTGTTTTCTCATCAACAACAACAAAAAAATAAAACACAAAGCGCTTGGTAGATCCGATAAGTCCCAATTCACAAGATATAAAATGGGCCTTGTGGTTAGGGCAGGATTCACAAATGAGTCACTTAGTTAATTAGAGAAATAGCTAATTGGAGGGCATGTGAGCACAAATGGTTTTTTTTTTTTTCTAAATTATAGTAAAACCTTCACAAGGCTCACAAAGTCAAGAGGGAACTTGAGTTTAAAAGTGTCATTATTCATCCTGCGCTGGGAACAGTGTGTTCCCAGTAAAACTAGTAGAAGCTGAGTTGATTGGGTCACTCCATGTACAGATTCCATAGCACATAACACTGGCATCACATTGGAGTGTCCTTGCTTTAGGAGATCCTACCACCACCAGCTTATAAGCTCCCTATTAATCGCCTGACCGCACCAATTGCAGACAGGGGTAGCTGTTCCTTTATTGTCTGTTCTCTTAAACTGGTATTTCTTTTCCCTCTTCAGAAGTTTGGCTCTGAAAGGGGTACCCTTTGAAGCCTGGAATATCAAAGCTATCGCAAGACAGTGCCGACCATTTTGAAAGAAATATGAAGAAACGACATCAGCCCCGGGGGCCGGTAGGCTGAGATCTTCCCAAACGGGTCAGCGGTTGGTCTGTAAAACACCCCCATTGCCAAGGAGGTGGTGACATCTTGTGTAAATCAAAAAACTGAAGCCCTGAGATATCTCATTTCCATTTTAAATGCACGGGGGTTAAATATGGATATGAGCAGGCAGAGGCTCCTGTGGGATTGATTTTTCCCGTCTTCTCTGAGCCCTTTGCTGAGCATGATAAGGACCAGGGTTCATTATCAAGCCTGCTAGCGCTGCACTTCAGGAGACGAGATGAGGCTTCACAGTGGGAGAACAGATCCACAAAGAAGAAATGGTTCGTGTGGTGCAATGATAAAACCCCATGTTGGGCTCAACTCATTTTAAACAGGATCATGAGACCAAAGGAAATCCCAAGAAATTAAGTTTCCTGAATCATCTTTCAAACGGGGAGGTGGGGGGTGTGGGGGGGAGGAGGGGACCTTGGTAACATCATACAAGAAATCAAATCTAGGTTTCAAGGTTTGGTTAGCAATGCCTGCATTGTTTTTAAACAAACATTTATTTTTTCTATTAATAATGCTTGCAATTTTATAACACTTGTATGTGTGTATATATATCGTGTGTGTATGTGTGTAAAGATTCCAACAGGCAATCTAGAAAAGAAGCTAAGGTCATCATTAGAACCTTCAAGAGATTCAGCCAAGGTTATAGAAATAACATCAGAACAAAGAGCCTGGCTCCTGTCAGTTGACCCTGAGTTCGCTTGTGCTGCTCTGCCCACTGCTTCAATTTCCCTGCAACACAGAAAGCAGTTCCAGGGTGCGTCTATACCAGAAGTAAGGCAAGCATGCAAACCACAGAAAAGCACAACTAGGAAGGCTCCAAGTCACAAGGTTCCTGGAAACCCACAAACAGATCAACAGTAGAGAGGCGCGCGCATGCGCGCACACAAACACACACACACACACACACACACACACACAGAGACACACTGGCCTTTGATAAGCAGAAAAAAAAACACACAGCATAGCTCTGAAACAAACAAACAAACAAAAAAACTAGCTGGGGACTTAATGAGACTTAAATCAAGGGCAAAGCAAACAGTCCTGCAATGAAGGTGGCACTTTCATACAAATGATCTCGTCACACAATGTACGGATTACCAGTCTCCATACACAGACAATAGGAAAGCGTCATGCATTAAGAATTTGACACTGAGGATTTTCTGAGACAAAGACCAGTCAGTCCACAGCAGAGAGCTAATAGGAATGTCCCTGGGTGATAATGAAGACTCAGATTCTGAGGAAGAAAGCAAATCTCAGGGACCTGACTCATTAGCTTGTGAAGAGATTCTAATGACTTAGGCCACCCGTGGGTATGAGCCACCACCTGTTTGATGCCTGGGTCACACTGCAAGATCTCCCCTCCCTTCCCCCCACTTCTCCTTCCCCTCCCCTCCCTCTCCTCCATCTTTTTTCTTTTTGAGATGGGCTTTCATGATGGTGACCAAGTGGGCCTCAAACACCGGTGCTCAAGCTATCCTCCTGCCTCAACTTCTAGAGAGGAGCTTAGACTCCAGAGTATACATGGCTGAATCCTGGTCCTAGATGATCAGGGAATCACTATGTAGCCAAGGCTAGCCTCAGACTGTGGCTACCTGTCTGCCTCTTCCTCCCTAGGCCTGGATTGTAGGCATGCTGCACCCAGACAGCACCTTTGTATTCTTTTCTTTGTTTCATAATTTTATACATGAATTTCCTTTGATCATGCCTCCCACCCTACTACCACCATTATCCTCTTATGCCCCACCCCCCACTGAACCCCTGTCTCTTCACAGGCTCCCCTATTAGTTTCATGTTCTTTTGTCCTTTTTTAATTTTTTAATTGGTTATTTTATTTATTTACACTTCAAATGTTGTCCCCATTTCCAGTTTGCCTTCCACAAGCCCCCCCTCCTCTCCCCTCCCCTTTACCTCTAAGAGGGTGCTCACCACCTGCCTCACTGCGGTGCTCCCCACCTGCCTCAGTGCTCTATCATCCCCTTATGCTGGGGCATCGAGCCTCCACAGGACCACGGGCCTCCCCTCCCACTGATGCCCAGCAAGACCAACGTCTGCTACATATGTATGTGGTTGGGACCATGGGCCCCTCCATGTGTACTCTTTCTCTGGTGGTTTAGTCCTTGGGAACTTTGGGGTGGGGGAGGATGGGGGTGGGGGGGATATGGTTGGTTGATATTGCTGGTCTTCCTATGGGGTTGCAATCCTCTTCAGCTCCTTCAGACCTTCCCCTAACTCCTCCCCCTTTTTATTCTTCATAAAACACATTTTTCTGTTTAAGGAGCTCAGAGCTGAGAGAAACTCGAAGTGCATTTCCCTAAACTTTAACCTAAAATCTTTAAGACATAAAATTAAAAGACTATAAGTACAGTTTTAGTACAGGGTTTTATTCAGAGCTGCAAAGGACTCTGCTCATTATTATCTATAAAAGTATTGTCTAAGAAAAAATTTTCTGTCTTTCCAATAGAATATTTAAAAAGAAAGCCCTGGATCTTGGTGAGAGTGTGGTTCAGTTTGTAGATTGCTCATGCAGGAAACCCTGGGTTCAATTCATAGTACTGCATAAAGCCAGGTATTGTGGCTTATGCCTGTAAGACTAGCACTTGGGAGGTAGATGCAGAAGCATCAGAAGTTCAAGCTCATCTTCAAGTATATAGCAACTTTAGGGCCAGCCTGGGATACATATGACCCCCATCTCTAAATAATAATAATAACAATAGCATCATGGACCTGCTCAGTAGCACATGTACTAAAACTGGAATACTATTAGCATGGTCCCTATGACCAAAATGGCATGCAAGTTTGTGAAAGATTCCAATCTTAAGATGGATAGGTAGATAGATAGATAGATAGATAGATAGATAGATAGATAGATAGAAATAGCATTTTCTTTAAAAAGAAAGGAAGGAAAGAAGAAAAAGGGAGAGAGGGAGCGCAAGCAGGGCAATGGTGGCGCACACCTTTAATCCCAGCACTCAGAAGGCAGAAGCAGGCAGATCTCTGAGTTTGAGGCCAGCCTGGTCTACAAAGTGAGCTCCAGGACAGCCAGGGCTATACAGAGAAACCCTGTCTTAAGAAACCAAACACAATAAGTCTGATTATTTGAGATTGATCCCTGGGAGCTACATGGTAGGAGAGAGTTTACTCCTGACTGTCCTCTGACCTCCATATGCATACTCATGGTACAACGTGACACTTCTATGCACACACACACACACAAACACACACACACAAATAAATGAGGTAATAAAAAAGAAACAAATTTCTCCATCTAAACTGTTTAAATCTTGTTACTTAGCATGAAAAATATGAAAATATTATTACATCTCTGAATTACTCGTATAAAATATTTATTTTATGAGATGCCCAAAGGGGAAATCTACTTACTGATGCCATCACAGCAGCCTCGTGTAAAAGAAAAGAAATGGGGTAATTTAATCTCAGAGCCAGCCTCAAATACCTCCCACAAATGAAGGAATAAATAAGATAAACATTAGTATAAAATTAAAATGAGATCGATGCTCATCAAGGTTGCTCTGAAAGGACAGACGCTCTCCATACAAGAACACGGGCCATCAGAGAATTCTCCAGCTTAAACCAAGAAGCCAGGGGGAGGCGGTGCTGGATCTGTCTCCCTTGGAGCATTTCAGACTGTGAGAGCAGCAAGCCCTCAGCCCACAGAAGCAAAGTCCCCCGAAATCTTGCACCGCTGTAAAATCTCTATACACACTCACGAATGGCATACAGCTACCACACATACTTGACACACAGCTAACCAATCAGTTGAGAGAGAGCCTGACATTTCTGTAGGTTTTCCTTTTGTGTGTCTAACTGCGGTGTTGGTGACAGAATCCAGGGCCTCATGAGAACTAGGCCAGGACTCCTTCACTAAGTTACAGCCCCAGCCTCCTTCAGGCTTCCTTACTTTCTCTCAGATGGTGTTAGAATTAGTTATTTACATATATATTTACTTCGTGTGAGTGTTTGTCATGTGCCACGTACGGGCCTTGGGACAACACTTGAGAGTCAGCCCTCTCCTTCCACTATGTGGGTTCCCAGGGACTGAACTTAGGTTGCCAGCTTAGGGCAAAGTACTTTACCCACTGAGCCAGCTCCCCAGGTTGCTTCTCCCTCCCTCCCTCCCTCCCTCCTTCCCTCCCTCCCTTCCTTCAAGAAGGGAGGTAATGTAAACAGAAGAGCTTCTCTTTTGTATCTAGAGGTGGATATGTTTGTGTTGGTTGGGGTTTTTTTCCCCATTGTTTTTGTTTATGCTTTTGTTTTTGTTTCTGTTTTCTGAGAGGGAGAGGGAGGGAGGGAGGGAGGGAAGGAGGGAAATAGGGGGAGGGAGAGTCTGAGCCTTTTAGAGTTAGTTAAACAGATCATCTGCTGCTCATGTTTTCTTCATTGGCACGCAAACTCTGTGATAAATAGCAGAATTCCGGACTAGAGAAACGACTCAGTGGTTAAGAACAATGGCTGCTCTTCCAGAGGATCCAGGATCAATTCCCAGCACCTACATGGCAGCTCACAACCCTCTATAACTCCAGTTCCAGGAGATCTGATGCTGTCTTCTGACCTCTGTGCACAGTGATGCATAGATATACACACAGGTAAAGCACAAATACACACACACACACACACACACACACACACACACACACACCAGGATTAAAGGGAAGAAAGGTGAAAGCAAATCTTTAAACCTGTGAATACATAATTGCCCAAATAGCATATTAAAGATTAGTTTTCTTGATTATAAACAAAAGCCCTTCATTTAAATGTGTTTTGTTTGGGGAGTCTATCTGCTCAGCAACACATACTTAAACATATTAAAACTATGCAATTAATGGTAATAATATTTGCATCATACTACTTAAAAAAAAACTGTGCTCACTCTCAAGACTTGTACCAGACTAACTTGTGTTTCTTTTTAATGACACCAAGATGTCAGAATCATAGATATTGTCAGATTAAATCTGGTTTTCAAACTAAAATTCATTTAAAAAAAAAAACACTAAAATTCCTGAAGAAAATCTAAATTCTTTCTATAAGATTTTTGAGAATAGTGTATTCTGTTTCATGCAGAGTAAAGGACCAGCCACCCACAATGAAATCTGCTAACAGATATGTTTTCTGTCTGTATTTTAAATGTCCTGGGTTTTGTAGAGTTTGGGCCATAAACCTGTTACACAGTTATTTCTTTATTTTTTTCTTCCATTTAAGCATCTTATAAATCCACTTGTCTCCTGTTAGAACTCCTTTGGTATTATTAAGTTTCACAGAAGGAAATAATACACCGTGTTTGTGTCCATTGGCTCTGGCCTTCACCTCCAACAGTGAGCGTGTAAGTGAGGAGCCCCAAAAAGGGCCATCAAGAGAGGATTTATCTCTATCTCAATGATAAAAATCTTCTGTTTTTTATCCCTGCCTTCACTCTCAGTGTATGATTGCTGGCAGATGGTCTCTGCTGGATCAAACGCAGAAGAAACGCCCCCACTGTTTCTCCAAACGCGTAGGTACGTCATCAAGTTTCTGAACGTGGTTCATATCTGTTTCATCCCGGGTCTCACATCTGGAGCTAATCCTGCAGTGACTACCATCATAAGGAAGAGTCTTGGCCGTCTTTTGTCCAAAGCATACTGCTGGAGCTCAGTGAGAACCTGGACTCGGAATGTGGAAGCTGTCCGTCTTAAGGAGAGGAGGAGGTTTCACAAACAGCTACAAAAGGCACAGCTCCGCATGGCTCAGGACACCAAACACCACAACAGAACTTCATTTCCCGGGAATCATAGAAACTGGCATCCACATTTCTTTTGTCCTACGTGAAGAATGTTATCCTTCCTTGGCACACTTTCAAGTACAATAACACAGCTGTAAATACAGAAATCTTATTCCATCATTGTTTGTAAGTCTGAGAAGTGAGCCTAGAGCTATAATATTGATGCTGATACATTTATGAGCATGGCAGGGACACAGGGAGCCTAGAGTGATGATACTGATGGTGACATACAGATGAGCAGGTCAGGGACACTGCAGAGTCAACACAACCACAATTTTCTGTGGTCAGTCATCCTGGACAATAGGAAGGTGGCGAATGCCACATCCCACCAGCAGTGACAGAGTCAGACACGCCAATTCAAATAATTCTGCAACCATGGCGTATACCACTGAATCTGAGGCAGCCATGAAAGGCTAGGACGCAAGGCCCTAGGGTTTACCAAGGCTCAGGCAGGGCCATTTTTTAATTTCCTTCACCCTTTTTGTTCCTCAGCAGTGCAATGTGAAGAAAGAGTCAAGGAAACATAAGCCACGAAACAAGCCACAGAGTGGGAATATGAGTGAATATATATATATATATATATATATATATATATATATATATATATATACACACATATATATATATATATGGCACAGACACACCCCAATTTACCAAATCCCGAAAGCATTATTGCTTTACTGTGGCAAAAAGTGAAATATTTGAAATGGCCTCCAATAATTCTTCCATTGCTCCAGAATTCCTCATGTACAATGCACTCTCGGATTTGGTGATTTTTGAATTTTTCTTCACATATTGTTTTTTTTGTGGGTAAATACAACAGTCATGCCATGTGAGTAAATACTGCCACTTTGGCAAATTTTCAGTATCTTGAAACCACTTGGTATCAACACATAGAGGTGCCTAATATTGGCCAGACACAAGTAGAACCATAGAGGTGGTATGGCTGAGGAAGATTCAGGAAAACAAAGATTCTGTTAGCAACACTGTGATTGAGAGGTGGGTGGAAGATGACCCCAAGATCTGGTTAGAAGAAAATCTCCTTTCTCCATCTTCTTGTGTGGTATCTAACCTCTGGGTCCTCACTTCCTCAGCCATCGGATATTTATGAAATTCTGAATAAAGCATCATCTTTCTAGCAACAAATTGATGAACAGAAAGCCCTCATCACTGATGCTCCCTAAAGTGCCCACTGGTTATTTTCAAACCACACAAATGTTCTTTGGAAGCCTTCTTTATTCCATGAAGGGTGGGGTCGTGTGTGTGTGTGTGTGTGTGTGTGTGTGTGTGTGTGTGTGCGCGCGCTCGCGCGCGTGCACGAGTGCACACATAAAAGAATGTGTTTCAAAAGAAGATTGAGGAGATCTGTGAGGGGCCTGGAGAGATGGCTTCTACACTTCCTTCCAGAAGACCCTGGTTTGGCTCCCAGCATTCACATAACTGCTCATGGCTGTCTGTAACTCCAGTTCCAGGGGACCCAATGTCTTTTTCTGACTGCTATAAGTACCAGGCAAGCATGTGGTGTACAAACATACATGCAGGCAAAATACACATATGCAGAAAATATTTTTTTAAAAAGGAAGTAATCTGCCCACTTAATGTTAGAACTTAGATCTTTCCTGATGCTGTGACATAAATATGAAAATATATGTGTATTTATCTATATAGACTGACAAAGTTGCATTTGCTTCCCATATCACATACTTTACAACAACTATATTTAGGGCTTCCCTCTTGCTCCGTAATAGAATTTTAAAATTCCACTTTTATATGATCCTTATGGTAATACAAAAGCTAACTCATGAAAATAAAGAAAATATATGGATCATTCATTAGGCAAGCCTCCAGGTGCATAACTAAAGTCTAAACTTATCTATTAACAGAGTAATACTATTCAAGAGTTTGATTTCAACACTTCACAGCCTACCAAAAATTAGATATTCCCACTTGAGAGAGAGAGAGAGAGAGAGAGAGAGAGAGAGAGAGAGTACCCATCTTCAGCATTCTGCTTGTTTCAATTATTCAGGGCAACCCAGGCTGATAATTACACAGTCCCCAGTTGCTGAGCAAAAGTGATGCTTAATTAGCCAGCAGGAAAGGTCGATTAAGATCCAGCAGGGCACCTCGTGAGGGTCTCTCACGTTCCTACAGGGAGTAGGCTCTGGCTGTGCCCTTTTAAAGGATAGACGTTTCTTCCAGTTTTGAAAGTAGACACTAAGAACGATTGTCAAAGTGAGTTCCAGGACAGCCAGGGCTACACAGAGAAACCCTGTCTCAAAAAACAAACAAACAAACAAACAAACAAACAAACAAAAAAGAACGATTGTCTATGCAGATTAGATCCAGCCCTGGAGTTGCTCTCTAATAGGGCTCTAGGACAAGCCTTCTGAATCATCCAGCACCCACCCGGGTGGCAAAGGACAGAGGAGCACTAGGTTGTGCCAGATTGTGCCGGATTGTGCCTGACACTCCCGCTCAGTTGCCACCTTTATAAACAGTCAGTCAGGAAATAGATTGTAAAGGAAATGTGGATTTCTTCTTCTCCTAAGGAAGTGTGCGCTCCCAGCAGCTATTAGCTGCTCAGATTCTAAAATGTGCAAATGAGGTCTGAGCTCCTTATTTAAAAAATGTACTGAGCACAATGTTTCTACCCAGTCTGGGGCTAATAATGGTACTGTCAAGGAATCGACTAGCCAGGCCTGCTTTTAACTTTTCTATTGCAGAGGGGCTATGAAAGTAAAGTCAGAGCCGAAACCATGAAAATGTCCCTTCTTCCCATCGGTTACCTGAACAAGCATAAATGTCTCAGTTTCACCATTATGCTTCTGCCACTGTTACTCACAAACGTGTTCAATAAAGGCCAAAATCCAAAACCAATATTGGCCTGGTTATTTTAAGATAATTACTAAAACATGTTCATGTTGGTACATCCCAGTATCCTTACCTACCTCCAAATCAACCGATAAATTTCTGCCAAGTATGAAAACCCATGGCACGTACTTACTGCTCTTGTGAACTTATACTCTGGTAAAGGAGGGTTTTTTTGTTTGTTTGTTTGTTTTGTTTTTTGTTTTTTGTTTTTAACTGAAAAAGCATAATGAAGCTGGCTGATACAAACCTGGATTTGATTTGCTGGAAACCCCGGAGAATGTGGGCTCTCTGATCCTGTGCCCTAGAACTGAGGTTCTCATTCTGCAAGCCTTCTGCCAGGAAATCTTCAGTATCTAAAGGAAAAGAAAAGGTGATCAACAGAGGAGAAAAGGAAATCTGAAAGATTAGGAAATGAATGGTGTTTCTCTGGTAAATGTCTGTGGCCGAACAAGTGAACAGTAATGAACTAAGAGAATCATATACTTAATAACCGTCTATTAGGTGTAGCTCGCCGGAAGAGAAAATAACCAAGATTTCATGCATCTCTATAAACGACAAGTCCTAACAACCCAAGGCCTTGCTGTGAAGTTTAGAAAGCTGGTGCATACATTATTCACAAGAGACAACTGTTTCCAAAACCGTTTTTTAAAGCCATGCTTACATCCTCGGTGGTCACGGAGGGCAGAGGACAGATTGTCAATTTCACAAACATGTAAATGTTATAAATAAGTCACAGAAGGTCATGGACCAATAAGAGTAGGAGAGAAGTCCTGGTAATTGCCGCCAGAATAAAAAATGGAGCCCAACCGCAAAATCACGAAGGAAAAAGGGCAGGCGTTTGGGGGAGGGACATTAATTAGCAGACACATCAGCAATGAGAATGGCAAGGCAGCCAAGTGGGGGGGGGGGGGGCTCTCGGAGAGGAAAAATGCCTGGGAGAGGGAGAAACTGCATTTAATGTGAATGTGCTTTATAAAATCAGAGCGTGATGGAAACACAGACCCTGGAACAAATCTCATTATGGTGAAGGAAGCAATTTGGAGGTACACAAATTTTCGAAGACAAAAATTCATTGATAGCAATTACAATTGCCAGAAATATGAGCTGCATACTTTATTCTTCATAATATGTTTATCGTCCCTAAAACATATAAATGATAGTTAAAAGTCTCCCCCTCCAAAAAAAAAATTTGTACCCACATTATGAAACTGCATCGCATGTACCACCAAAATAGTGTGATCTACTGATATAGCTGGGCTATGTCAGTACATCTAAACACTTATTTCACCCTCATACTATTCAATAGTAGTAAACAAATCAGGGCTAGGTAACTATCACCAGGACTTCAGATGAGATACAAAGCCCAAGAGATTGAAATATTTATAAAGAATCACAATCAGCATCTACGCCCTGAATCACATCTACTGTAGACATCATCTAACGGGTTCCTCCAGGGGGCTTTGAATGCTAAAGAACATGAAAACGGGAAGCTGAATTAACAGGGAAAAAAAAAAAAAACAAAAAACCAGCGGCATTGACGTGCCATTAATGCAATACATCATGTTAATAGAAAGGCAAAAACACACAATCGTCTCAAGAGCTACGGAAAGAGCATTTGACAAAACCCAGTGGTGCCTCGTGATAAAAACATTCAAGATAACTAAGAAAAGAATGAAAGTTCCTCAGCCTGAGAAACAGCATGTAAACCCAACTACAAGGGGCTGGAAGCGTAGTTCATCAACATAGCCTAAGTAAGCTTGGGACCCAACACTACAAACAAAATTATTCTCTAAAATCCCACAGATAACCTCTCACGCTTAATTGTGAAAGACTGGATGTTTCCCTCTCTGTTCTAAGGACCACGTGCAACAATGGGGCTGTCATCACTGATAGTATTGCCTTAGTGATACTAGCCAGAGCAATTAGACAAGAAAATAAAGTTTAAACATCCAAATCGGGAAGAATAAAGTGAAACTATCTCCACTTGCATCTGGTGTGGTCTTATATACAGAGAACTCTAAGGTTCGTGAAAACTTCATTAGCATCAACACAAAGCCAACATGTTTGTAAGGTATAAAGCCAGTGTCCAAGAACCAACTATATTTTGACATTGATTTCTGGGTACAGAAGTCTGTTTGTCTGTACCTGGAATCCTGCATATGCTGAGAGAGTATTCTATCCCTAAGCCACAGCACAAGCCATCAACTATATCAACAATGAACAATTCAAAAGTAAAATTAAGAAAATTCTATTTAAAATATAATTTAAAATAATTTCTTAAGAATAAGTTTGCGGGGCTGGTGAGATGGCTCAGCGGGTAAGAGCACCCGACTGCTCTTCCGAAGGTGATAAGTTCAAATCCCAGCATCCACATGGTGGCTCACAACCATCCCTAACGAGATCTGGTGCCCTCTTCTGGAGTGTCTGAAGACAGCTACAGTGTACTTACATATAATAAAATAAAAATAAATCTTAAAAAAAAAGAATAAGTTTGCAGGGGCTGGAGAGATGGCTCAGCAGTTAAGGGCACTGACTGCTCTTCCAGACGTCCTGAGTTCAATTCCCAGCAACCACATGGTGGCTCACAACCATCTAAGACAGCTACAGTGTACTCATGTACATAAAATAGATTAATCTTTAAGGAAAGAAAAAAAGCAGGTATTATCTTGATCATTAGAAGAAGAAAAAAAAGGCTACATCTGCAAGTCATAGGAGATACCTGAGTAGGTAAAATGCTTGTCATACAAGCACAAGGAGCTGAGTTTGATTCATAAAACCAATGTAAAAAAAATGCTGAATATGATGGCCTGTACTTGTAAGCCCAGTGTGCTAGGGATGTAAAACCAAAAAGATCCCAGGGACTTGCTGAGTATCCAGGCTAGCCTAACTGGTGAACTCCAGATCACTAAGAGACCTTGTTACAGAGAGAGAGAGAAAGAGAGAGAGAGAGAGAAGAAGAAGAAGGAAAAGGAGGAGGAGGAGGAGGAGGAGGAGAAGAAGAAGGAGGGGCAGGGGGGAGGAGGGGGAGGAGGGAAAAATTTAAAAGACAAAGAAATATTTTAAAATAGTTTCATTGGCCAGGTATGGTGGTACATGTCTTTAGTCCCAACATTTAGAAGGCAGAGGCAGGCAGATCTCCATGAGTTCAAGGTCAGACTGGACTACAAAGAGAGTCCAGGACAGCCAAAGCTTGTTACACATGAAGAAATATAATTATACATAAGAAACAATATTTTAAAATTATTTTAATCATATGGATGTATGCAAGTGCACATGTGTGTGGTGCCTGTGCAGGCCAGAGGTGCCAGATCTCCCTGGAGCTGGAGGCACAGGTGGCTGTGAGCCACTCAGTGAACGGTTGCTAGAACTCAGTCCTTTGCAAGAACAGTATAGTTCTTAAACACTGAATCGTCTCTCCAACTCTATAATGAGATACTTTATAAAGTTGGTTTCCAATACTTCTGATTTTTTTCATTTGTGTTTACCTGCTTTAAAAGGCTATTTTCAAGAAGTGGGCACCATGGAAGTAAAAGAAAATGCCCTGGGAATAAATTTTAAAATTCCAGGAAACAGCTGGTTGAAAAACAAACAAACAAACAAACAAACAAACAAACAAACAGGCCAGTGTATGACTCAGCGGAAGAATGTGTGTTTAGATAACCAAGACCCTGAGTTCAAACCTCAGAATGGGGCAGTACAAAGAGAAGTAAATCTACGCATATTACAGCCAAACTGCTAAAAAGCAAAGATAAAGAAAATGTTCAAAGCAGCCAGAGAAAACGACCCATCACATACAATAGAACAATGATAAGAATGAGATTTGGATTTTCATCAGAAATAAATGAGGTAAGAAGGTTCTGGACACTTTAAAGTCCTGAAAGGGAGGGTGGGGAGGCCTGGTCAACTCCAAACTCTATATCCAGTGACAGCGGCCATCAAAAGATGAAGGCAAAATAAAGACAATTGTGAGACCAATGAAAATTGAAAACTGTTTTGCCAGAGAAAATGCATGGGAGGAAACTTAAAGGAAGCTTGCCTCGCTGAAGACATGTGACCCCAGAGACAGACAGTCCTCCAGGAGTGCCCCGGTGCTCAAATATGGTTCTGTCTGAAACATTCTCATGCTTTTCTCAAGAGACAATGGGCAGTTTCACGCACAGGTTACAACAGTGCACGGCACGGTTTATTACATATTTACAAGCAAAAATGTGTCTCAGAAACATAGTATCACAGTAGCACAGAGACCAAGGGCACCAGTAAACAAAACCCTCTTAGCTAAGCAATATCAACTCCGAATGGATTGTGATGTTACAACACAAAGTAGGCTCACTGGAGCTACCTTCAGTAGCTAGATCAGGGGTCCCAGTTTTCAAAATAAATTCATTTAAAAGAAAGTCAAGTGAACGCTAAAAAAGCACTTGATCAAGACTTTACAGGCAAGCATAACAAAAAAAAAAAAAACTGGCAACTGGAAAACAAATAACAAAATAAGCTAAGTCCACTGGAAACAATAGTTATAGAGAAAACAAGCTAACAAATCCAATTTAAAAGCAGAGAGAGATTACTAACATTCAGGATGTTTGGGAAAACCCTATGGAAACCTATTTTTTAAGTTTCCTTTAAAATACACACACACACACACACACACACACACAGGGTTGGGATAAGAGAGGAAGGGATGAAGAGGGAATATGGCGTTATCCTACATGGGGGAGATGATGCACCTCCCAGAAGCCATAGGTTGCCAGATAAAAGGTCCAGTGCCAGGTGTGGATTATCTCCCATCAAGCAGTTGGGTGATGAGGGGCGAGGGAGGTCCCCAAAACTTTCAAAACTATGCAGCCCGTTGCCATTGTTCATGGTTGCTCAATGGAACTTGATGGTAAGACCCTACTGCTGAAGACATCACACACTTTGATCACAGGTTTGGAGAAGTTGAACCCGTACTCTCCTGAAGTTTCCTCCTTGCTGGCCAGTTTTCATAGAACCCGCAGTTTTACTGGCCATGAAGCCTAGGAGCTACAGTGAGGACCAGTCTGGCTAGTCCGATATGTCTTTGCTGCAACCTCGGAGTGGATGTTATGGGGCTATCCACCACTTCTTAATAGGATGTAAGGCCTGTATCCAAGGAGGAAACTTCTAGGTATAAAAATCAAGCCAAAAACCCAGGGCTAAGGAATACCCATAGGCCCTAAGGGTGAATCTACTTTAATTTTACCAAATAGACACATGTCTTGTAAATGGGTCTATTGTAAGAGTGTAGACACATCTCTACACTCATAGATGACTGCAGCCCTCAGACCTCATCAGAGAAGTGTTTAAAAAATACAGATAACAGCAGTTAATGCAGAGAACAGATGTCTCAGGAGCACTCAGATGTAAAAGGGACATTGGTATCACACTACCCTCTCCTCAATGCTCAGGAAACATTGTGGAAAAGAGGAGAGAAAGACCACAAGAACCGTGGGGTGAGACAGTGTCTTCTGACCATGACAGGGGACTTGCCCTCAGGAGCTCACAACAGCTGCACAAGACCAAGCCAGACAATATTCCAGCCGGGGGTGGGGGTGAGGGGCAGACCAACACCCACCCCTAGTTGATGGCTTCTGGGGGAGGAAGACTCCATTTTCTTTAGGGGTGTGGTTCCTGGTAGGATCTAGTGGATGGCCCCACACCCATGAGTGAGTGTATAGTTAGCACAATGGATACGGTGGGTTAAGAGGTCGTGAAGTTGAATAGATTATAGCACAGGATCTGAGAGAGGTTGGAAGCAGGGACAGAAGCTGATTAAAATGTGTTGCATGGGTTACGAGATTCCTCAGAGGATGAAAAAAATATAGTACATTAAAAAAACTCCAGACTTGATTATATGTTGTCTACAGGAAACACACATGAATATAAAAACACAGAAAGGCTGTTTAAGAACGGGAGGAACAATAGAGGATTCAAACAGGAAGTGTAAGGAAGACAGAACTGCTGCGTGAACGTCAGGCAAAGCACACTTCCGGACGGGGAAAATACCAGCAATAAAGAAGGCTATGTCAAATCAACAAAAGACCACATCACTGGGAGACATGACACTTACAAACCAGTAAGAGTCCAGTAACTGAGCTTCCAAGCACTTGACACCAACTGGCTTCTACAATAACAGCAGATCCCACCATCTTCTCCCTTCCGTGCCTGGGGAAAGAACCTGGGAACCTGTGTATTCTGGGTAGTGCTCTACTGCAGAGCCATATCCCTAGCCCCATTAAGTTGATTAAAAAAATTTTTTTAAATAGAAGCAGGAGAGATGGCTCAGTGTGTGAAGGGCTTACTGTTCAAACATGAAGACCTGGTGTCCAGCACCCAAGTAAAATCTGGGCACAGCACTGCAGCCTGTAAGCCATAGAGTAAGAGACAGAGACAGATGAATCCTAGGGGCCTGCTGGCCAGCCAGCTGGTCTAGCCAATTCAAGAACTCCAAGTTCAGTGAAAGAGCCTGTCTCAAAAAATAGGTGGGGAATAATAGAAAAAAATATAGTAAGCATGACTTTTCTTTCCCTACTCCCAATACATACTTACACACACACACACACACACACACACACACACACACACACACACACACACACACACACATTAATATATGTGGGTGAGTACACACACACACAACATAGACACAAACCGAAATGTCTTTACAAACTCTATTCATAACTGCCAAAGACTGGAAGCAACCAAGATGTCCCTTAATTTGGATCAACAAATAATGACACAGCTATACTATGGCCATCTTATTTGGTATTACAAAGAAATGAATGGGGCTGGAGAGATGTCTTGGAGGTTAAGAGCACTGGCTGTTCTTCCAGAGGTCCTGAGTTCAATTCCCAGCAACCACATGGTGTCTCATAATCATCAATAAATGAGATCTGATGCCCTCTTCTGTTGTATAGGCATACATGTAGGCAGAACACTGTATACATAGTAAATAAATAAATCTTTAAAAAATGTGAAAAAACATAGAAAGAAAGAAAGAAAGAGAAGAAAAGAAAAGAAAAGAAAAGAAAAGAAAAGAAAAGATGAATGGAGTTCAGCAAGACAGATCAAATCAGCAGGTGAATCACCTGCCACCAAGTCTTGCGATCTATTTTCAATCCCCAGGACCCACACATGGTAGAAGGAGAGAACTGACTCCCAGTCCTCTGACCTCCATACATGTGCCTACACACACACACACACACACACACACACACACACACACACAAATGCACACACACGTGCACACTGAAATAAATATTTGTTTTAAATCTATGGTTAGCAAAGGTTCCCAGGAGTGGGTGGGGAGGACAGGTGAAGCATTGATGCTATCTATAGTGCCTGACCCTGTAAAGCAGCATACATGACATGGACAACTGTCCCCAACAGGGCTCTACAGCACAGAGGCTTCATCCTTAATGTCCATGTCTTAGTCAGGGTCACTACGGTGGTGATGAAACACCATGACCAAAAGCCACTCGGGAGAAAAGGGTTTATTTGCCTCACACTTCCATATCACTCACTGTTCATCATGGAAGAAGTCAGGAGAGGATCTCACACAGGGCAGGAACCTGGAGGCAGGGGCTGGTGCAGAGTCACGGAGGAGTGCTGCTCACTGGCTTGCTCCTTGTGGCTTGCTCAGCCTGCTTTCTTATAGGACCCAGCCCAGGGATGGCCCCACCCACAGTGGGCTAGGCTCTTCTCCATCAAGCCCTAGGTAAGAAAATGCCCATGGAGGCATTTTCTTATTTGAGGTCCCTCCTATCAGATGACTCTAGTAAGCATATTCTACAAACATCAAACATCACTTAGGCTGGGAGATCTCAGATATAGACTGTCAATAGGACCCAACTGTTCTACAGATGGATGGAGTAACCTCTCTAGAAAGAAAAAAGGAAGGAAGGGAGGGAGGAAGAGAGGGAGGGAGGGAGGGAGGGAGGGAGGGAGGAAGGAAGGAAGGAAGGAAGGAAGGAAGGAAGGAAGGAAGGAAGGAAAGAAGGAAGGAAAAGTGCTGACATATAAGCAGCTTTTGAAATGAGGAGTTAGACAAATGATCATTCAAAGCTTACTACCAACATTTGGTTTCATTAATATGGTTCTCTGTGTGTGTGTGTGTGTGTGTGTGTGTGTGTGTGTGTGCCTCTCTCTCTGTCTCTCTGTCTCTGTCTCTGTGTGTGTGTATGTGTGTGTGTGTGTGTGCCTCTCTCTCTGTCTCTGTGTGTGTGTATGTGTGTGTGTGTGTGTGTGTGTGTGTGTGTGTGTGTGTTGCATAGAATTCAAGCCAGCCAGGGATACAAGGTAAGATCCTGCCTCAAAAAAAATGTTTTTTTTTCTGAACAACAAAATAATCTTGAATTATAAACCAAATTATAGATATCCTACGTCTATAAGTAATGTAAGTAATCAAACAAGTTTAACAAGTGGGAAATAAGAGACAGCAGATCTCTAGTGTAGAATTTGTGTGGATAGTCTACTCCAATTAAAAGAGGCATGCCTCCCGGTCCTCGGGAGCAGGCTGCACACAACCACATCCTTCCTTCCTTTCAAAGGCTGCAGCTTGGAGAGAGAACTAGAGTGAGTCCGGAGTGGGAAACCTGACACCAGCCAGGTGTTCATGGTTCACCATCAGCCATCATAAATCACACTGACAGCGTGAACCCTTGATGCAAAGTTGTGAAAATGATACTTTTGTGATGGCCCTCCCTCAAGCCTGTAACCCCAGACTCATCAGGAGAGGAACACTAGACACATCCTGACACATTCTAACAGAGGGTCATTCTGCTGTCTACCTGACTAGCACTCCTCAAAAGGGATACATTTATCAAAAAAACAAGGGGAGTGTGGGAGATGGCCACAGCTGAGCCCCAGAAGACCTGATCAGGTCCTAGATAGAGTCCTGAGACAGAAAGGGGCATTCGGTAAAACTCTGGAAGCTGAGTGAACCTGAAGGAAGGCTTATTTGTCCTAAGAAAAGTCCCTGTGATGGCTAATCTTGGTTATCAACTTGACTACATCCAGAACCAACTAAAACTCAAGCAGCTAGCCAGGCCTGGGAGGGATTGTCTTGATCTCATCATTTGAGGTAAGCAGACTCACCCTAAATCAGGATCGTTTGAGGTTAGAAGACCCACCCTATCTGAGCCACACCTTCTGTGGAGACCCACATAAGAGGACATGGAAGAAGGAAGCTTTTGGGTTCTGTCTTCTTGCCTTCACTCCCGCTGGTAAGCTCTTGGATCCCATAGCTGAAGGAGCCCTTGGCTGGTATTAGAACCTACTTCCTCAGCCTTTCAACACAGAGCAAGACCAGCTGAGCTATCCAGCTTCATGAACTGGATTCTCAGCCTTTCTGTAGGCAAAGTCTGTGGTTGGACTAAGCGGACCACAGGGAGTAAACCATCCTAACAAGTCCCCATTAAATAGAAATAGATCCATTCTATTTGCCCCTCTGCCCCTCCAGAGAATGCTAACACAGTAAGGCACTGATGTGAGATGTTCTAATTAAAGGGAACTAGAGGGAAGAGAAGGGTTAAGGGAGCTCATCTGCTCAATATTTATATAAACTGAAAATTTCTACAAAAATTCAGCTACTAAAAGCAGTAAACCATATAATCTGAATGTTTTAAGTCTGAATGGGAAAGAAAGAAAGAGAAAAAGAAAGGAAGGAAGGAAGGAAGGAAGGAAGAAAGAAAGAAAGAAAGAAAGAAAGAAAGAAAGAAAGAAAGAAAGAAAGAAAGAAAGAGGAAGGGAAGGGGAAGGGGAAGGGGAAGGGGAAGGGGAAGGGGAAGGGGAAGGGAAGAGAAGGGAAGGGAAGGGAAGGAAGACAGGTTTAAAAAACACTAACTTCCAAGTCTGAAGACCTGAGTTCAGTTCCTAGGTCCCTCATGGTGGAAGGAGAGAATCAACTCCCCCAAGTTTTCTTCACACACACACACACACACACACACACACACACACACACACACACAAATGAATAAATTAAAAAATTAAATGAAAATATTAGGTTCAATTCATCCATTTTAGCGTGCTTCCCACATGTCGATCGGGGACTGAGGTAAGCACTGGGATGTCAAGAGAGGTCGTCACTGGGGGTAAAAATAGCAACTCCCTCACAGTCTTCTTCATATTATTTTATATGTCTAGATGTGTGTGTATTTCTAAGTTATGTGATTTAGAGTCAGAAAAAAAAAAACAGTAAATAAAAACCAGCATGAAAACCCGAGGTGCTCGAGGTTTGGGTGCACGCTCCTCTCCACTCCTTACCCTTGCTTTATTCAGTGGTGGGGAACCTTTCACATAGTCAGTCCCTCACAGGGAAAGACTCCCGCGGGCAAGTACAGGAAGTGGGCTGCAAAGGCGATCCGATGTTTGGATCTGGTGGCACAGGCCTGTGATCCCAACTACTCAGGAAGCTGAGGCGAGAGGATAGGAACTAGAAAGCCAGCCTTTATGATTCAGTGATGCCCTGTCTCAATAATACAAGATGGGGGGCTGGGGAAATTAGTTACCTACCATGCTTTGGCCTGGGTTCAATCCCCAGTAATGTAATGATGATGATGGTGGTGGTGATAAAGAAATCTTATGTGATGTGACAAGTGTTTACTCTCTTCTTGTAGAACACACATGTATATGCACTTATGCACACACACACACACACACACACACACACACACACACACACTTATTGAGTCTCCCTAGTAAAATTTCCCCAACCCAGTTTCATTAAGATATAATCAATAAATATCTTTACTAAATTCTTGTAAGTAAAATACCTGCATCCTCCATACCAATTGGTTATAATTCTGTCCCACTGAGGTCGCTGTGGGTGGGTTGATTCTTTTAAGACCTGTCCTGTCGTAGTTTTCCTTCAGATAAATTATTTGAAAGGCTTGTCCCCCAATACTTGACGAGTTAAATGTTTACTTATTTACTTTCAGTCAGCATCCACTCAGAGGAATAAAAAGACACAAAGACGACCTCTTCCACCCAGTTCACTGGCTCTTTAGCATCTGCTCTGCAGGTACACGCCCAAGCTTTCCAGATGAAGTATATAGCCAAGAAAGCATGAAGTCAGAAGGACTACACGTGGGTTTGTGAATTCGATATTGTGAAAGGTCCTGCAAAATCCTAATACCAAAACTCGATGAAAACATCGAGAAAAGAAATGAGGTCTGCATTCACTCTTCAGCTAAGAAGGTGGAACTTCTTATGGTGAGAACCCAAAGGAGCCTGAGCAAGCCTCCTTCAAGACGCCAGCCGGGAAAGAGATTCCAAGCCACCCTGCAGTGCCTTGCCTCTCTCTGGCCACCATCCTGTTGGTAGGTCTTGCCACTAAGTAGACAAGCCGTTTGCTAACAAGAGCTCTTTGTGTGTGTGTGGGGGGGGGGTAACTCAGGGCAGAAGGCTTGCTTGGCATGTATGCAAGATCCTGTGTAGAGAGACTCTCTTATAAACATCTCCTGTCAATAAAAAAGCTGATGGCCAATGAGCTGAGGCAGGAAATAAGAGGTGGGACATTGGTAGGAAGAGAGAGGATTCTGGGAAATTGAGATTTTAAAAAGAGACGAGGCAAGAGC
>LR753380.1:0-14331 GCA_902729485.2 Mus minutoides
TTAGCCAGAAGTAGAACTATAGAAGCCAAAAAGCAAAGTTAGAGCATGTAGAGACTTTCCCAGAGCTATGGACTTCGATGGATTAGGTCTTTAGTTTTGTTTACAGGTGGTGCTGAGTGCTGAGTTTTATGGCCTAAATGGTACCTCCATCCTGGAACTAGTTGTGCTTAGGTCTGGGGCCCACGAGGGCATGAGAGCCTGTTGCAGAAGTGACTTGGGTGGTGCTATTTTGCAAGTCACCCCACCAGCATCCACCATTCTTTTTTGGTAAGTTGTTCTGGGTGCTTTCTTCTTGAAGCCCGTGGCCTCAGACCTTGACTGGGCCGGCCCCAGCCCTCTCTGTTGTCCCTGCCGGCAAGGAACACGAGAGGACTCTACAGAAGCTGAAGAATTCTTTCGCTTGTGTTGCCATGGAGTTGTAATTCTTTTCAAAGATGTGATCTGACAAGAGAACCTGTTTCACAACAGAACAAACAAAAAGCCAGCTTCCCGCTCCTTTCTTTGTATAAATATAAACTCCTTGACCATTCCAAGGTGTGTCTGCGGTTGGAATGCTTTTACTGTAGATATGAAGGACAATACAGCCAAAGGTATTTGGTAGACAGAGAATGAGAGAGAGAGAGAGAGAGAGAGAGAGAGAGAGAGAGAGAGAGATGAGAGCAAGAATGACGGGCCAAGAGAGCACCTAATAAATAGTAGGATAATGATACCTCGTGATAAGGAAATGATAAGGAAATGGGGAGCCGGGGGAGGGAAGCCCATGAGCTGAGGAAATTCAGAGTAGGGGCAGGGTGGGAGGGCTGAGAAGGGCCAGGATACCAGCATGGGCTCTGTAACATGTACGTGGGAATCTGAGAGAGCCTGTAGAACAGCATAGACTTTGGTAATGTGCACCACACATAGCCGTTCTTCCTGAGCTGCTTTTGGACCTCTTTGGGTCTCTCCTATGTATTCCATACTGACCTGGAGCACACTACCTAGACTAGACTGGCCTCGATTTACAGAGTCCACCTACCTCTGCCTCCCAAGTACTGTGATGCAAGGCCATGTGCCTGCCATTGAAGTAGAAGTTACTGGATGTGTCATGCAATACAGACTCACGTGACTAAGATGGACAGACTCTTGTGGTGTTTTGCTGAGGCAAGACCTGTGGGAAGGTGTGTGTATTTGGAGAGGGTATGAAAAGGACTCAATGGACAGTGATGGTGTGCTTGCATAGCTAGCTTTGCAAGGCTATGTAAGTCTTAGGGCTTTGTCTTTGCAGTTCTTCCTTTCATCGAGAGGCACAGCAGAGAACTTCTCCTGGAATCCTGGCTGCTCCTGTAGCTCCCACTAACTCGTGCTGATTCAGCAGCAGAGGACTGGCAGTTTCTGCTAGATCCTGCCACTGCTTCTGATTCACGTTTGCTATCCTGATGCTACTGAACTGGACTGCTGATAATCCTGACAAACAGAGATGGACTCACCCTAAGGAACTAACAACTTCCAAACAGCTCCACATCCCCTTGTCCTATCTTTTCTCCCCTGCCTTTGGATGGTGGGCTAAAATTGGGGTCAAAGCATTTAAGAATGCTTATTAAGACTAGGTTTAAAAAAAAAAAAAATCAAAGCCTGGGCTGGAGAGATGGCTCAGTGGTTAAGAGCATTTACTGCTCTTCTAAAGGTCCTGAGTTCAAATCCCAGCAACCACATGGTGGCTCACAACCATCCTTAATGAGATCTGACGCCCTCTTCTGGTACATCCATCTGAAGACCAGCTACAGTGTACTTAGATATAATAATAAATAAATCTTAAAAAAAAAATCAAAGTCTGCTGGGCGTGGTGGTGCACGCTTTTAATTCCAGCACTCAGGAGGCAGAGGCAGGCAGATTTCTGAGTTAGAGGCCAGCCTGGTCTACAAAGTGAGTTCCAGGACAGCCAGGACTATACGGAGAAACCCTGTCTCGAAAAACCAAAAAAAAAAAAAAAATCAAAGCCTACATGCCATAAGTGACAATTTTGGCATTTTGGTTCCTTAAAAAAAAACTGTAAGAATGTGTTTTTGTTTTAATCTCAGGTGTGAGGATAGGGCTGCTTCACAGCAGCTGACTGTGATTTGTCTCCTGCTCTTGCAGGGGTGTGATTTTGTCAGATGCAGATAGTTTCTGCAATTATGTGGTGGTTGGAATTCTGGGGACTTTTGAGAGGTATATAAAGGCTAGGGCCCTGAGAGGTGGGATTGTTGTTGTTGTGAGTTGGTGGTTGTTCCTATTGGTCGAGGTTTGCTAAGTAGACATGACCAGTGAATAAACAAGAAGAGATTAAGCCAGGTGTGGTGGCGCACGCCTTTAATCCCAGCACTTGGGAGGCAGAGGCAGGCGGATTTCTGAGTTCGAGGCCAGCCTGGGCTACAAAGTGAGTTCCAGGATAGCCAGGGCTATACAGAGAAACCCCGTCTCGAAAAACCAAAAAAAAAAAAAAAAAAAAAAAAAAAAAAAAAAAAAAAAAAAAAAAAAAAAAAAAAAAACCAAGAAGAGATTAGATATCCTGATGGCGAGGATTAAATTTACCCCAAGGAGCTTGACACCCTTAATTAGCAGGAAGTCTAATGATAAAGTCTCTTTTCTCCTCTATCCTTTTTTCTCTCCTATCTAGTGTTAGGGGGTTAAAAGGGTGGAGAAAGTAGAAGAAACAAGAACCAACAAAGTAGTCAAAGCCAAGCTACAATGTGCCTCTTCGGCCTCTTGCTTTTGTATCTTAGTTCATATATACACAGGTGTTTCGTCTACTCTGCATGCTTGGTGCTGGTGGAGGTCAAAAGGGTCAAAGCCTCTGAGACTGGAGTAATAGCTGGTGTGAGCTGCCATGTGGGTGCTGGGAACTGAACCCTTAACCACTGAGCCATCTCTCCAGTCCTCAGGTTCCCCTTTGATCTATGAGGTAGTCTCTACGTTGTCCTCAGCCGGATGGGGATGTGTATCCTGCCTCAGGTGAAGGGCTTCCATGGCAGAAAGTCCTTGTCTGGGGCTTTCCGGTCTTGGTCCCTGACTGCTCCCGTCTTGGTCCCTAGGAATCCTCCACCCCGCTCTCTTGAGCTGACAGTTAACTCTGGCTCTGCCCTCCCTGCTTTCCAGCTACTGCTGCCCCAGGAGCCTCAGGTCCTTAGCTTTTCTCCTCTGCTACCTTTGTTCCTCCCAGGTGTCAAGCTGTGAATGGAAGCAACCCAAACTGCTCTTTGCTCTGTCATTTGAGGGTGTCAAAGGTCAAACCTAGACAACCCTTAGCTCTTAGTTTCGTTTAGATTCTATCTGCAGGCAAGGACTTGTCAAATTAAACATCACATTCTGTAGGAAGAAAAGAATGGGGAGGGAACGCGGGAAGGAAAGAGTGGCTGTAACTTTGGTTATGTCCCTGTAGAGAAGTTGGCGAGGGAAACAGGAAAACAGCCACTACCTAGACTGACACCATCAGCAGAGGGTATTCCTGCTGTCTGCCATGGCCTGGAGCTAGGTGCTTCTTGCTGTTGTTTAATCCTTAAACTGGAGGCCAAGGGGAAAAGGATTAGGAACTTAATGCTCAGTAGTGAATTGGAAACCAGCCTGGGCTTACATGAGAGTCCAGTGGGGGGTGGGGGCGGGAACGGGGCTCCTGGGGCATCTAGTGCGGGTTCCTGACAGTCTGATGATATATGGAACGTAAACACCACAACCAGAAGTAATTTGGGGAGGAAAGAGTATTTCAGCTGAAAACCCCCAGGTCACAGTGTGGAGAGTCAGGGAAGAAAGTGAAGGCAGGAACTGAAGCCCAGAGCGACGCGTTTATCGGATTACTCTACAGTTTGCTTTCTTTTCTACCCCCCCCCCCTCCCAAGGAGACGGGTGCCATCGGGAACCAGGGAAGCTGGATCTTACGCAGGCGGGCTAGACGGGATACGAAAGCGAGCAGAGCGAGAGAGTACACCGAGAACAACGGAGAAAGCCGCGGGACAAACCGCTACAAAACAAACCAAATCAACCCACAGCGACCAAACTGGAGGCTTAAAGAAAAAAAAAAAAAAACAAATCAGGAAGCACTGCTGTGAGGACAGCAAAAAGTAGTGCACTCGGGAGGCACCAGGCAGGGACCAGTGGATCCGCATGCTTTCTTAACACCACAGATGTCCATGATGACACCTCCCACCGTGAGCTGTGCCCACCCACATCAAACATAATTTTAAAAATTGCCTGCAGCCCTGTAGTGGAGGCGCACGCCTTTAATGGTGGCCACTTGGGAGGCAGAGGCAGGCGGATTTCTGAGTTCAAGGCCAGCCTGGTCTACAGAGTGAGTTCCAGGACAGCCAGGGCTACACAGAGAAACCCTGTCTCAAAAAAACCAATAAATAAATAAATAAATAAATAAATAAATAAATAAATAAATAAATAAATAAAATAAATAAATAAATAAAAAATTGCCCGCAGGCATAAGGCATACCTGCAGGCCAGTGTTATGGTGAACCTATATAGGGCTTCCAAAACACATAGAGTTTGTCTGCTAGGTTCAGGCCAGCGCTACCTCACAGCTGCTAACGTCTTTACTGGTCATCCCATGGTACTGGCCTCTCCAGGATGCCGGTGTCTCCACTGCACCTTCACCAGTCTCTGAGTTCTCGTCAGGGATTCTGACTCTGCCACATAGTGTAAAGCCTCAAATTCTCCTCAAGAGCCTTTCAGGGCTGGGGTTCCTACTGCAATAAGGGTGCCAGGTCACCTATGTTCTGTTCTGACCTCTCAGTGCCAAGCCTCAGCAGACCTTCAAAGCCAATACCATGCCCAGAGGGTGGCGGTGAACCCCTGCACTCAGGAGGCAGAGGCAGTAGGATCTCTGTGAGTTGGAGGCCAACCTGGTCTACAGAGGAGTTCTAGAACAGCCAGGGCTGTGCAGAGAAGCCCTGTCACAAACAAACAAACAAACAAACAAACAAGGTGCACTCAGGAGGAGGCACTAAGAAGTCAGTGGTAGGTGGAGCTATGTGAGTTCAAGGCCATCCTGGTCTAGCATCTAGGCCAGCCAGAGTTACATGATGAGACCCTGCCTCCAAATATTACATATATATTTGGGAAGGGGAATTTTTGTTGTTGTTATTGCTTTTTTTTTGGGGGGGGTTGTTTTTTTGTTGTTGTTTTTTGAAACAGGGTTTCTCTGTGTAGCCCTGGCTGTCCTGGAACTTACTTTGTAGACCAGGCTGGCCTCGAACTCAGAAATCATGCCTGTCTCTGCCTCCCAAGTGCTGGGATTAAAGGCGTGCGCACCACCACCGTCTGGCTGTTGTTATTGTTTTTACATTTCCATTACTGAGTTTGGCTGCCAGCATGAAGACAGCCTTCGCCTACTTAGGACCACAGCTTTTTTCTTCTCTCTCTCTCTCTCTCTCTCTCTCTCTCTCTCTCTCTCTTTCTGTCTGTCTGTCTTTCCTTTTTTTTTTTTTGGTTTTTGAGATGGGACCACAGCTTTTTGGTACTTGCCCTGAGGAAGTGCTCCCAGATTTGTGATCTCAGTGATTCTGGTCTCTTTGGGTTTTGTTTGTTTGTTTGTTTGTTTTTTGTTTTTGTTTTTTCGAGACAGGGTTTCTCTGTAGCCTTGGCTGTCCTGGAACTCACTCTGTAGACCAGGCTGGCCTCGAACTCAGAAATCCACCTGCCTCTGCCTCCCAGGTGCTGGGATTAAAGGCGTGCGCCACCACGCCCAATGGTCTCTTTGTTTTTAAGCAGGATCTCTCTATTTTGTAGCTCTGGCTGGCCTCAAACTCACAGAGATCCATCTGTCTCTGCCTCCTGAGTGCTGCTGCAATTAATGGCATGGTCTGCTCAGATGTTTAATTATTTTATTTTATATGCATGAGTGTTTTGCTTACCTGTGTATCTGTGCACACAGTGCATGCTTAGACACTGAGGAAGTCAGGAGAGGGCACAGAGGAACTTGGAATTTAAGTCACGGTTGGTTGTGAGGCACCAAGTGGGTGCTGAGGAGTGAGCCTAAAACTCACCTTCCCCGCGGCTAGTTGGGGCCCTTCCATCTTCCTCTCCTTTACTCTGATGCACCTGTTTGGAGTCACACCCCACCCCTCCTCCCTCTGAGAATTCCCATTAAGCTGGCCCTCCACTATCTCACATCCCAAGCCGTGAGAGATGGACATGACAGGCACACCAGTGCCAGCCCATTTGGAAATGGAAGCCTTGCTGGAGCAGGTCCCTGGCATCTGACTGTTCTTTCACCAAATGTGCTATACCTCAAAATGTTTTCCAAATACCAAGAATTCACCCTGAGAGACTCGGCTGAATTCTAAGTAATTTTACTCATTCCCTAGGGGATTGATCGAGGAAAGAGCAAAGGTCATGCGGGACCAGCCTGAGGCTGAGATCTGAGGAAATAGAAGAGACAGTTCCATTTGGAAGCAGCAAGCCCTAAACAACACACAGCAGATACCCTCCCCAGGGAGAGGGAGTGTGGCAAGGGCTGATCCTGTGCCAGGAGGCAGCAGAGCCGGGCACATAACCAGGAATTGTTAGGGACTCTTGGACAGAACAGAAATATCAGTCGTCTGATACATGCATGCCTTTGCCTAGCTAGCAGTTCCTTGGGCAGTTAAAAAGGAGCAGCTGCCGGGCGTGGTGGCGCATACCTTTAATCCTAGCACTTGGGAGGCAGAGGCAGACGGATTTCTGAGTTCGAGGCCAGCTTGGTCTACAAAGTGAGTTCCAGGACAGCAGCCAGGGCTACACAGAGAAACCCTGTCTCAAAAACCAAAAAAAAAAAAAAAAAAAAAAAAAAAAAAAAAAACCCAAAAAACCCCAAAAAAGAAAATAAAAACCCCCAAAATGAAAACAAAAAACCCAAACAAACAAAACAAAAAAAGAAAGAAAAAAGAGCAAGCAAGCAAATGCACAGACCCACTTCTACCTGAGCACTAAGGGGGACGCTCGTGTGTCCAGCGGCACTGCCAGTATCACCAAACACAGAAGCTGAGCACGCGTAACATGCCCGCACTCCAGCTATAATTCAGCCGTGTGGGGTATGTGTGTGAGTGCATGAATGTATGTATGCATGTGTGATTGTAGTGTATGTGTATATGTATGCATGCATGTGTGATTGTATTGTGTGTTGTGTGTATGTATGTGTGATTGTATTGTGTGTTGTGTGTGTATGCATGTGTGATTGTATTCTGTGTGTGTTCATTTGTGTGTGTATGTGAGTGTGTGTTCTTTTTTTTTTTCCTCGGTTCGGTCCAAAGACTCATTTATTATTATTCATAAGTATACTATAGCTGACTTCAGACGCACCAGAGGAGGGTGTCAGATCTCATTACGGGTGGTTGTAAGCCACCATGTGGTTGCTGGGATTTGAACTCAGCACCTTCAGAAGAGCAGTCGGGTGCTCTTACCCGCTGAGCCGTCTCACCAGCTCCGTGTATGTGTTCTTATGTGCACGTTCACGAATGCCAGAAGTCAGTTCCAGGTGTCTTCCCCAATCGCTCTGCACCTTACTCCTTGAGGATCTCTTCTGAATCTGGTGCTTGTTGACTCAGCAGACTGGCTGGCCAGCAAGTGACAGTGCAGCCTTCTGTCTGCATCCACACTGGAATCCAGATGTGCGGCCCCACAGCCAGCTTCAACAGGGGTGAGGGACCACACTCTGGTCCTCTGCTCACAGAGCAGTCTCCTTCCCATCAGCTCTCCCACCCCAGGACCACTGCTGATTTCCTTTCAATGTTGTGGTTTGCTGTTTTGAGATAGACTCTAACTATGTAGCCCAGAGTCCCTACTTAAACCAGGCTTCGCTGATCCTCCTGCCTCTGCCTCGTAGGTGCTGGAATTACAAACACCAGCCACTGTACTGGCTCAGTACTGAAGTTTGAACCCAGGACTCCACAGGCACTAAGCTAGGTCTAACCACATTCCATCTCAGTCTTTCTTACAAAGATAGCTGAAAGAAGGTATGAGGCGGGAGATTGGCAGCTGTTCTTTTTGGAATGATGGGAAGTTTTACAATTGACTGTAGCTTGGTATGTAGGCATGCACCTGTAACCCCAGTCAGAGGGGTTGGCTATCATTGGATATTAATTTTATTATCTTCTTGCAGAACCCCTAATAGTCAGAGTAGGGGCTGTCTCTGATTTTGTTGCCTGCCTTTGGGACCCTTGCCCCAAAGCCTTCATAGAAGAGGAGGTGCCTACCTAGTCTTACTGCAACTTGATATGTCATGGCTCGTTGCTCTCCATCAAGGCTAGCCCTTTTCTGAAGAGAAACAGAAGGGGAGTGGATGGACTAGAGGGGGTGAGGAGGTGGCTGGGGGGTGGGAGGAACTGGGAGGAGAAGAGGGAGGGGAAACTGAGGCCAGGATGTGACATAAAATTAAAATAATAAAAATATATTAATAGAAAATAGAACTATTTTTATTTAAAAAGAAAGAAAGAAAGAAAGAAAGAAAGAGGGGGAGGGTATAGGGGACTTTTGGGATAGCATTTGAAATGTAAATGAAGAAAATATCTAATGAAAAATTGAAGAAAAAAAAAGTCCTGAATCCCAACAAACCTGAAAAGAAAGAAAGAAAGAAACAAAGAAAAAGGTTTTTGCCCAGCAATAGTGGCACAGGCCTTTAATCCCAGCGCTCAGGAGGCAGAGGCATGCTGATCTTTGCATTCGAGGCCAGCCTGGTCTACAGAGTGAGTTCAGGTCAGCCAGAGCTACACAGAGAGACCCTGTCTAGAAAAACCAAACCAACCAACCAAACAAACAAACAAAAAAGCTTTCTCTTTTACTTATGTGTGTGGGTGTTTTGCCTGAATATGTCTGTGTACCACTTTTATGCCTGGTGCCTTCAGAGGCCAAAAGACGTTTCGTCAGATCATTTGGAACTGGAGTTACAGGTTCATAGAACGTGTGGGTGCTGGGAATAGAACCCTGGTCCTCTAGAAGAGCAGCTGAGCCATCTTAGTGGCTCCTCCTTTCTCCCTGACTCGATAACCCTTTAATTACAAGCTTCGTGCCTGTGTCAGCGCGGGATGGGGAGGGCTGAGATCAACCCCTGGTGTCCACATCCGTGTGAGGAGGAGCGTGAGGACTTGATCCCCTGGCAGCAGGCGCACTGCCTCTGCTGCCACCGCCGCCGCCGCCGCTTCCGCCCCCGCCGGTTTAAGCATAGCCTGTAATTCCCCGAGTGGTCTCTTGGTGGCGGCCACGTAGCGTCCTTCATTGGAACCGGGACTGGTCGGGGTAGATGAGGTAGACCAAGGAAGGGTGCGGCCTGGACTCCTAGAGGTGCCATGCTAGCTAGAGTGGACGTGGCAGTCCAGGGTCCAGGGTGAAATAGGAGACCAACCCCAGGAGGGGACTCAACATTCAGCCTGCGCTGGCAGAACACAGCCTGTCACAGTAGGCAGGAGGAGGATCCCGCCGAAGGTCGAAAAGTCGGCAAAGTGTTTTCAGGGTTTGGTTGGGATCATTTAGCAGTGTGGAAATACAAAAGGACAAACCTTTGGGCTAAATGGGGATGTGAACATAGTAAGTTCTAGGCAGCTGGGGCTTCAGCGGTCTCCAAAGTGGGGGAACCCTCTCAGGCATATAGACCCGGAGGAGGATCAGCTGACTAGAAAGCAGGAGTGTGGGCCAGGTCTGCCTTTGGGATCTAGAACGGTGGTGTGGGTGACCCGGAGTAGTGTCACCTGCACAGGACCTCAGGGACATTTAGGGTAGGTTTCCACAGGTCTCCAACATCACTAGCATCCACACCAGATGGGTCTGGTGTGAGCACCAGGGTGACTCTGGGCTGAGAGGAGGCAGAAGGCAGAAGACAGCTAGTGCTGGCTAGTTTTTGTAAACTTGACACAAACTAGTATCACCTGGGAAGAAAGACCCTCAACTGGGGTGGGGGTGGGGTTCCTCCATCAGAACAGCCTATGGACAAACCTGTGTGGTATTGTTTTCCTGACTGCTAGGGGGTCCAACCCACTGTGGGTGGTCCATCCTTGAGCAGGTGAGGCTGGGCTGTATAAGACACCCTAGGGTGGGTGATCGAACCAGTAAGCAGCCCTCCTCCATGGCTTCTGCTCCAGGCCATTTCTGGAGCTCCTTCTGTCTTGGCTTCCCTCATGAAAGTCTCCAATCTGTAAAATGAAATAAAGCCTTACTTCCCAGGGTGCTTTTGGTCACGGTGTTTATCACGGTGACAGAAAAGCAAACTTGAACAGCCACCCTTGAGGGCTCCCAGAGGCTGACATGGGACCCCCATTCGGAGCAGTGACAGGGAGGGGTACAGGGATCTCAGCAGATTGCAATGTGGAAAAGGAAAAGAGGGGGTTGTTTTGGGGGTGTGGTCGTCCCGGTTCAGGTATCGTGCTGAAGGCAGTAGAGTGAGTATCTGAAGCAAAAGAGGGGCTGAAAGTGAATTTCTATTCTGGGCTCTCAGGCCTGCACCTTGTTGAGCCTCAGTCTACCTGCCCGGTCTACCCACACACATGGTCCCATCTCAGTCTACCTGCCCGGTCTACCCACACACATGGTCCCATCTCAGTCTACCTGCCCGGTCTACCCACACACATGGTCCCATCTCAGTCTACCTGCCCGGTCTACTCACACACATGGTCCCATCTCAGTCTACCTGCCCGGTCTACCCACATACATGGTCCCATCTCAGCTGCATCTCTGGGCATCTCGCAGTATTTCCCAGAAGAGTCTGTGGATCCCACACACTTGCTATTTATTTTTTTCTCTTTTATGTTTGGATATGTTGCCTGCATGTAAGTCTACATACTTCTTGTGTGCCAGGTACCTGAATCGCCTAGAACTGGAGGTATAGACAGGTGTGAGCCACCGTGTGGCTGCTGGATATTGAACCCAGGTCTTCTGAAAGAGCAGCAGTATTCTTAGTTGCTGAGCCATCTCTCCAACCCCATATGCCTATATGCCTGCTTTTGTTTTATTTTGTTTTGTTTGTTTATTTGTTTGAGACAGGGTCTCTCTGTGTAGCCCTGGCTGTCCTGGAACTCACTCTGTAGACCAGGCTGGCCTCAAACTCAGAGATCTACCTGCCCCTGCCTCCCAAGTGCTGGGATCAAAGGCATGGGCCACCACCACCTGGCCTAATGCCTGTTACTAAGGAGGTGCAGGAGGCACTACACTCAGCCAGCCCAGCACTCAGCCCAAGAATCTCCCACGGAGTGGACTGAGAGCATCTATCACATGCATGCACTGCCACAGCTGGTGTCGGCTGCAGTGCATGACCAGGTTTCAGGGCACACCTGTACCCGTGGTCACTATGAAGACCAGGGCCCCCACCCAAAGGACCAACTCCTGGCAGGATTAGCAGGATATCAGGCCCTGTGTCTCCTCCTGTTAAAGCTTGGAGTCTCTTCAGTGCAGCTCATGCTTTGGACCTATTATGTTTCCAGGGGGCTGAATACCTATTCACAGTCTCCCATGGCCCATATTCCTTCCTTGGAATGACCAGGGCAGAGATGTCCTAGGATCCTAGGAACAGGACCCAAGTGTTGCGATTTCTTTTTTTTTTTTTTTTGGTTTTTCGAGACAGGGTTTCTCTGTATAGCCCTGGCTGTCCTGGAGCTCACTTTGTAGACCAGGCTGGCCTCGAACTCAGAAATCCGCCTGCCTCTGCCTCCCGAGTGCTGGGATTGGGCGTGTGCCACCACGCCCGGCTTGTGATTTCTTTTTAAAGATTTATTTACTTATTTTATGTATATGAGTACACTGTAGCTGTACAGATGGTTGTGAGCCTTCATGTGGTTGTTGGGAATTGAATTTAGGACCTCTGCTTGCTCCTGTCAACCTCACTCGATCTGGTCACCCCGCTTGCTCCGCCCCAAAGATTTATTTATTATCATACATAAGTACACTGTAGATGTCTTCAGACACACCAGAAGAAGGCATCAGATCTCATTATGGGTGGTTGTGAGCCACCATGTTGTTGCTGGGATTTGAACTCAGGACCTTCAGAAGAGCAGTCAGTGCTCTTACCCACTGAGCCATCTCGCCAGCCCCAAGAAGCATTGTTTTTAAAAAAAAAAAAACACCAAAACTCTAGCCGTTCAATTTTACCAAAGAATACTCAGGAACCAGACACCAGGGTGAAAACCTGCTAGCTAAGGGAACTACATCACAACAACAAGGTTTTTTTTTTTTGCTTGTTTGTTTGTTTGTTTGTTGTTTTCTTTCGAAACAGGGTTTCTCTGTGTGCCCTGGCTGTCCTGGAACTCACTTTGTAGACCAGGCTGGCCTCGAACTCAGAAATCCGCCTGCCTCTGCCTCCCAAGTGCTAGAATTAAAGGCATGCGTCACCACGCCCGGCTAACAAGGTTTTTTTTTTCTCCACAGTCTGATCACATATCCTGTGTCACAGTCTGATCACATATCCTGTGTCACAGTTCGATCACATATCCTAAGTCACAGTCTGATCACATATCCTGTGTCACAATCCGATCACATATCCTGTGTCACAGTCCGATCCCATATCCTGTGTCACAGTCCGATCACATATCCTGTGTCACAGTCTGATCACATATCCTGTGTCACAATCCGATCACATATCCTGTGTCACAGTCCGATCACATATCCTGTGTCACAGTCTGATCACATATCCTGTGTCACAGTCCCATCACATATGCTGTGTCACAGTCTGATCACATATCCTGTGTCACAGTCCGATCCCATATCCTGTGTCACAGTCCGATCACATATCCTGTGTCACAGTCCGATCACATATCCTGTGTCACAGTCTGATCACATATCCTGTGATACAGTCTGATCACATATCCTCTGATACAGAAGAACATTGCCTGTCTCACTGTATCCAGCCTGCAGCCTGCCTGAGGATCTTCCTGACACCTCCAAGGCCTGAAGTAGAGCCTGAGGAACCTCCTGGGAAGAGTCCCTGGATCCACCCCCATCGCTGGCGAGACAGTTGGACAGCTTGTGTTTGCACATTCGGCCCCCACAGCCAGGCTTCCTTGGATCCACCCACTTCCCCCTCCTGTCTCACAGTCCCTGGGAGTTCCCAGCCTAATGGAGTCAGCAGAAGGTGGTGTGACTACAACTGGCCTTCTCTTGTGCAACTTGGAACTTGGAACTTCTCCTGAGATACAGTAGCTGACAGAGACAGATAAGATGGTGACTTAGTGCCGGGCGTGGTGGGGCACGCCTTTAGTCCCAGCACTCAGGAGGCAGAGGCAGGCGGATTTCTGAGTTCGAGGCCAGCCTGGTCTACAAAGTGAGTTCCAGGACAGCCAGGGCTATACAGAGAAACCCTGTCTCAAAAAACAAACAAACAAACAAACAAACAAAGATGGTGACTTAGTGAATGAGGTCAACACACAGAGGGGAGGGAGCCCCGGCCCTGAACAAGACTTTTCTGGAGCCTCACACTGTTTAGCGATGTATTTCTATGCATTTCTATGGCCAGTGTCACAGTTCCTTGTGTAGGCCAGGCGTGTGTGTTACCACAGAAGTGCACATTCTATGCTAACTAACATCTACAGTTCCAACCTTCATCCTCCAAGGCTCAGGGGACAGAAGAGAAGGCAGAAGGAATGTAAGAGACAGAGGAGCACCATGAATAGCCATCTTCTGAACAAGGCAAGGATGCTACACTAGTGAGCTCACAACAGCTGTGGCTGCCTGCACAAGATCATCACAAATCAAAGAGGCCCCACCCCTTACTGGGGTGCTATTATGACTAAAGGTGAAGAGAGTCGATATTCTTGGGGTGTGGATGCTGGCAGGATACCCATGCTTCGCTGGAGGGCCCCCGCACCTATGTGCACATACGTAGCTCTGACTGGATTCAGTGAAGGAAGGAATGAAGGGGGAGGGGGATGTGTTGGGGAGGGGAGGGAAGATAGGAAGTGTCACTGTCATTAAGATACACTGTTGGGGGGGCTGGTGAGATGGCTCAGCGGGTAAGAGCACCCGACTGCTCTTCCGAAGGTGATAAGTTCAAATCCCAGCAACCACATGGTGGCTCACAACCATCCTTAACAAGATCTGGCTCCTTCTTCTGGAGTGTCTGAGGACAGCTACAGTGTACTTACATATAATAAAATAAATCTTAAAAAAAAAAAAAAAAAAAAAAAAAAAAAAAAAAAAAAAAAAAAAAAAAAAAAAGATACACTGTTGGGGCTGGTGAGATGGCTCAACGGGTAAGAGCACCCGACTGCTCTTCCGAAGGTGATAAGTTCAAATCCCAGCATCCACATGGTGGCTCACAACCATCCGTAAGGAGATCTGGCGTCCTCTTCTGGAGTGTCTGAAGACAGCTACAGTGTACTTACATAAAATAAATAAAATGAATCTTTAAAAAAAAAAAAA
>LR753380.1:15401-33916 GCA_902729485.2 Mus minutoides
TTCTTCTGGCTTTCAGACAAGAATGTGAAGAATGCAGTCCTCTGTTGTGGACCTGAGTAGAGGTCTGGGTGCTGGGGCCATCTGGGTGCCTAGGCCATCTGGACGCTGGGGTAGGACTCAAGGCTCTTCTCGCTTTTACAGGCTGCTTTGTTATGCCTAGACTGACAGGGACATTCCGGGTCAGTTGTTTGTTTCCAGTCATGACAATTCCAGGCTTATTAAATTCCTGTATATTCTGTGTGGCCCCTTTGAGACTCCCAGGAGCCTTACCTCAGAGGAATGAAGTTCACAGGGATTGGCAGGGGGAGTCTGTGGTGCAGGAAATGTCCCTATCAGGCCTGAGAATCAGTTCTGCTGCTCTAGCTATGGGATAAGGAGACCAGAGTCACCCCTGCACCTTTTCTTCTTCACCTGTTGTCTGCTGTGGTCCTTACGGAAATGCTTCCTGTGTCTGCTGCTGCCTTGCACCCTAGGAGGCACCGAGCAGGAGGGTTGGATGCAGGACCCTGAAGCGGAGAATGGCTGCAGGATGCAGACACCAATAGCAAGCGTGTACCAGTTGTCTCTTGTGAAACAGGATAGAGAAGTTAGCTGACAGGGCTGCTGCATGTAAGGGCGGTTGCTCCGAAGTATGAGCAGGATAAAGTACTTTGAGGTGGGTTCAGTAAGGGAGAGTCCGAATGATTAAATAGCTCGCTCATTCACACCCCTCACCCAGACAGCAGAGCCTAACTCAGGAACATCAACGTCTGCACTAATCCTAACATCATTGGGGGCACTTCTGGGCTGCTAAGTCTGTTGGCATGTTTGCATGTGTACATGTCTCTGAGCACAGATCTCTACACATGCCATTATATGCACATATCTCTGTGTGTACCCAGATCTGTATATGACTCTGAATAGGTCTGTGTATATACATGTCTGTACATGTTGTGTGACTGGGTCTTTGTAAGTACATGTCTCTGTATACATACATGTCTGTGAGTGTGTACAGGAGTATGAGTGTGTGCAAGTAGGTCTTTGTGTGCACATGTCTTTGTATGTCTGTACCCAGGTCTTTGGGCATGTGTCTTTGTGTGTATGTATCTGTTCAGGTGTATAGGTCTCTGTGTGTACATATCTGTGTCTGTATCTAGGTCTATATTTTCTGTGTGTATGTGTGTGGGTGTGCGAGTCTGTTCAGAGGTGAGAGAAAGCTATGGGAGTTGGCCTCTCCTTATCCTATGTGTCTCCTGATGACCAAAGTCAAGAAGGTGCTCGCTAGGCTTAGTGATAGACACTCTCTCTCCCCTGAGCCATCTCACTGGCTTGTATCTGGGGTTTTATGTAGCTATTGCTACATGCTAATGGGGGTTGTGGGTATATTGCTACATGCGTATGGGGGTTGTGGGTATTAGGCTTGCTCCAGAGCAGGATGGCCAGGCCTGAATGTCCCCAGTGTTGTGTTTTATAAAAAAGAAAGAAAGAGCCAGGATATGTTCATAGAAGGAGGTATGGTGAGGTGGAAGGGGGTGCCTCTGCTGGCCCATGCTGAGACATTCTTTCCCCTTGAGGTACCAGCCCTACAATGGATATAGTATGGAATAGAGTTTATTTAGGGCGTGGGGAGGGGAGTTGGAGGAAGTGGAGACAGAGAAAGGCAGATGGGGGGAGGGGAATGCAGAGAGAAGGAACAGAGAGGGTAAGAGTAGGAGAGTAAGCAAGTAAGACAGTGAGGAGGGGGCAAGCAGCCCCTTCTGTAATGAGTCAGGCACACCTGGCTGTTGCCAGGTAACCGTGGGCGGAGCTTAGGAATGCTAACATCTTGTGCAGTGTCCCTGCTTTTTATGTACAAACTTGGCCAGCCTTGATCACTTTGGAGTCTGATTGAGGTCCAAGCAAAGAGGCAATTCTGGTGAAGGACATAGTGAGGTCATTCCTGCCAGCCAGACTCCTATTCAAGGGCAGCTGGAATTGGCCTGCCCTTAGATAAGAGTGCTATGTAACCCACCCTAGGAATTGTTATTTTTTTCCCCCTTTATGTGTGAAGCAAATAGGTCTGGTCTTGCTTCATGGCTCCTTCTTTGATTATCTTCCTGAAAGGTAGGAGGCTCTGGAATGCAGCCTGACCACCTTAGAAGAGGCTGTCAGATTCTCTGGAGCTGGAGTTATAGGCCATTGCCCTTATATGGTTGCTGGGAACTGAACTCTGGTCCTCTGGAAGAGTAAGCAAGCATTCTTAACCCCGAGCCTGAGCCATTCTCCAGCCCCTGGTTGTTGTTGTTGTTTAATGTAAATTATTTTGAGAATTATCACTAAGGGGGAGGTAAGGTTTAAATAAGGTAAACATTTATGTATTTCATCCAGGATATATACTGATATACCCCAGTCACTATTAATATTCTATGCCATAGCAACCTTTTAAAATAATGTTACATTTCACCATTACCAGTCTTTGCTGAATGAAAGTCAGCTGAGACCTATGTTTTCAGTAATGATGCAGAAAGAAAGACAAGGTCTTGGGATGGACTTGGTCTCATTGCTTCCCAAGATCCAAGGCTGCAGGTATCTGCACCATGCCCTGTCTGCCTTCCTGGTTCTTTTTTTTTTTTTTTTTTTTTTTTTTTTTTTTTTTTTTTTTTTTTTTTTTTTTTTTTTAATTTATTTTTCCCCTTGTTCCGGTCAACCCCGCTCGCTCTGCTCAACCCCGCTCGCTCTGCTCGACCCCGCTCGCTCCGGCCAGCCCCACTTGCTCCCGGCCGCCCCCGTACGGCCCCCGCTTGTTCCAGCCAGCCCCGCTCGCTCCGATCGGCTCCGCTTGCTCCGGTTTGGCCCCGCTCGTTCAGGCCGTCCCCGTTCGGCCCCACTCGCTCCGGCCCTGCTAGCTCCGGCGTCCCCGCTTGCTCCGGTTGGTCTCTCCGGTCCAAGGATTCATTTCTTATTATTCTTCATAAGTACGCTGTAGCTGACTTCAGACGTACCAGAGGAGGGCGTCAGATCTTGTTATGGGTGGTTGTAAGCCACCATGTGGTTGCTGGGATTTGAACTCATCACCTTCGGAAGAGCAGTCGGGTGCTCTAACCCACTGAGCCATCTCTCCAGCCCAAGATACACTGTTTAACTGTGTGTCAAAATACTTGGAACAACACTTTAATTGAGTCAGCAAGATAAGATTGCAGGTGTAAAGGAGCCCTACAAGACACACATTCACACCCACACCCACACACAAAAAATAAATACATGTAATTAAAAATTGTTTTCAAGGAGGGAGGATCTGGGAGGAGATAGAGGAAGGAGTGGGAAGTTAATACAATCAAAATAGATTATATGAAATTCTGAAAGAATTAATAAAACTATTATAACACACATTTTCCAAGACAGGGTAGCCCTGGCTGTCCTGGGACTCACTATGTAGAGCAGACTGGCCTTAATTTCAAAGATCTGCCTGCCTCTGCCTCCCAAGTTCTGGGATTAAAGGTGTGTGGCATTAACACCTGGCTAGATATTATGTTTTAAATATCTTACAAAAAATAACTAGCCAGCCATGGTGACATATCCCAGCACTCAGGAGGCAGCCTGGTCTACAAAGTGAATTCCAGGACAGCCAGGGCTATACAGAGAAACTCTGTCTCGAAAAAACAAAAACAAAAAAACAAAAAAACAAACCCAAAAAACCCTAAAAAAACAAAACCAAAACCAAAAAAACCATAAAGTCTAGATTAAAGGAGAGACCCTACTCAAAAAAAAAGGGAATAGACACCTGATACCCCCTCTCTCCCCTTCAAAGATACTAGCACAAGTACATGCACACAATCTCATACACACATATACACATATACATACACATACATACACATACAAACAAATATAGACATACACACATATATACATACACACATATACATATATGCATATACATATACACATGCACATGCATATATACACACATATATACATACAGATGTACACACATACACATGCACACACATGCATGTATACACACGTGCTCACATATACATGCACATATACACATATACATGTGCATACAATGCACATATACATATATGCACATATATACATACACATAGGCACACACACACACCAGAGATGTTGGCACATGCCTATAATGTTATCACTCAGGAGGCAGGAGAAGGAAGAATCATAAATTCAAGGCCAACCTGGTTTATCTCAAAAACTAACAAAGAAGTCTCTAATAGTTCTACCTGTCTGGCTGGCACACCTGTATCCCCATGCTAAGGAGGCTGGGGTAGATGGATCAAGTGTGTCGTGACTTAGACCCTGCCTCAGACAAACCAACCCCCGACAAAATCTCCAGTTCTGCAGCCCTAAACATTATTCCCATTGTTGAGTAATTCTCACCAAATGAAATTCAGTCCCCATCCCTCCCTCGCTGTGGGCTCAGGCCACCTCCCTTCTACTTCCTGTCTGTGACTGCCAGCTCCAGGCTCCAGGCTCCCTCCCTTCAGGCCAATTATACTTCATGATGTCATACACTCCTGGGCTTACTACCCGCCAGTCATGGACACTGGGGCTTCATGAACTGCCAGCCCTTGTGAGCCGGGCTGCTGTGAATGTGTGCTCATGAACCTCTTCATGTCCCTGTTCTTTATTCTCTGTAGCTGTGTGGCTGTCCCAACCCCATCAGCAGCAAGTCCTGGGGTCTGGGAGGGCTCTGCAGTACAGCAACAGAAACCTTTAGGGTTGCAGTTAGCACAGAGCAATGGTTCATTTTGATGATCACCCTAATTGGATTCAGAGATGTCTAGAGGCTAGAGAGATGCTCTGGGTTTTTTGTTGTTGGTGGTGGTGGTGGTTTTTTGTTTTTTCTTTTTGTTTTTTTGAGACAGGGTTTCTCTGTATAACCCTGGCTGTCCTGGGAACTCACTTTGTAGACCAGGCTGGCCTCGAACTCAGAGATCCGCCTGCCTCTGCCTCGTAAGTGCTGGGATTAAAGGCGTGTGCCACCATGCCCGGCTGAGATGCTCTGTTCTTGAGAGCACTCACTGCTCTGCCAGTGGCCTCCAGAAGGATCCCAGCACCCACAGGTCAGGTTACTGTTAGTGAATGTACATCAGGTTCCGGGGAGAGCCTATGGAAGGCTTCAACTCCTTGGTATCGCCCCACTTTCTGAGAGCTGTAACAGAATCTCCTGTGACTGCTTTGAACAGACCACCAACACTTCTAGGCCCTTAAGGACCTGTCAGTGGGGACTCTTGCCTCCTGCCCTTAAAGCCCAGCACAGGAAGTACAGACCCCACTTAGCCACCCACTTTAGCTGAGGTATCTGAGGCAAGAGTCAGTTGTCTGATCCCTCTTTGTTCCCACTGACCTCTCATAGGACTAGCCTGACCTGCCCAGCTCAGAGAGGACTTCAGGGCTAAGAGTAAGGGAGTCACTCATGCCTGGGCCCAGGGGACCTGAGATGTGGGAGTTGCTCCTGGGGATGCGTGGGCTGGGTCAATCTCAGGAAGTGACAGTGTCTGGGATAGACCAGGAGTCCCAGGCGCTGCCTGCATGGGGGAGGGAGACTCTGCCAGGCAGTCAGCAAGGTCCTCTTTAGTCCTTTAGGTCCTCTCTCTTGGGCTTCCTGGCCTTTTAGACTCAGGATGTCCTCAGAGCTGGGTTCTGGCATGGTTGAGCATGAGATAGGCAGTAGGTATCAGTTTAGCTTCAGAATATGGATGAAACAATCTTGCTGCCTTTCACAGGCCAGTTACCTAAACCATACTCAGCCCTTCTAGCCCCATTGCCCATAGCTAGGCCTTTAGATAATAGCAGCCTCTCATGTCAGGAGGCTCACAGGTCAGCCCACCACACCTGTCACTCAACAGCTCCAGGACATACAGTCACACACAAATACACACAGACACAGAGGACATACAAATACCACAAGCAGACACAGGCATGCACACACAGACATGCCTTTCCAGCCAGGATAAGCTACAGGCTCCAGGTGTCAGGGAGCTCTGTGCCTTCTCTACGAGGAAAAGCGGGCCTGGGAGCTGTACCAGCTCNCTCTCCTGTTCTCTTCAGATGAAGCCCAGATGCCAGTTGGCCAGCGAGGCCTGGGTTTCTGCCCAGCTGGAGGGTCACCTGGGAGGACATTTTCCCCAAGGAGATTCTAAATCTGTCTCTGGCTAATAAGGCTGGCTCTGGCCAGAGAAAAGCCCTACTGGAGGAGCCATGAGTTTATCAAAGGCCTGGATTCAACCTGCTGTGGGGCAAGAGACCTCCCTTCAGGCCTGCGGTAGGACAAGCAGGCTTCCACCACCCAGCAAGACGACCCAGTGTTGAGAAAAAATGAGTTTTGGCACAACCTTGCTGTTCTTGTAGAAGACCCAGGTTCAGTTCTCAGGACCGGCATCAGATGGCTCACAACGCCCTCTTCTGGCCTCAGTGGGCACCAACACATCTGCAAGTACTCACAGACACACTCTCTCACATTTAAAAAATTAAACCAGGCAATGGTGGCACACATCTTTAATTCTAGAACTCAGGAGGCAGAGGTAGGAAGATCTCTGTGTTTGAGGCCAGCCTGGTCTGCTGCCTGGTCTGCAGAGTGAGTTCCAGGACAGTCAGGGCTACACAGAGAAACCCACTTTTTTTTTTCCCTTGTTCCATTCAACCCCGCTTGCTCCACTTGCTCCGGCCGGCTCCGCTTGCTGTCCCCATTTGGCCCCGCTCGCTTCGGGCTCCACTCGCTCTGGCCGTCCCCGCTCGCTCCAGCTGTCCCCGTTGGGCTCCACTTGCTCCGGCCAGCCTCGCTCGCTCCAGTCGGTCTCTCAGGTCCAAGGATTCGGTTTTTATTATTATTATTATTATTATTATTATTCATAAGTATGCTGTAGCTGACTTCAGATGCACCAGGGAAGGGCATCAGATCTCATTACGGGTGGTTGTAAGCCACCATGTGGTTGCTGGGATTTGAACTCATCACTTTCAGAAGAGCAGTCGGGTGCTCTAATCGCTGAGCCATCTCACCAGCCCAAGAAACCCACTCTTGAAAAAGCAACATCTAGGCAGAGGCAGGCGGATTTCTGAATTCGAGGCCAGCCTGGTCTACAAAGTGAGTTCCAGGACAGCCAGGGCCATACAGAGAAACCCTGTCTCGAAAAACAAAAAAAAAAAAAAAAAAAAAAAAAAAAAAAAAAAAAAAAAAAAAAAAAAAAAAAAAAAAAAAAAAAAAAAAAAAAAAAAAAAAAAAAAAAAAAAAAAAAAAAAAAAAAAAGCAACATCTGTACACAAAAAGACACACACACACACAAAAAAAAAGGGAAAAGAAAAGAAAAGAAGCCGGGCGTGGTGGCACATGCCTTTAATCCCAGTACTAAGGAGGCAGAGGCAGGCAGATTTCTGAGTTCAAGGAGAGCCTGGTTTACAGAGTGAGTTCCCAGGACAGCCAGGGCTATAGAGAGAAACCCTGTCTCGAAAAACAAAAAACAAAAAACAAAAAACAAAAAACAAAAAACAAAAAACAAAAAGGAAAGAAAGGAAGGAAGGAAGGAAGAAAGAAAGACCCTCAGAAAACTGCTTATGGCTGGATGGAAACATTCTCAGAGAGATAGAAGGTAGGTGGGAGACAGGGCTTAGAGGATCACAGTGCCAGCCACTAAGCCTGAGGTTCTGAGGCAAACCCAGAACCCATGTAAAGATGAAAGGAGAGAACCAACTTCACAAAGTTGTCCAACATGCATGCCATGGCATTGTGGTCACACACTCACAATAATAATGATAATAATAATAATAATAATAATAATAATAATAATAATAACATTTGAAAAAACAAACAAAACCAGCTGGGCATGGTGATTCATTCATTTAATCCCAGCACTGAGGAGGCACAGGCAGGTGGATCTTAATGAGTTCAAGGCCAGCCTGGTCTGTATCGTGGGTTTCAGAACAGCCAGGGCTACATAGTAAGACCTTACCTTAAAAAGCAAAAAAACAAAACAAAAAAACAACTAAACCCCAGAAGGTACTGGTGAGAACTCAGACCCCAGAGCACCTCACAGTAAAAACTGGACATCTTTCTTCTGAGGTCAAGAATAAAGCAGGAAAGCCCAATCTTGCCACCTCTGAACGTTGCACCTCAGGTCACAGTTCCAACAATGAGTTACCAAAAAGTAAATAAAATCTTGCAGATTGCGAAGAAAGAAAATGTATTTTTCACACACAGTGCAGAGTTGTCTTCACAGAGGAACTGGAGGAAGCCGCAGAGACAGAGATGTGAGCTATGCACGCACGCACGGGGAAGAGACCCAGAGACAAAGCCCAAGCCGCAGCTCTGTATACTAGCAGTGAGTAGTCGGAAACAAGAAAACCTTAAGTATCGCTGTGAACATCTATGGTAAGGACACAATGCAGTATTTGCCCAGTGCTTTGGATGCCAAAGAGGGGAAAATCTGATAAAGCGTTAGTAAATATCGAGTAATTACGACTCCAAATGCTTCATCAGCTAATTAGCTCTGAATAAATTAGACAGCCGAGGGACTGGGCTTGGCAGGACCACTACTGGAGACGCAGGTCAGGAAGAGCACTTTACCCGCCATGCATGAGGCTCTGGGCTTGGGGAAAAATCACTTACAGCAATGATTTTTATAAAAATAGAAAGGAACGAAAACCACACTATAAGATTAATATACTGGCCGGGCGGTGGTGGTGCACACCTTTAATCCCAACACTCGGGAGGAAGAGGCAGGTGGATTTCTGAGTTCGAGGACAGCCAGGGCTACACAGAGAAACCCTGTCTCGAAAAACCAAAAAAAAAAAAAAAAAAAAAAAAAAAATTAATATACTGGCTGGGCAGTGGTGGCGCACACCTTTAATCCTAACACTCGGGAGGAAGAGGCATTCGGATTTTTGAGTTCAAGGCCAGCCTGGTCTACAGAGTGAGTTCCAGGACAGCCAGGGCTACCCAGAGAAACCCTGTCTCACAAACAAAAACAAACAAAATTTGTGTACTGGAGACTACAGAACATTCCTGAGAGACATTGAAGAAGATCCAGCCAAGGGATTATCACCTGGATGTGCTTATGTTTACAGGCTGGATGCTAAAATAGGTTATCAAATTTACCTATAGATTCTGCTAAGTCTCAGCTAACAACCCAGAGACAGGGGTTCTCTGTGTAGTCCTGGCTGTCCTCGAACTCAGAAATCCTCCTGCCTCTGCCTCCCGAGTGCTCAATCAAAGGCGTGTGCCACCATGGCCGGCTTTCCAGCTCTAACTTCTAAATGATGAGTTAGATGCAGTTGTACTCACTCACACTAAAGAGACTAAGGAAGAGGGACAAAGGTATCCTGAGCTGCATAGGGCGGCTCTAACACATACATGTGTAAAATGTTGGCCAGGTGTAGAGGCACACTCCTGTAACCCCAGGCTTTGAAAAGTAGGGGCAAGAGAATCAGGAGTTCAAGATCACCCTCAAGCTACACAGACAGCTTGAAGTCAGCCTTGGACCATGAGATCTTGTCTCAAAAACAAAACACCAAAAAAGAAACCTTTCCTTGAGATGGAGCCCATGTTTGATGCAGCTAACGTGGCCAAGAACCTGAGACTAGATAGGTCCCGGCCTTGGGGAACACTGGTAAAGGAACATTGAAATGAAGCGACTGCTAATGGCCTACTACTATCCTCACAGACTAATGCCTCACTCAATACCCATCAGCTTCTTTTTACAGCAGATGGGGGGTGAGGGGCTGGAGGGATGGCTCAGTGGATAAGAGCACTGTCTGCCTTTCCAGAGGTACTGAGTTCAATTCCCAGCAACCACATAGTGGCTCACAACCATCTACAGTGTGATCTAATGCCCTCTTCTGGCCTGCAGTTATACACACAGAGAGAGCATTCATATACAGTAGATGGGAATTAATGGAGCCCTATATCTGGACAGTGTGCAGACTGAGGGACTCTGGAGCATCATCTAAATGGGATTTTTTTTTTTTTTTGAGGCAGGATTTCTCTGTGTATCCCTGGTTGTCCTGGAACTTGCTCTGTAGACCAGGCTGACCTCAAACTCACAGAGATCTCCCTGTCTCTGCCTACTGATGGTTGGGTTTAGAAGGATCTGCCACCAGTGCCCAGGGTCTTACAATGTAGCCCAGTCTGGCCTGGAATTCACTATGTAACCCAAGCTGGACTTGAACTTGGAGAGATCCTCTTGCCTCCACTGGAATTATAGACTTGAGCCATCTTTGCAGACTACCAATCTGAAGACATACTATGGAGTGACTATAACTGGAACCAGATGCAGACAGAGGAGGTCTATAGTTCCAGTTACATGGGAGGCTAACATAGGAGTGTTGCTTTAGACAGGAAAACAGAGCTAGCCCGAGAAACCTGGGGAGAGCCTATGCTTGGAAGATTTCTTTTGTTTTTTGTTTTTTGTTTTTCGAGAAAGGGTTTTTCTGTATAGCCCTGGCTGTCCTGGAACTCACTTTGTAGACCAGGCTGGCCTCAACTCAGAAATCCACCTGCCTCTGCCTCCCGAGTGCTGGGATTAAAAGCGTGGGCCACCACGCCCGGCTGGAAGATTTCTAAAGATTTATTTTATTTTTAATTATGTCTACATATGTGTGTATGTATGTGAGTGCAGGTGTCCACAAGGCTCAAGGCCACTGAACTCCTTGATACTGGAGTTATAATCATGTGGGTACTGGGCACCAAACTCAGGTCCTCTGCAAGAGCAAGCAGCACGTCCTCCTGATCACTGAGCCAGCTCTATAGCTACTCTCCTCCCAACATACAATATATATTGATTATTTTATTTTATGTGTGTGAATTTTTTGACTGCCTGAATGCCTGATAAAGAGGGCACTGGATTCCCTGAGACTGAAGTTACAGGCAGGTATGAGCCATTATGTGGGTGCTGGGAATTGAACCTAGTTCCTCTGGAAGGGCAGCCAGTGCTCTCAATGCTAGGCCATCTAACCAGCCCCCTGAAATATAATTTCCTACCATGTATATTAATTATTCTCTAATGTTATGATAAAATACTGTGACCAAGGCAAAGCAGGGTTTATTTGGGCTTATGGTTCCAGAGAGATAGGAGTCAGTCATACCAGGCAAAGGCAGCAGCAGGAGTAGCTGAGAGTTTACATCTCTAACTGCAAACAGGAAACAGAGAGAGTGGACCAAAAATGGCTTAGCACTCTCAAATCCTGGCTCTAACAACACACTTCCTTCAGCAAGGCCACACCTCCTATACCCCTCAGACAACACCACCAAGTGTATTTACCCAAGATTATGGGGCACATGCCATCCAAACCACCACACCAGACATAGTAGTCCAACCCTGGCTACATAAAACCTTGTCTTTTTTTTTTTTTTTTTTAAGATTTATTTTATTTATTATATGTGAGTACACTGTAGCTGTCTTCAGACACTCCAGAAGAGGGAGCCAGATCTCGTTATGGATGGTTGTGAGCCACCATGTGGTTGCTGGGATTTGAACTTATCATCTTCGGAAGAGTAGTCGGGTGCTCTTACCCGCTGAGCCATCTCACGAGCCCCTAAACCTTGTCTTAAAAATGGAGGTTGTAGCCTGGTCTATAGAGTGAGCTCCAGGACAGCCAGGGCTATACAGAGAAACCCTGTCTCAAAAAACAAAAAACAAACAAACAAACAAACAAACAAACAAAAATGGAGGTTGTATTGGATATTTGATCACAGCATTAACTCAGAGATTGCATACTGGGAAAAAAACAAAAACAAAAACAAAAAAAACTTTTCTAGTTGTGGTGTGGCTCAGCCCTTAGCAGCACACACCTTTAATCCCAAACAATGAAGGTTAAGTTTGTAGAAGGAAACACCCATGTTTGCAAGTGATGTTTAATTGAGTGGCAGACAAAGTGACAAATCAGAGAAAGATTTGACAGAAAAGGATACGCCCAACTCTCATGAGAAGGGAGAGGAAGAGGAAGCTATTTAAGAGAGCACAAGGAAGCCGGGCGTGGTGGCGCACGCCTTTAATCCCAGCACTCGGGAGGCAGAGGCAGGCGGATTTCTGAGTTCGAGGCCAGCTTGGTCTACAAAGTGAGTTCCAGGACAGCCAGGGCTATACAGAGAAACCCTGTCTCGAAAAACCAAAAAAAAAAAAAAAAAAAAAAAAAAAGAAAAGAAAAGAAAAGAAAAGATTGCTGGAGTTAGTTTGAGGCCAAGCAGAGCAATTCAGGAGAGACCAAGAGAGAGAATCAGTCAATGTGGAGAGGATTTGAGCCAGGACAGCCAAGTTGACCAGCCATCCAGAGTTCAGAAAGAACTAGAAAGAGTGAACTTATCCAGCAGCAAGTCTCAGAAGTTGAGAATGTTCTAGACCTAGACAAGAAGCTTCCAGATCTAGGCCTAAGTCAGGCGACTGAGGCAATAAACCTCCCAGGAGACAGAAACGTCAGGTGAATAAAAGTTACATTTACAGGGGTGGAGTCACTGAGAAGAATAAAAACATGTTTCTACTGAAAGATAAAAGTTGCCACTTAAGCCTGGCATGGTGGCACACACCTTTAATCCCAGCACTCGGGAGGCAGAGGCAGGCAGATTTCTGAGTTTGAGGCCAGCCTGGTCTACAGAGTGAGACAACCAGGACTACACAGAGCAACCCTGTCTGGAAAAAAAAAAAAAAAAAAAAAACAAACAAACAAAAAAAATTTGATAACTTATTTTAGTGTCTTTGTGTGAGCATGGATGTATTCACACCATAGTACAGGAGTCGAAGGCCAACTGTGACAGTTACCTACTTCTCTTCTTCTGCCCTGTGGAATCTGGGGACACAACTCAGGTTCTCAATAGATAGTGCATGATTTTACCTGCTGGGCTATCACTATCTCACACATAAAACAAACAAACAAACAGAAAAGTACTTTTTTTTTTTTTTTTTTTTTTTTTTTTTTTTTTTTTTTTTTTTTTAAAGATTTATTTTATTTTATTATATGTAAGTACACTGTAGCTGTCCTCAAGACACTCCAGAAGAGGGAGCCAGATCTCGATACGGATGGTTGTGAGCCACCATGTGGTTGCTGGGATTTGAACTTATCACCTTCGGAAGAGCAGTCGGGTGCTCTTACCCGCTGAGCCATCTCACCAGCCCCCCAGAAAAGTACTTTTATTAATTAAAGACCTACAGAATGGCCAGGCGTGGTGGTGCACGCCTTTAATCCCAGGACTCAGGAGGCAGAGGCAGGCGGATTTCTGAGTTCGAGGCCAGCCTGGACTACAGAGTGAGTTCCAGGACAGCCAGGGCACACAGAGAAACCATGTCTCGAAAAACCAAAAAAAAAAAAAAAAAAAAAAGTAAGCTACTACAATAAGGAAACCTAGATGACAGCCCAGTGGCGTGGCAGCTACCTGTATGCACCAAGCCCTGGATTCCACGCCAGCAGGACAGAAAACACAGAACCAGGAAAGGAATCCAGACAGGGGGCAAATGCCTGAAGTCCAGCAGTCAGCAAGTGCTAGAGGGAAGATCAGTAGTTCAAAGTCATCTCACCCACATGGACAGTTCAGGGCTGGTTTGTGGTATCTGAGATGCTGAGAAGGAGGGAGGGAGGGAGGGAGGCAGAGACAGAGAACACTCTGGAAGACAATACTGCAAATCTGCTGTGTCAGGGTGGGAGGGAGGCAGAGACAGAGAACACTCTGGAAGACAATACTGCAAATCTGCTGTGTCAGGGTGGGAGGGAGGCAGAGACAGAGAACACTCTGGAAGACAATACTGCAGATCTGCTGTGTCAGGGTGGGAGGGAGGCAGAGACAGAGAACACTCTGGAAGACAATACTGCAGATCTGCTGTGTCAGGGAGGGAGGGAGGCAGAGACAGAGAACACTCTGGAAGACAATACTGCAGATCTGCTGTGTCAGGGTGGCCCCTGTGCTACCCTCTTTACCTCTTTCCCTGCGTTGCCACATCTCTTGTTTTCTGACCAAATCTGCAGTCTGTCCTAGAACACGAAGTGCAGTACTTCCTGGGAGGGTCCCTCTCCCTAAGAACCCTTAATGTGGTGGACAACAGGCGCCATTGAGTCCCCAGGCCCACAGACACTGGCTGGCTGCACGTGGGAAGGCCCCTCCCCCTTCATTCTCAGCTCCACTCTGTTTATGTCTTTTGATATGAAGAACTCAGAGATAAATGGTCAAGAGGCAGAAGCATTTTATTCAGGGTTCTTGTTATAGGGCTGTGGGAACCAACAGCCCAGGGACCTCTGGTTCATCAACCTAATAGGAAGCTTGCTAAAGGCAGACAAGGGTAGGGAGGCTGAGGAGGCTGTGATCCCTTAGATTCCGTCCATGCTTAAATTCCTATTTAATTTAAGAACTTGACTGGTGGCGCATGCCTTTAATCCCAGCACTCCGGAGGCAGAGGCAGGCGGATTTCTGAGTTCGAGGCCAGCCTGGTCTACAAAGTGAGTTCCAGGACAGCCAGGGCTATACAGAGAAACCCTGTCTCGAAAAACCAAAAAAAAAAAAAAAAAAAAAAAAAAAAACAAAACTTGACTTCTAAGCCGGGCGTGGTGGTGCACGCCTTTAATCCCAGCACTCGGGAGGCAGAGGCAGGCAGATTTCTGAGTTCGATGCCAGCCTGTCTACTTCCAGGACAGCCATGACTACACAGAGAAACCCTGTCTCAAAAAAAACCAACAAAAAACCAAACCAAAACAAAACAAAAAGAACTTGACTTCTATTTCTTTATTGTATGTGTGTTATATATGTGTTGGGGTGTGGTCTGTGCCTTCTATAGTGGACAACTCGCAGCAGTCAACTCTCTTCTTCCACCGTGAGGGTTCCAAGGATCAAACTCAGGTTCTCAAGCTTGGCAGCAAGCATGTTTACCTGCTTTTTGGTGTGCGTGCAGGGATCCAAACTTAGGTTCCCATACGTACATAGAAAGCACTCTTAATCACGGAGCCTTTCCCCAGCCCCCAAACTGGATCTCCGATGGCAGAGTCACCAAGGGATGACCAACAGGTCCAGGAACCTGATGAGGTGTGAGCAGAGGCTTCAGGGAGGTAAGCAAGCAGAGAGCCCACCCGGGGCCAGCCACGGTGTGCACAGCCCTGTGTTACCCTCCCATGCTCTCAAAGCTGCCTCTTTCTGCCGTCCTCTCCCCAGTCTGTCCATAAAAAACAAGGTGGGGGTTAAGGTCTTTATGAAAGGAAAGACCTCTGTCCTCCAGGGAAGACTTACCTTGAGGTGCAGGAAGCCCAGCTGAGCTACAGAACCTAGACCGAGGCAACTGCAGACCAGTGCCCGCTCCCACTCTGCCCCTGGCCACCATAGGCCAAGCACCTCCAGCCCAGGGCCACACTGGTACAGGTCCTGGCACCCCTCGTCCCTAAGTCTCATTACCAGGTCACAGTGGGGCAGACCTTTGCTATGGAGTGCAACCCCAGGGAGGTGGAACAGGAACTGGATGAAGGAGGCGTATCTATCCCTCAGCCTTGCACAAGTAGCCTCCACAGGGCGGCGGAAACAAACAGGTCTTTGCCTTCTAACCTTTGCCTTCTGGCCATTGCCTGGATCAAAACAGAAAAGGGCAGCTCCCTGTCAGGATTTCTGGTGGACTCCCAAGATAGGGGCACAGAAGACAGAGCCCCAGGGAGCATCCCTGTCCCCGAATCCTGGCAGGGTCTTCCTGTGGACCTTATAGACCTGTACAAAGCAGGGTCTGCCTACTAGGCACTGAAGGGTGGGCCAGCTCACCGGTGAGGGGACCCACAGGTTGGGGCACAGAATCCAACATCCCCTAAACTAGACATGGAGTACTGGAGAAGGACAGCATCTGAACAAGGAACTGACCCAAGGCGCATGAGAGTTCTGAGGAAGGGGCGGTGGGTGACAGAGAAGACCACATGAGGAGAGACACTGGTGATGCACTGGATTCCCTAGAGGGACCTTGGCTTCTTTACTAGATGATCTGCAGGTCTGAGGTGGAGGAGGGGACACAGGCATAGGAGACATGGGCCTCAGAGGACTGGTCTGGGGACTGGAAATGGGGAGGGAGGTTGTGAGTACCCATACCGAAAGCCACAGTTACAGGGAGAACTTTCTAAAAAGCAACATGACCCTTAGCGTTACAGGATGTGAAGAAGCCAGAGAAGTGGAAGCCTAAAAACACCCAAGGGAGTTTCTGACCCCGAGGTCACCGGGCAGGAGTGGAGATGAGGCAACAAAAGGTGGCTCAGGGCTCACAGGAGTGGGGGCAGGGAGGGGGCAGTGGAGAACGTCAGCTCCAGGGCTGAGTCTAGGAGCCAAAGGCAGGCATGTGGCTCAGAACCTCCAGAAAAGGAGTTATCTAGGAAAGGCCTGTGAGAATGTCGGGCCAAGTTAGTGGATTGTCAAATGAGTGGTGTTGCTTGAGGGCTTATCGAACAGGAGTCCCTGAGGCCCACAGGGCATGTAACCTGGAAAGGGTTTACGAGGCACTCTTAGAGGAACACCTTGTCTGAAATCTGCAGAGAGGCCCATGTATCCTGACCTCCCCCACCTCTACTCCCACCCACGGTGCATATGTGGCAGCTACAACCTTCCAGCCAGAAGCCAGATGTGGTTAAGAGACTTAGTCCTTCTGGAAAATCAAGGCTGCAAACCTGAACGCAATGCTGCGGGGGGGGGGGGGGTCCAGGACAGTGAACATTGCAAGAGAAAGGGGCGCGCTGAGTCACATGTTCCCTTGGCGAACTCAGACCCACCAGGACTCGCACCTGCCAGGTCAGGATTCACCCGTGGAGGCTCTCTGAAGTCCAGGGTGCGCAAGATTGGATCCTCAGGGTTACGGTACACCTGGTGAGGGTTCTCGGAAGGGACCTGTGGGGTCGGATCAGGGTCAGGGCCTGCTCCTGTGTGCCAGAGGGGAGGGGAAGGGAGTGCGCGGGATGCAGACCTGCCGGGCAAGCTCAGCACAGGAGAGATACTCGGGGTTACACCGAGAGGGTCTGAGAACTCGCTGCAGGTCCGCTGCACTAAGGCGGTGCCGCGGACCCTCATCTCTCCCCCTCCTCCGCGGGCTGCTCCCGCCCCCACCCCTCCCCCTTCGCCGCCGCCGCCCAGCGTCGCGTCTGGAAAGTTTGCGAGCGGCTGGCTTGGAGCTGGCGCCGACCCCGATCCCAGCGCGACGGAGGCGAGCAGTCGCCGGCGCCCATATCCGAGTACGCTCGAGGACCGTGAGGAGCCCAGCGACTAGCCCTGGCGACTGAGCACAGTGAGCACTAGGGTCAGGCCCCGAGGGGATGGTCTCAGGCTGTCTATGGGGTGCTGGAGCACGAGAAGCACCTGGGCGCTCAGAAGAGGGGAGCGGGGAGCTGGCCTTCGGGCCTGGACGTAAGCCAGTTGTCCCTGGGATTTTGGGAGTCGCGGTTCTCGCTCCGGTCTAACACCTTAGTTTTCAAACCGGGAAATGTTTCCTACTGTCACGGTTAGGGCTACCTGATTCCCTACCGTCTCCGACAGGTTAGGGGTCTCAACTTCTCCTTTCTGTTCTCTGGGGGCGCAGTCCAGGAAGGTGGGAGAGGGTGGGTGCAGACGTGGATCCTGTTGCCCCATTGAACACCCAACGCACCCCAACTTCCAGCCCCTCACACCCCAAAGGCTCGCTCATCCCCTTTGGATGGATTCGCTTCCCCTCCATATCTGTCCCTGATCTCCAGAACTTCCTAGCGGTGTCCCAGTCTTGCGGGCTAGAAGTGTAGGCACCGTGCACAGAGAGCTCTTCTTCCCCTGCGAGCGCAGGTCACTGCCCTTGTTCGGCTCCCGGCTCCCCAAAGACCACCTTCCCAGTTCAGACCGGCGAAATTTTCTGTCGCAAACCGACTGATCCCTCGCCTCTTAGCTCTCGCATCCTCCGAGGGTCGACCAGGCATATTTTGCTGCTCTTCTGTCTTGGTGATATAGAAGAGGGAATCTGAGCTCACCCAAGCCGGTGGGTATCTCCGCCCCTTTTCAGGGGAGGACTCGGGAACTAGGCTTTGTCACAGCCTGTGGTCCTGATCCTGTCCCTGCCATAGGACTATGACCTGGTCTAGTTTCTCTGTTTTGACCTAAACACCCTTCCAGTTGATATCTCTGGGGATTCCTAAGATCAAAACGTTGCTACTTTGGCTTCTAAGGAACCAAGAGGAGCCCCCCCCCCTTTGGCCATTGGGCCATCCATCTAACACCCTCGGCCACCTGCAGAGAAAATCGGTAACCACACTGCAAACACCCACGTGTCCTTTGTCCTGTTTGAGCTTGCTGCAAGCGGTGGTGGCAATGCCAGTCCAGGTGGCTGGTGTGCCAGATATGTGCTGTGAAGAAGGGGGAATTGATCTAAAGGCAAGACAGGCAAACATCTTTTTTTTTTTTTTTTTTTTTTTTTTTAAAGATTTATTTTATTTTATTTATGTAAGTACACTGTAGCTGTCTTCAGACACTCCAGAAGAGGGCGCCAGATCTCATTACGGATGGTTGTGAGCCACCATGTGGATGCTGGGATTTGAACTTATCACCTTCGGAAGAGCAGTCGGGTGCTCTTACCCGCTGAGCCATCTCA
>LR753380.1:36837-164474 GCA_902729485.2 Mus minutoides
TTTTTTTTTTTTTTTTTTTTAAAGATTTATTTTATTTTATTTATGTAAGTACACTGTAGCTGTCTTCAGACACTCCAGAAGAGGGCGCCAGATCTCATTACGGATGGTTGTGAGCCACCATGTGGATGCTGGGATTTGAACTTATCACCTTCGGAAGAGCAGTCGGGTGCTCTTACCCGCTGAGCCATCTCACCAGCCCGACAGGCAAACATCTTAGGGATTCAGACTTGCATCTTCCGTATTCACCTACAGTTGGGTCTCACTGAGAGAGAGATTTCAGCAGCCTAGTTCAAGACGGGAAGAGGGTAGGGTCCCTGGTCTACTGTCCCTTACGCCCATCTGTTCCCTGCCAGGGAAGGTAATAAGGTGGAAAAAGGGCCAGAACTGCAGCTCAGGCCACAGGCGCTAGAGCACGGCTTTCACACCTGGCTGCCTGTCATCCTGAGTATTTGTCAGAGCTGATGGGTTCTGTCTGGGTGTCAGTATTTGCCCACCTTGGGGACAGGAGGCACACTGCATAGGTACAGAGATTGCAGTCCTACCTACCCTATTGCAGACTCAGCCGCTCTCCCTCAGGGGAAGGGAAAGGATAGCAACTGTGTTGCTATTCATACATCTGCTCTCTTCACTGAATTTCATTGGAGTCCAGCCGTTTTTCTGCAGAGACCCCAGAGTCTCAGTTTCATGGAGCTGAAAGTCAGCCTCAGTTCCCCCATTGTTATTCCATCCACAGGAATAGAGCACTCACCCGACTTTTCTGCCACTTTTGTTTGAGGTTACTGAATTCTTAGGGATCCAGCCCTGGTGGTTTGGAGCCCACCCACTGTGGTCTCAGTGCTGGTTACTGAATTCTTAGGGATCCAGCCCTGGTGGTTTGGAGCCCTGGAGCCCGCCCACTGTGGTCTCAGTGCTAAGCTGCGTGTGGAAAGAAATCCTCAGCTGTTCTTGCTCTCACGTTTGTTACTCTTTGTTATTTACTTATTTTTGGATTTTTCTTTTTTTCTTTTTCTTTTCTTTCTTGTTTTGTTTTATTTTGTTTTGAGACAGGGTTTCTCTGTAGAGCCCTGGGTACCCCTGACCTCACTATGTAGACCAGGCTAGCCTCAAACTCAGAGGTCCTCCTGCCTCTGTCTCCCGAGTCTGGGATTAAAGGTGTATGCCACCACCTAGCAGTCATTGAACGTTTACATTTTCAGGCTGGGCTCTAAGAACAATCCTCCCCACGGTCTTCATCTTCATCCTTGCAGGATCTTGGACCATATCCTTCCCCGCCATGCCCCTTCCCTGTATCTCCACTCTCTATCTACCCACGCTGGTCATCCCTTATCACCGTCACGATGCCCTGAAGCCTTCCCACCTCCACCCTTCCTCTCTCAGGCCTCCGAGACCCCAGGAGCTCTGGTGGAGGCCAGGCATAGTGTGTGAAGAGCCAGCTTCTGGCTTTTGGCTTCTCCATAACCAGCCCACTAGTAATCTGGGACGGTTTGATGCAAATCAGGAAAGTCATGCCACTTGGTGACCCCAGAGGTAGGGACACTTGAACCGCCTTCACCTCCTCAACCTGTCTGCCTTGTCCCCAGCAGGAACCCTCTACTCTGAGGGTATTTTACCCTGAGGTTCAGAGACCTGAAATCCTGGATCTTGCCTCTGGCCAGACCCTGTTGACCAAGGGCTTGGCTCAGGAGTCCCTCAGTAGGTTGTTAGCCAGGTGTGACTGAAGGGGGCGTAAGTGCAAGAGGACAGAAGGGGAGCCCTACCACGCTGCTGTTCCTAGAACTCAACTGGGCTTATCACAGCAGGCTGAAATCCAGGGGTCCACTTTTCACCAGTTGGGTTCTTCTCTCTCATCCCCACCCCAGGGGGTCTTTGCATGTAGTCCTGGCTGACACTGAACTTTGCATGTAGTCCTGGCTGACACTGAACTTTGCATGTAGTCCTGGCTGACACTGAACTTTGCATGTAGTCCTGGCTGACACTGAACTTTGCATGTAGTCCTGGCTGACACTGAACTTTGTATGTAGTCCTGNTCTCTCTCTCTCTCTCTCTCTCTCTCTTTTTTTTTTTTTTGTTTTTTTTTGGTTTTTCGAGACAGAGTTTCTCTGTGTAGCCCTGGCTGTCCTGGAACTCACTCTGTAGACCAGGCTGGCCTCAAACTCAGAAATCCGCCTGCCTCTGCCTCCTGAGTGCTGGGATTAAAGGCGTGCGCCACCATTGCCCAGCCCATAAGGATGACATTTAATTGGGGCTGGCTTACAGGTGCAGAGGTTCAGTCCATTATCATCAAGGCAGGAACATGGCAGCATCCAGGCAGATGTGGAGCTGGAGGAGCCCAGAGTTCCACCTCTTGTTCTGAAGGCAGCTAGCAGAAGAATGGCTTCCAAGCTGCTAGGACAAGAGTATTAAAGCCCACATGCACAACGACACACCTATTCCAACAAGGCCATACCTCCTAATGGTGACACTTCCTCAGCCAAGAACATATAAACCATCACAAGAGCCAAAAAGGTGCTGGTGCAGCTAGGGGCTGGTGAACAGAATCTGTCACCGGCGTCCCACGTCTTGCAGAAAACATCAGGCAGAGGTGTCCCTCATCTGGGCCCTGGCTCGGAACTGACCTGGAATGAGGGCCAAGTAGAGATGCGCCTGGGTACCACACCCTTACTCTTTCTATCCCAGGGCAGGTTGCCTGGCTAGTCAGCTTTCCCACAGTAAGAATAGGTGGAGATGTCTAGACTAGGACATCATAGCTGAGTTGTTGGTACCACTCTGAGAGATTTGGGTAACCAGATAGGGAGGTGATTGCTTTCAGCCGGCCAACCTCATGTAGCGGGGAAAACAGTTGTCCATAGTCACCTGTCTCTGAATTGGTACTGTGAGCCACTCATGTCTCCCCCCCAAAGCTCAGCTGTTGGGAGGCCTTGGGCTCAGAGGCTTGGTTTTGGGGAACAGGATGCTGTGTAGATTTTTTCCAGACTCCACTATTCTGGTCCTCTGCAGTCTGAGGAGAGGTGCACACACTCAAGGACCCAGGCGTGCAACCTCTGCCAGATGTGGGGCGTGGCTACCCAGAGGCATGCCCCTCGCCCAGCTCTGCTGTCCCCACCTGCTGCTGCTGCTGTTTCTGTCATGTCTGGTGAGTGCTGTGCACCCCACTCCCTGCATGGAGGGGTGCCTGCTCTTTACACAAGTGCTGACAGCTCCCTGGTGGCTTGTCTACCTATTTCCCAGCCAGAGGCACCCTCTGCCCAGGTAATGGACTTTTTGTTTGAGAAGTGGAAGCTCTATAGTGATGAATGCCACCACAACCTAAGCCTGCTGCCCCCACCTACCGGTGAGTCCCCCCCACAGACTCCTGTGTCCTGTCACCCTGCCTGGATGTGCAGTAGGAGACCTTGTGGGAGTGTACTAGTATGGACGGCTTTATAATGCCCAGCCACTGCCCCAGTTACAGGCCAGGCAACTGACCTCCAGAGGCGGTGGCTTCCCTAAGGCTACATTGTCAGGAAGCAGTAGAAATGCAGACCTGCCTCATAGTTGGCTCTGCTGTCCTCCCTGCTGGAGGCTGTCCTCCCTGCTGTGGGATGCCTTCATCCCCAGGCCCCTGATGTCTCCTCTTCTGTCATCACTCACACTGGGCAGACAGTGAGTAGGACAGGATGGGTGCCAAGGGAGATTGGGTCCTTATCGCTCAGTTGAGGGAGATGACAAGTGCCTGGGAGGGAGAGAGGGAGAAGGATGCGGGAGCAGTGGCTGGGCCCGGAAAGGATGCCAACCAAGCTGGAGAGCAACATCTGCAAAGGAATGCATTACCAGGCAGGAGCCGTCAGTGAGATCCAGTGAGATGGTTCAGCAGATACAGGCCCTGGCTCCAGGGCCTGTGTTTCACACAGTGAAAACACAGAAATGATTCCTGCAAGTTGCCCTATGATCCTATACGCTGGTGTACCTACATGTATGATTCTGAGTGCATGCACATGTGCACACACACATACACACAATAAACAAATGAACAAATTAATAAATGTAAAAAATTGTTACAATTTAAAAAAAAAAAAAGACACAGAGAGGAAAGACCCAAAATGGGTTTGGTGCACATTTGAGACGGGCTGTTTTGAAGGAAAAGTGCCTTGGGCAAACACAAATGTTGCTGGGCTGGAGAGGGAGGTAGTCATGGAGTCTAGACAGCAAGATCACTGACCAGGATGGCCCTTGTGGCCAACATCAGGGAGGCAGCCCCTCTAGATGCAGGCTCCGTGTAGTGATGGTGATGCTCAGGGGCCTTCTGCCCCCCCCCCATCCTCGTGCACCTTCACAGAGCTGGTCTGTAACAGAACCTTCGACAAATACTCCTGCTGGCCTGACACCCCTCTCAACACCACTGCCAACATTTCCTGTCCCTGGTACCTACCTTGGCACCACAAAGGTAACAGTGGAAAGTCTGGGAGGCTGAGGGGGTGGAGCCTAGGAGTGGGCTGACCAGAGCTTGCACCCATGTCCCAGTGCAGCACCGCCTAGTGTTCAAGAGGTGTGGGCCCGATGGGCAGTGGGTTCGAGGACCACGGGGGCAGCCATGGCGCAACGCCTCCCAATGTCAGTTGGATGATGAAGAGATCGAGGTCCAGGTCAGCTCTGGAGGGTATGGGGTGGTGTCACAGCGGGGCTGCGTGGGGCCGGGGGATATGGCACTGCCCAGCCCCACTTGGCCTCTGGTTTGCAGAAGGGGGTGGCCAAGATGTACAGCAGCTACCAGGTGATGTACACCGTGGGCTACAGTCTGTCCCTGGGGGCCTTACTCCTTGCGCTGGTCATCCTGCTGGGCCTCAGGTACACTGGTGTGACTCCTAGCTAATACCCAGTGTGGTGAGGGGGATAGAGGGACAGGGCAGGAGTGGTGCTGATACACTGTCACATAGGAAGCTGCACTGCACCAGAAACTACATCCATGGGAACCTTTTTGCATCCTTTGTGCTCAAGGCCAGCTCTGTGCTGGTCATCGATTGGCTGCTGAAGACACGCTACAGCCAGAAGATTGGCGATGACCTCAGTGTGAGCGTCTGGCTCAGTGATGGGGTGAGCCCAGATCTGACTGCTCCCCAGCCCGTGTAGGGTGACAGGGTGTCGTGGACTGCACTCACGCCTCACCTTGCTCAGGCGATGGCGGGCTGCAGAGTGGCCACAGTGATCATGCAGTATGGTATCATAGCCAACTATTGCTGGTTGCTGGTAGAGGGTGTGTACCTGTACAGCCTGCTGAGCCTTGCCACCTTCTCTGAGAAGACCTTCTTTTCCCTCTACCTGGGCATTGGCTGGGGTGAGTAGGCTCGTGGGGGCAGTGGGGAAGGAGGCTGGCCAGGGCCCTGGGACCACAGCTGCTGCTTCCCACAGGTGCGCCCCTGCTCTTTGTCATCCCCTGGGTGGTGGTCAAGTGTCTGTTTGAGAATGTCCAGTGAGTATGAGCTAATACAGTGGGCTGGAGCAGTTGGTACTGCCTTTGTCAAGTGACCCTGGCAAGTGGGAGCTGGGGAGGGGCAGGGGCTGGAGAGCTGCATCCCCATCCAGTAGGTGAGCAACTGGTCCCTGCAGGTGTTGGACCAGCAACGACAACATGGGATTCTGGTGGATCCTGCGTATTCCTGTCTTCCTGGCCATACTGGTGAGGAAACAAGGCCCCCGTTGCCATCAGCAGAGATAGGGCCACCACTGGCCTGGCTCTCCCAGGCCCTTCCCTTCCTTCTGAGGCTAAGAGGATGGAGGGTGGGCAATTCCAGCACTCACTCACTCAGGAGGATGTACATGCCGGGCTGCAGGTCGGGTTGCCCATCCTTGGCTGAACGCCTGCCAGTCCCAGGGCCATGTATCCAGGACTCACCTGGCAGCATCCTCACCTGTATCAGGGTGTAGGGGGGCATATGTAGGACAGAGGAAGTTCTCAGGCTCTGCCCCCGATGTTTGCCTTTCTCACACAGATCAACTTTTTCATCTTTGTCCACATCATTCACCTTCTTGTGGCCAAGCTGCGTGCCCATCAGATGCACTATGCTGACTCTAAGTTCCGGTGGGCAAGGGCAAGGGCAAGGGCCTGGGTCCAGGCTGGAGAGAAGCAGGGTTGGGGGTCAAAAGCCCAGAAGACCTGGAAGGTAAGGGTTCTCAAGCTCTGCCCCTGCAGGCTGGCCAGGTCCACGCTGACCCTCATCCCTCTGCTGGGGGTCCACGAGGTGGTCTTTGCCTTTGTGACTGATGAGCACGCCCAGGGCACCCTGCGCTCCACCAAGCTCTTTTTTGACCTGTTCCTCAGTTCCTTCCAGGTGAGTGTCCACCATACCCTACCCCTGGGACCCAGAGGACTGTCCTTGACCACTCTCTTTCTCCAGGGTCTGCTGGTGGCTGTTCTCTACTGTTTCCTCAACAAGGAGGTAGGTGAAGCTGGGAACACAAGCAGAGCTGGCCCTGAGGGTGGCCTTGCCCTGATATGACCATACCTTTATCCCCATTATTAAGGTTGCATGTGTTGGATGTCAGGTCCCCCTAGGTCCTCAGGGAGTTGTCCTTGCCTTTCCTGGTGACAAATGGCCCCACTGAACCCAATGTGAAACTTGCCTTGCTTTGGGTCTGCTTAGATTGAGGCTGGGCACCTTAGAGAGGCCCAGGCAAGATTCTAATGAGGTGGGTTGGCAGAGTAGCCCTACCCCTGGCTCCTCTAGGTGCAGGCAGAGCTGCTGCGGCGTTGGAGGCGATGGCAAGAAGGCAAAGCTCTTCAGGAGGAAAGGTTGGCCAGCAGCCATGGCAGCCACACGGCCCCAGCAGGGCCTTGTCATGGCAATCCCTGTGAGAAACATCAGCTTATGAGTGCAGGTGGCAGCGGGGGGACTGGCTGTGAGCCCTCTATGGAGACCTCACTGGCCAGCAGTCTCCCAGGGTTGGCTGACAGCCCCACCTGAATCTCCACTGAAGCCTAGCCAGGCTGGATTCAGAAAGGGCCTCAGAGGACAACCCAGAACCAGATGCCCGGCCAAGGCTGGAGAGACAAAGCAGCAAGACAGCAGCTTGCACTGTGCACACTCCCCGAACCTGCCCTAGCCCAGTACAGGCCACAGTGACGGAGTAGGGGTTGGATATGATGGAGAAGCCATGTTATCTATGAATTCTGAGTGTTCCCATGTGTGTTGACATGGTCCCTGTACCCAGATACGTCCTTCAGTAAAAAGCTCGAGTGGGAGCTGCTGCACAGCTCGTGGACAGCAGGCTTGAAGTCCCCAGGGACGATGTTTGGGAGGCTGGGGGGACTCGAGCAGGAGCCACTGAGGACGAGCACTACACTCAGCAGGTAGTGCACACTCAGCGCTAGTGCAATCCAGGACAGAACTGTCTCTAAAGTGGTGCTTTGGGGTAGAAGCCCACTTTCTCCAGGATCACCCTGAACCTAAGCTGTTCCTTGAGGAAGTCTGCTTAATACAGGCTCTTGACTCAGCCATGTAAGCCAGAGCCTTATTGAGCAGAGACAAGTCCAGAATGGGACACATGAAGGGCTGTGGTCAACCTCTAGGGTGGTCCCTTTGGCTGTTGCTGTGATGCCTACCTAGTAGAGTGTGGAGATAGGGTGGGGGTGGGGAGAGTCAACCAGCTACCTCTGTTCAAGTTGCTGGTAGGAAATGGTCCAGGACCCTGGGGGAGGGGTGCACACAGCCAACATCAGGCCACGTGGGCTGTAGCTGCTCAGGCAGAGCCAGGCTAATTGAAGCAAATGAAGGGACAGGAGGCCACTCAGGAAAGGTAAACAGAATGAGTCACCTGCCAGGCCAGCCACGGGCCTGAAGGGGCCTTAGCCTGCCATCCACCCAATGCCTGGGCTTAGCAGGGAGGGAAGTGAGGAGCATGGTGGGCATAACCCAGATGCCCAGATGGGTGCCTGGATTACTAGGACTGCCGGGAAACAAAGGGGCTGGAAGCCTGCAACGTTGGCTGCATGTGCTGGAGACCATGGTGCTTGACTTTGCAGCCTTAGGCAGATCATCCCAGACCTCCACGTGCCAGGCCCCACATCCTGACTCTACTCTGAGTTTTGGACACCTAGGTGCCTGCTGTGGGCACAAAGCCACTCCAAGCCAGCACCTGAGCACATCCGTTCTCCTTCACGCCAGCTGAGCTCAGGGTTGCTGACTGCCTTGGGGGTTGCAGCTCACTTGGGGCCTCCTGACAGCCCTCCCCATCCTGAGTCTCTCTGCCCTTGTCCTCCTTCACCCTGTCCCCATCTCTGTCCCCAAGGGAACTGGTGCACGCTGGTTCAGGCAGGGAAAGAGGTGGGAGCCAGGTAGGTCCACCTAGCCAATGAATATGAACTATGATAGACAGCTCCACAGTGGTGGGGGGAGCCTCCAGCTCAGCCCAGGCATGCAGTATACTTTTTATTTCTGGAGACCCCTTCCCTCCTCCATGGTACTGTCCCCTCCTTCAGTCCTGCCTATCAGTCCCCTTCTCCCCAGAGGAATAGCGGGTGCTACCAGCAAAGTGTGTGAGTGTGTACAGGTACCTTGGAGGGAGGGACATAGGAGTGTGACTATGAAGGGGGTGTGACCCTGCTGTGTATGCTGACAGGTGGGACAGGTATATAAAAATATTCAACGTTCCAGAGAGATGTGAGTGATGGAGTTGTGCTAGGAGGATCACATGCACGTGTTTCCCTGCAGTCTAGTGTATAGACATTCCTACTACTAAATGACAGTGGAGCTGGGCGTGGTGGCGCACGCCTTTAATCCCAGCACTCGGGAGGCAGAGGCAGGCAGATTTCTGAGTTTGAGGCCAGCCTGGTCTACAAAGTGAGTTCCAGGACAGCCAGGGCTACACAGAGAAACCCTGTCTTGAAAAACCAACCAACCAACCAACCAACCAACCAACAAACAAATGACAGTGGAGACTGAGGACACAAAAACAAAACAACACAAGACACTGACCACCAAGGGTCAGACTTGGGAGAGTTGAGCTGTGGACTAGAGGAGGGGAGCTTGGGCCAGAAGGCTTCAGAGTCTCCTGGAGAGGGTGAAAATGAACAGGTGGGTGGAGCTCAGGCTCTAGGATTAATATACAGGAAATGAGGCAAACATAACCAGATATGGTCATTCCAGTACTTGCGAGGTGAAGCAGGAGGAGAAACTCATGCCTGTAACTACAGAATACAACAAGTCAAAGACTAGCCTGGGCTAAAGGGACCTGCTGTAGTTACGGGTGCACACCTTTAATCCCAGAATTTAGGAGGCAGAGAGAGGCAGGGTCTCTGTGACTTTGAGGACACCCAGGGCTATGCAGAGAGACCCCATCTCAAGCAAACAAATACCAGCAACAAACCCTGAAAGGCATAGGACACAGTGCAGCAGTTAATCCCTGGGACCACAGGAAGGGCAGGATATGCATGCTGGGTATGCTGGCTGGCGTGCAAGTGCACTTCCAGCACTGAGAAAACAGGAGGATCCCTGGGGCTGCCTGGCCAATCAATCCTAACTGATGAGTGCTGCAGGCCAATCAAAGACCTGTCTCAAAGGGAGCGGGTGCTTCTCAAACTGCTACACACACACATACATGCAGAAAAGGGAAGGAGAAATGAGTAATTCCAAGGGGCAGGAGGATATAAAAACCCAATTTACCATATGGTCACTTCTGACTGTGAACACACACTTCACCATGTAACTGTCCTATTCTGATGTAACCAAGATTACAGGAAGAGAAAAGTGAGGGCTGGATCATAGCTCAGATGATGGCACACCTGCCCAGCAGGATCTTCAGCACTACAAACTGGATGTGGTGACACCTAAATTTACAAAGTTGGAGGCAAGGTGGGTGAGAAATTCAGCTACACAAGGGTGAGGCCACCTTGAGATCCCATCTCAAGGAAACCAAAGCAAAGCCACTGCTGAGCTAGAGACAGCTCTGTGGTTAAGAGCACTTGCTACCCTTGGAAAGTCTGGGATTTAGCTCCTGCCATCCACACTGGTCAGCTCACAATTGACTGTAACTCCAGTTCTAGGAAGCCAACATCTTCTGTTGGCTCTACACTCTCACACATACACACACATAAAGAGTTAGCTGGGTGTCCTGTCACACTGCTTTAGTCCCAGCACCAGGTAAGCAAAGGCAGCTTCAAGGGCTGGTCTACACAGCAATACAACGAGTTTCAGGCTAGCCAGAACTACTTAGTGAGACTTTGTTTTGATAAACACACACACACACACACACACACACACACACACACACACACACACGTTAAAATTAATATCGTCTAAGAGGAAGACACTGGTCAGGCTTACATTTCAGTGGCAGTTAGGTACGTGTGCTGTCTGGCACTGAGGTCACTCTATGGGGCTAACCTTGTCAAGTGAGTCCATGACTGACTATTGGCAGCACGTACCTTGCCTGGGAAACAACACAGGAAGCAAGTACTAACCACCTGACAATTTTGCTGACGGTCATGTGTGTGGTACCAGCTCAGCCAATGTACACTCATTATTCCCCAAGGGGTCAGGAAGACCCTTGAGTGTTCTAGGACAGCTGGGATGAAATCAACACCACTAGGAGGCAGCATGTCCTCAGGTTAGGACCTTACTTGGTCCCTCAGTGGATGCACTGGTATTCTGGGCAGTGAGACCACCCACCATGTCCTGGTAGCCCCTAAGCTGTCCACCCCTTACAGTCCTGACAATGGGGAGCCGACTGGGTAATCCACAGGACATTGAGTGTCTTCAAACAGCCTAACAGGCCCCAGGGAACAGTGCTGGTACGTGGGGGCGTGGCTTGGCACCTAGCACAGCTATTTCTCACTGCCCTGTCTTGCATGCGCCTTCCTGGGGAGACTTGCCTTGCCCAGCCCACACCCAGGAGATGCCTCTGGGGGCCATTTGAGCCCCGGAATACTCTTCTGGGAAAGCATGCTCCTGAAATAAATTCCATTTTGGCATCTTCTCAGGAACAGGAGCATTCCAGGGCTGTTTCCATGATTGAAGGTCAAATGCGAACAGGTCTCTCTTGGGTCCAGCAGCCCTGGGCTGGGCAGCCAAGGAGCCAACAGTGCTCCTCAGAGTCCATAGCATGGCCGAAGAGTGCTAACGTCTTCCAGAGCTCCACGTGGGCGATATAGTTTTACTACCCAGCAGACTACTCTGGCGGCCAGGGGCTTACAGACCTGCAAGGCAGCTCTGCTGGCTTCAGGGTGGGGCCTGACAGATTGCCATGGAGCCACTTCCAGTGCCACCGCCTTTATTCACAGACCCTCAGTCTCCAAAGCTACAGACACTTGGATTCAAGAGAGCACAAAAAAAAGGGGGCCTTGGTAATCCTCCCAGCACACTCCAGAAAGCCAGGACAGGCCTGGCAGCACCACTCCTTCAGGGTCAGCCTTAATGCCCTGTCCAAGGGCAGGGCATGGCTGTGACCACAACAGTATCACAGGTACCAGGACACAAGACCTGGTTGCCCTCAGAGAGCCAGCCCTGTCCTAGGCTCAGAGCTGATTCAACTCTGAAAGTGGGGCAAGGAGAAGGGTCAGGATGGGCAGTGGGGATGGAAGGGGGAGCTCCCCAATGTCCAAGAAGAACAGCAAGTCTCCACGGAGAGAGCCACACTGGATGCAGGTGGGACTGCACATGTCCTACTTTCTGGTCATTTCAAGGTTCCAACAGCCGAAGAAACAGAGGTCCCCCTTTTTCCTTCCTGACCTTAAGTAGCCAGGAAGGAGAGGGGCAAGGCATGGCAGGTAACAGCAGAGAGGGCTGGATAGGTAGGGCCAGGTGCTACACAAGATGCAGCTGGCCAGGGGAAAAGGACAGGGGCGGTACAGCCAGACCCCTGTTCCCCCAGTGACAGGGGCAACTTGAGACCCTGGAGAGGAAAGGAAGGGCCTTGGTCATCAATCCTGCTGGCTCTGGGATTACGGCCTGCTAGAGCACACTCTTCCCCCCCCAGGAGCAGTGCCACAGGAACACAGGAGACCAACACCAAGTGCACCCTGATCTTCTGGAGGCCAGGGGAGGGTGCCAGGCACTCTAGGACTTCTTGGCATCCTGCGTGTTCCGGCGCTTCAGGTCACTCAGATCGATGGGCTTGAAGGCTGTTAGTAGACAGTCTGGTTGGTGCTGGGAAGAGGACCCCCATCCGTTCCCCACTACTAGAGGCTCCCAAACCCAGGTGCCTTGGAAAGGACACAGTGCAGGCATTAAGCAGAAGCCTGTTCAGCTCCTCCAGGTCGGCCCTACTCACTCTTCAGGCTGGGGTTGGGGACTTTCTCCACATACTCCTCCACTAGGCACCGCTCACCACCGGACAGCTGGCTGCGCAGGTCTCGCTCAACACCCTGCCAGGCTGCAGCAGACAACAGGTTCAGCGCTCAGCAGTATTTAAGCCAATAGAGCATTCTGCTCTCATGCCAGGCCATGTAGCCCCTGCTCCTACCCGTCTCCCTCTATTAGATGACGGCTTTTTGGGTTTTGGTTTTGGAGATAGGGTTTCTATGTGTAACAATCTTGTCTGAGACCTTGAATTCTCAGAGATCCGCTTGCCTCTGCCTCCTGACCACACCCGGCTACCTGAGGGTGTCTTGGAGAGCCCCAAACTGTCCTCTCTCCTGAGTCAGCTCCTCCTGCCCTTGCTCAGATGCCAGTCCCTTCTGTGCAATGGTTCCACCTGTTCCCACCTCTCTTACGCACCCTACCTCCCAGCACATGTTCAATTCTAACCGTATGACCTCTGTCCACTTTAGTGAAACTGTGTTCACAGCTACCTCCTCCCTCCAGGCCTGAGGACCGTCTGTCTCCCAGATGCTACCTCTCCTGGGCTTTCACCCCCTCCCCACGCCTTATTCTTGTGCTGTCACCCCAATGTCCCTCTATCACCAGTCTTGCTGGTTCTAGAGTTTAAGGCCACTGAAGTACGGTCCCCTCCTTACTGAGGGTCTAAAGAGTGGAAGGGTGGTGGGGCAGTCACCCACGGCAGGCAGTAGAGCACAGACACCGAGTGCACCAACCTTCATAAATGAAGCGCACATTCTCTTCGTGTGCCGGTGTGAAGATCTCACTGCTGTTGGTGGGAGAGCGGGGACTGCTATTCCTCTTGCCGTTGTAGACAACTCTGGAGACAGGAGAGCTGTGGAAAGGGCCATGTGTGAGGAGGGAGTCACAGGAGAGATGGGGTCCCAGCTCCCCCACACACCAGAGACCCACCTGGTCATTGCTGGGATGTCCAGTCCTAGTACTTGGCTGCTGGTCCTGCGGCCTACAGAACAGAAACCCAAGGCACTGACTGGAGTTGTCGTCCTTCCCGCAGACAAAAGAACAAACTCTGTGGTCTTGAGTCCATTGGGGATTCTCAGACTTGAGTGGCCAGTGGGCTCCAAGCAATCCTGACATGGGGTGTCAGTGTCACTCAGAGGACCCCCAAGGCCAGACACTGTGTAACTTAGCCACCGGGGCCAAGTGTTTAGCCACATCTCTAACCCACTCTTGTCTTCAGTCTGCATATCCCATACAAAGTAGAGCACAGCAGACCCCCAGCTCTGCCCCAGAGGACTACTGGACTGTGCATGCTTCTCCAAAGCCTACAATTCAGCCTCCTAGACACCCATGGGAACTTCATGGTGAGAAAGCCATCTATTCGGAAGCTCAGTAACATTTGACAAATGACTTAGTTTCCTTTTTTTTTTTTTTTTTTTTGGTTTTTCAAGACAGGGTTTTTCTGTGTAACCTTGGCTGCCTGCCTCTGCCTCCCGAGTGCTGGGATTAAAGGCATGTGTGCGCCACCACGCCCGGCCTGCCACACTCTTTCTTAATCTTTCCCAAAGCTGTCAGCTCAGGACATCAAAGCACAAGGAAAGCCCTCTGAGGTGTGATGGTGGTTGTGATGGTGGTAGTGATACAAAATGGGGACGCTCCAGTGACAGGTCAGGGCAGAGTGACAGTGCTCACGGCCAGTTCCTACCTTAGCTTAGGGCCCCTGCTGCTTTAGGACCTTGCAGATACCCTTTTCTGTCCTAGATTCATAGATGCTTGCGTGGTGCTCCTCCACTACACCTCCCTTCTCTGGTGCCTCTCCTACCCAAGCAGCTCAGACTATGGTGGCCATATCCTCCAATGGTCTCCTGGCTTGCACATACATCCCATGCCCTCTGCCTGGGTGCCTTTGCTGGCACCAGCCCAGCTGGCAGCAGGCTTTATGTTTGGTGAGGCAGAGAGAAACCTGAGGTGTTTACTGGCAAGGAAAGTAGCAGTATGATACCAGATGAACTGGGTCCCTAAAATGGATGGGTGTATTGGGGTCCAGGACCAAAGCAGGTACAATCAGCTAAGAAAAATGGCAGAACCTTACTAAAGAGATCACAGACTATTGCTCAGCAGCCCAAGGAAAGGGGTGGTGGTCTAACAAAAGTCACCCATAGAAGAGAGCAGCCAGGGAGAGTCCGACTTCAAAAGACTTTATGTGCGCAGGCCAGCACCTGAGGAACTCTCCAGGATGACAGCAGGAGCAGAGACCAGAGAAGACTCCCTCTGACCCTGCATGTCCTTGCTCTGCTTTTCTCTCTCTCTGTTACAAGTGTCTTCCCAACACTCCAGTCATATGTGATATGTCCCATCTACTCCACATATGTAATATGTCCCATCTACTCCACAATGTTTTTGGGTCTTTTTGCAGTTTGTGTTTAAAAATTGGAAGCCCAGATTGGCATGGTGGCACACGCCTTTAATCCCAGTACTTGGGAGGCAGAGGCAGGTGGATTTCTGAGTTCAAGGCCAGCCTGGTCTACAAAGTGAGTTCCAGGACAGCCAGGGCTATACAGAGAAACCCTGTCTTGAAAAACAAAACAAAACAAAACAAACAAACAAGGAAGCCTCAAAAAATCACTCTGTAGTCAAGGCCAGCCATGAACCTGAATCTCCTGATTTTATCCCCTTCTCCCCTCAAGTGCTGGGATTACAGCCATGCACTGCCATGCCTGGCACAACTCTACAATACCTTTTACCTGTATCTTTGAAATAGTCCCAAACATCAAAACCTAGCAGGACTTTTTTTTTCCCCCCATAAATCTAGGGCCTCATGCATGCTAGGCAAATATACTACACTACCTGAAGTATAATCTCACCCTTTACTTTTCAGATAAGGTTTGTCACTCAGGCTGCCTTTGAACTTCCTGTTGACTAAGAAGGCCTTGGACTTGCAACCCTCCATCACCCTACTGAGTAGCTAGGTTAAGGCTCAGTGTGTGTGTGAGCACGCGTGCGTGCAGTTTTGTTTTTATTTAGTGAACTCTTGTTTGTTTGTTTGTTTGTTTGTTTTTTCGAGACAGGGTTTCTCTGTATAGCCCTGGCTGTCCTGGAACTCACTTTGTAGACCAGGCTGGACTCGAACTCAGAAATCCACCTGCCTCTGCCTCTCCAGTGCTGGGATTAAAGCCGTGCGCCACCACGCCCAGCTATTAAGTGAACTCTTAAGATACAGCTAACAATGATAGTACCTTAGATCTGATGACCCTCAGTGACATATCCATGGGCGAAGGACTCTCTCCATTAATATACCTCTAGCTGTGGCCCTGTCCATCCCTGCTGGCCCAACTACACAGCAGACACAGCAGACACAGCAGACACACACAGTTTCCACAGCAGACATAGCAGACACATATAGTTTCCACAGCAGACACACAGTTTCCACAGCAGACACACACAGTTTCCACAGCAGACACAGCAGACACACACAGTTTCCACAGCAGACACAGCAGACACACACAGTTTCCACAGCAGACACAGCAGACACACACAGTTTCCACAGCAGACACACACAGTTTCCACAGTAGACACAGCAGACACACACAGTTTCCACAGCAGACATAGCAGACACATACAGTTTCCACAGCAAACACAGCAGACACACAGTTTCCACAGCAGACACATACAGTTTCCACAGCAGACACACAGTTTCCACAGCAGACACACACAGTTTCCACACACACGCACACAGTTTCTTGACACTTTTCCATCACTCTCCAGTGGAAACCAGTTGAGCTGTGCACTGTCATAGAGCTCTTGTTTCTCGTACATCACCAGCTAGTATCCTCAGGCCCCCATAATAGTCAGCAGTAAACTTGACAGTTTTTTGTTCAAAGTCTACACTTCCCAGCTTCCTTAACAGACTATGAAGTCATTTCTGCCCCTACACAGAGCCACATCCCATCTCCCTCTGCAGGCATTTTGGCCATCTGCACACAGGGATGACAAGTAAACATGGTCCTGCCTAGGGTCAGACCAAGGTTTTCTTCCCACCTCAGTCTCTCTACAGCTGCCTTTTGAAAATCTAACAGATTTTTTTTTTTTACCTGTCCACATGCCCCCTTTCCCCCAGGCCAGAGGTCCTCCATCTCCTCTGTGTCCTCCAGACAAGAGTTTTGGGTTCCTCAGTGAATATAAAGTGGTCACCAACAGAGAGTTGCCAGGTCCTCCTGCTCCAATGAAGATTGAAGCATAGCTGTATGAAGCCCATACCTCAAACGAAGGACCTCCAGCTCTTCAGCCAACATGATAATGGACATGACAAAGCCATACTACATTTTATACTACATTATCCCAGTAAAAACTAACAATTAACCACTGAGTATATGGTAGAAAATGTGGAATCAGCTAATACTTAAAACGAGGTAGAGACCCAGAAATGTCCAGGGACCAAGAGTCACAAAGGCCACAGCAGAGCCTTGGCAAGGGAGGACAGAGGGAAGCCCTGTGCTGGGAACTTTCTCACTGTCCATGGTCCTATCACAGCAGGCCAGGAAGAAGGCATCTCACAGTCTTATTGCAGAGGATGTTGCAGCTGTCACCTAAGAGCTGATCTGCATGACTCCCAGCCCCGACACACTCCAGGGCCTTCAAGGCTACAGAAGCTGGCTGGGGTGCTGGACGCTCCTTCTCTCTGAGTTTGCCTCAGTTCCTGTCTGCATGCTACATCCCGTTCCTAAACTCTCCGAAACGCTGCTTCCCAGTGACACCCATGTGGGTCTGCTCACAGCCACGCTACTGAGAGAGATCCGGAATGGGTTTATTCTGTATAGAACTCTCCACTTCTATGGGACCCAGGGCTTTGGAAGGCGGGGTGGGGGGACAGATCCAGGACCACATCAACTCTTCTAAATACATCCAATATGCCAGGCACATGATGCTAGATGGTCACACTTTGCTACCCACCAAAGTGACAATGCAAGTGGTTCCCTACTACAATCAATGGTGCAATCAATGGCTGGTCACTCTGTTCCTCTGGAACTTCTACTATCCAAACGTTGTTTCCTTCCTTCCTCTTCCCACCCCTTTTAGAAAAAAGGTCTCACATAGCCCTGGCTGGTCTTACATTTCTGATCCTTCCGCCTCCACCACACAAAGAGTAGGGATTACAGGTGTGTGCCACCACTCCCTGCTTCAAGTCATACCTGTATCCTTTACAAATTGTGAGGCTTTTAGGTAGTGACTGACCAGCCAAGCAGGAGCCACAGTGCTGTGACAGCTCAGGCCTGATTCCAGATGACAGTGGCAGGTCATCAGACCTAGAAGGTGTATCCTATTCTTTCCCTGGACTAGCAAACGATTAGATATTCCCTAACTGGACCCAAACCCAGACCCCTTCTCCTGAAGGACCTGGCTCTGGTTGCTGTTCTGTCACGTCGCTGTCTAAATGTCCTGGACACTCCCCAGAAATCCACTAGCTGATCTCAACTCACTGGGGGCCTTTGCTTGAGCTTGCCCTCTATTTGAAACATGGCGTCCAGAGGGAAGACCATTTTATCTCGGACGACCACCCCAGGATCTGGATTGCTTTTGTCAACAGGGGTACGATACTTCCGGCCACCAGCATGTCCAGCATGCTGACAGGCCCCGGGCTTGCGCAGAGCCACTGCATCAGGACAACTGGGATGTGGGCAGGGCAAGTAGCCAGCAAGAACACCGGCTCGGTTTGGGGGGCCGGCTTGCGCAGCTCAAAAGCAGGGAGAGCCCTCAGGAAGCTGCCCCGAGACCGCGGGCATCGGTTCCCGGGGAGCGGCCCGGCAAGAGAGCCTCCTCCAGGCGGCCGCCACGTCCGCACCCCGCGGCGACACCTGCCTCGTCTCTCCCCGCTCAGGCCAAGCGACCCATCGAAACCAGGGCGGGGCGGGGCAGGGCGGGGCGGGGCGGTCAAGGTCCCACGGAGCCCGCAGCGCCCCGCCCCGCCGCGCCTCCCGCGCTGCGCCTTCCTCACCTCGCCCTCCTCGCCGCCGCCGCCGCCGCCGCCGCCGCCGCCGCCGCCGCCGCCGCCGCCGCCGCCGCCGCCGCCGCCGCTTCCAGTGGGCCGGCCGGAAGTGATGCAGCGCGCAGGCGCAAACGGCGCGGGCCACGTGATCGCTGGCGAACGGAGTGCGTCGAGGTCGGAGGCGCGCGAGGTCGTCCCGGAAACACGGGTGGGTGTCGGGGGAAGGGAGGGGTTGCCCGGCATCTCTGGACAAGAACACCGGCGGACCGGCCCCGGACACGCATTTCCCCGGCTGTGCGCTGCCAGCGAACCCCCGCGTACCTGGCGATGGTTTTGTACTGAACTGCACTAATCAGTCATCATCACAGCTTGGGAATTATGTTTATTGAAAAAGTAAAAAGTGTCACCATAAAAAAAAACCCTAGAGAAAAAGCCAGGCCACAGAAATGGGTATAGGGGCAAGAGGGTCGTGCCCCCCAAGTCCTAACCAGCCTGGCTGCCTCACTGCATGTTCAGTGGGCACTTTAGCCCTTGGGGCAAGGTGCTTGCCACTTCTCCAAGGAGACGCAAGCCCCAAAGGGCACGCCTGGCTCAGTCCATGCTGGTTCCTCTGAAGAGTTCCACCAAGTCTTTGAAGTCCGGGTCAATAAGGTCGGAGGGCAGATTGCCATCATCATTGGCTGCATCTCTGTCTGCCCCCAAAGAGATGAGATACCTGAGGTGTGAAGGGCAGGTGGTTAAAGCCCACTCCGGGGCCAAAGGGCTAGAATATTGGGGTCACCTGTTTGTTTTTTCCAGGCAGAGTAAGGAGGAAGAAACCTGACCCCTTGGAAGCTGTGGCCAGGTTTTTCAGCTTGCTCTAATGTTGCAATCCGGTAGAAACTGCCAGAATCCCTGAGTTGTTGCCTACATCCTCAGAGGCATATTTTGGGGGGTCCATCTGGAGAGATTAGGATGAAGCCTCTGAACCATATTCCATAGTCTCACCTGGCTATGTCAGGGTACCCATCACTGCACGCGATGTGTAGTGGTGTCCAGCCTGTCTCATCCCGCTGGTGAATGTCAGCCCCGTATTTGACTAGCAACTTCACACACTCTAGGTTTCCAGAGAGCACAGCTTCATGCAGAGCAGCCAGGCCTGGGCAGGGTGGGAACACAGAGTCAAAGCTGTAACCCTCTGAACAGGATCTCCCCTGACTCCTTATGAACAAAAGACCAGACTCTCAGTTACTTACTCACCTGAGGGGTGGATGGTGTCTAGGGAGACTTTCCGAGCCCGGATAAAGCGCCCTACCTGCTCCAGGTCTCCTTGGCGGATGTGGTCCAAGAAGAGAACATCATTAGGGAAACGCACGCTCCGATCAGCCAACATCCGCCGCCTCCGCTGTCGGGGACTGTAGCGAGCATAGCGGACTGTTCGGCTGGGCATCCTGGGATTGAGGTCTATCTCTGTGGGTATGAGTGAGAAGTATCCCTACCAGATCAGATCTGTATAAGCTCTCCTGCTTGACAGAACCTCGATTCCAGCTTATAAAGGGCTTGAGAGGCTATATAAAGCTGAGCAGTCATGCTTGCAAACGCGAGGGGCTGAAACTGAGCTGCTCCCCACTCCCTGAGCACAGGATCATGTTTAGTAGCTCATCTTTCAGCACACCTGTCGCTATGTCCGGCCAAAGGGGTCAGATCCTTCCTGGCTACTACTCCCTGTCCGCAGCTGGACCTAGAAGGTGCCTTATAGAGGACAGAAGGACTAGGAGAGAGTCCATGAAGAAAGCTGTGGATGTGAGCTCAAGGACATCAAGAGGATCTAAGCTTGAAGGATGATGGATCACCTGTCTACCTACTGGAAGCTGAGCTCCCTCCCCATCTGAAGAGCACTGATCCATTGTCATTTAGGGGGGTCACAGCCCTGTCCATTTCCCAATGTATCACCCTCACCTCTCCTAGAGTAGATTCCCAGAACTGCCTTTAGAGTGCATCGTACTGACATCTCAACTCTACAGACAGATCAACACTACTAGTCCTATGGGGCTCACCCAGCACACACACAAACTGCCTCTGAGCCGGGCGTGGTAGCGCATGCCTTTAATCCCAGCACTCAGGAGGCAGAGGCAGGTGGATTTCTGAGTTCGAGGCCAGCCTGGTCTACAAAGTGAGTTCCAGGACAGCCACAGCTATACAGAGAAACCCTGTCTCGAAAAACAAAAACAAAAACAAACAAAAAAAAGAGCTAGGACATAAATTTGTGAGACTGGAGACAACCCACTCACTATACTGATGAGATTCCTAGGTGATCATGAGAGGCCTGTGCCTGGACAGCGACTTGGCAGGCTAGCGAGCTGGGACAGCAGTGTGGTTAGCATTGGGCCTTACATCACCTGGCTGCCTTCCAGCCATCATCAAGCCAACATGTCACACACCCTGTAGGTGTAAAGCCTAGATCCACTGGTTCCAAGACACAGTGAATGAGAACGCCCTGCCTGTCAGGGGTGTCTCAGCATAGTCTCAGTGCTCAGGGGCTGCTCCCTGAGCTGGAGGACCACAGAAACTTGAACAGGCTCTGAGAGAACCTGCTGGGGATGGTTCTGTACCTCTGCACCTCTCAGGGCACAGCCCCAACTCCTGGTTGCTTGGGAGGAGTCAGATATCATGTCTTCTAACTTACCTACCTTAAGTAAGGAGACAGAGTGTCCTGCGCTATAGCCTGGTGACAGAACTCCTCCCCCCTTAGATGTGCCGATTGTCTTTTCTCATGTTGTGGAAAAGTTGTGTCTGTACTCCCAGCTCAGAGGATCAAATGAAAGCCTTTGGATGAAGGTGCTACCAACAGAATGGCAGGAAGGACCAGAAAAGTGGTCCTCTCCACCCATCAGTGAGTGGCCTCCACTGAGATAAGGTCTGAGAACTTATCTCACTGGCAGTATGTGAGGCCCCTGACCATTTAGAGCACAGAGGTTCTTGAGTTTGGGGTTTCTGTGTGAGTCAGAATCTAGGCCCCAAAGTCTTCCAGCCACTGTTCTGGGAACTGTGTCGTGTGTTCCTAGCTGAGCTCTAAACCTACTATATTCAACTTTCAGCAGCTTCAACAAGTTGTCAATCACTTATAATAATTGACATGAAAAGAAAGACTGGAATTACTTTCCTCTGTCCCCGATTCCCTTAACCAGTACAAGCTTAGAAAGCGACTAGTCTGTGAGGGTTAGAATTTCTACGTTTTGGAGGATGAAATAAAACATTTACACAAAGTTGGGGGTGGTGATAATTTCTGTAATTCCAGCACTTGGCAGAGGGAGGCCAGAAATTTAAGGCTCGACAAAACAAAACAAATCTGCCTTTAGTCCCAGCACTCGGGAGGCAGAGGCAGGCGGATTTCTGAGTTCGAGGCCAGCCTGGTCTACAAAGTGAGTTCCAGGACAGCCAGGGATATACAGAGAAACCCTGTCTCAAAAAAAAAAAAAAAACCAAATCACACAATGGTGACCTCAGTTACATTCAGCTTTCTGTAGTCCTCACACAACGGTGACCTTGGTTATCTCCAGTGTTCTGTAGTCCTCGGGCTTTCTATTTGTTTGTTTTTTGAGACAGGGTTTCTTTGTGTAACCCAGGGTATCCTGGAACTCACTTTGAAGGGGAGGCTGGCCTTAAATTTACAGAGATCCACCTGTGTTGGAACAAAATGTGTGTACTACCACAGCCCAGCAGCCTGAAAGCTTTCAGTCATCTGCCAGGTGGGTGGTGATTTGTATGAACACTCAGGAGGCAGAGGCAGAGGCAGAGGCAGAGGCAGACAGATTTCTGTGAGTTTGAGGTCAGACTACAGAGCTAGTTCCAGGACAGCCAGAGCTACACAGGGAAACTGTTTTAAAACCAAACCAAACCCATCAACCCACCAACTAACCAACCAACCAACCAATAAGCACTGGGATTCCAAACTTGTGTTATTATACCCAATTTTTGTTTATAAAAGTCCACAACAGGGGCTGGTGAGATGGCTCAGCGGGTAAGAGCACCCGACTGCTCTTCCGAAGGTGATAAGTTCAAATCCCAGCATCCACATGGTGTCTCAAAACCATCCGTAACGAGATCTGGCACCCTCTTCTGGAGTGTCTGAAGACAGCTACAGTGTACTTACATATAATAAATAAAATAAATCTTAAAAAAAAAAAAAAGAGCGGGCGTGGCGGCGCACGCCTTTAATCCCAGCACTCGGGAGGCAGAGGCAGGCGGATTTCTGAGTTCGAGGCCAGCCTGGTCTACAGAGTGAGTTCCAGGACAGCCGGGGCTATACAGAGAAACCCTGTCTCGAAAAACCAAAAAAAAAAAAAAAAAAAGTCCACCACAGGAAGTGTAGCTGTGTGGTACAGCATATGTCTAGCGAGACAGCCAAAGTCCAGTATAAGTTTGGTGTTTGTGCTGCTACATCAAATGTGTACTTCCAGCACTCTGGGGCTAAGACAGATGGTTTGCCTTGAGTCCAAAGCCAGCAAGGTTGACACAAGCCTAAATTAAATTAAACCAAGAAAATGAAGAAGGAAACCTCGGACAATGCCAACAGCAGTGACAGGTACCCAGTGCCTGGGTGTTGTTAGGTGTCTGGTAATCCAGCAAAGCCAGTTTGAAGATTAGGGCAGTACTCTTGTTTAAGTTCCAGGCCAATGGCTTTTGTCTACCTGTGGAGGGGAGGTGGTTTGGGAAATTCCAGTCTTCACCATTGCTCCAATGATCCTTTGGTTGCCTTACTAATCCACTAGGCCAACCACAGAGGTTTTCGGCACCACCCTGTAGCTGCCCTGCACAGCTTGGCTCCGGAATGCCCTCATCAGCTGCCTCTGCAAAAGGGGAAAGATATCTGTGAGTCACTCTTCTCTCTGGAGCACGTGACAGTGGCTGCCTGGTCTGAGGCTTTCTTATCCAGAGAGTAAATCCCTGCACAACTGGGCAGTGGTTCTGGTGCTGTCTCTAGGGCAGATGTACAGCAAACCTTTGTACCTGGACTGGAAAATATCTGCTCACAGCCCTGCTGTTTTTTCTCCCCTGGAAGCACTGTCATGTTGGCCTAGACTCACATTTTGGGCACAGAATTTATATCTTCCCTACAACAAACTCCAAAGTTACTGTACCCACTTTGAGATGATTGTGGTCCATTGTGTCGGCAGGTCCCCTCAGAAGCTGCAGGAGCTGACACAGCTGGAACCTGGCCCCGTAGCCAGTCACCAAGAGCCAATGAAGGCAGAAGCATGAGTGGACAGACAGCTGACCCAGCTGCTGAGTCAGAATGTACAGCCTTGGAGTGACAGATACCTGGGCCATCTGGCACTGCCTGAGTTTGTGACAGAGGGTCCTCTTCCTCTGCTCGTTGTGATCAGATAGGTGCATCCCTGGGCTAGTGTGAGCCTTTATGGCAGGACAAGGTAACCATGGGGGGAGATGACCACACCCCACGACCTGGGAGACAACCATACTTGTCAAGTCCTTCAGCCTACCCCAACAGCTGTGTCTAGGGCAATGGTTACAAGCAGAAGGGTACCTAGCCTTGATGACAGGAAGACGTTCTGCTCTGGATGGCTTCAGAAAGCTTGTGTGCATGCACACCTGTAAACACAGGCAGGGCTCCTCAGAATATTGGTAAGGCTGTGTGTAGGCTCTGTCTGACCTAAAGCAGTCTGAAACATTACTGTCTCCCAGCACTCAGGAGGCAGAGGCAGGCGGATTTCTGAGTTCGAGGCCAGCCTGGTCTACAAAGTGAGTTTCAGGACAGCCAGGGCTACACAGAGAAACCCTGTCTTGAAAAACAACAACAGACATGCCTTCAGTGTACACCTTTATTCCCAAACAGTGAAGGTAAAGTTAGTTTGTAGAAGGAAGCAGCCATGTTTGAAAGTGATGTCTTGGGGCTGGTGAGATGGCTCAGCGGGTAAGAGCACCCGACTGCTCTTCCGAAGGTGATAAGTTCAAATCCCAGCATCCACATGGTGGCTCACAACCATCCGTAACGAGATCTGGCGCCCTCTTCTGGAGTGTCTGAAGACAGCTACAGTGTACTTACATATAGTAAATAAAATAAATCTTTAAAAAAAAATAAAAAAAAAATAAAAAAAAAAAAGAAAGTGATGTCTTACTGAAGGGCAAAGTGACAAAAGAGAAGGACTTGACAGAAAGAGTTAGAGACTGGATACATCCAACTCTCACAAGAACAGCACAGGAAGACTGGAGAGATGGCTCCGTGGTTTGGAGCACTGACTCTCTTCCAGAGGTCCTGAGTTCAATTCCCAGCAACCACATGGTGGCTCACAACCATCTGTAATGGGTTCTCATACCTTCATCTGGTGTTTCTGAAGATAGCTACAGTGTACTCACATATATAAAATAAATAAATACATTGAAAAAAAAAAAAAGAGGGCTGGTGAGATGGCTCAGCGGGTTAGAGCACCCGATTGCTCTTCCAAAGGTGATGAGTTCAAATCCCAGCAACCACATGGTGGCTTACAACCACCTGTAACAAGATCTGACGCCCTCCTCTGGTGCATCTGAAGTCAGCTATAGCGTATTTATGAAGAATAATAAGAAATGAATCCTTGGACCAGAGAGACCAACCGGAGCAAGCGAGGCTGTCTGGAGCGAGCAGAGCCGAACGGGGAAGGCCGGAGCGAGCTGGGCCGACTGGAGCAAACAGGGCCGGCTGGAACAAGTGGGGGACGTATGGGGGCGGCCGGGAGCAAGTAGGGCTGGCCAGAGGGAGCAGAGCCGGCGGGAGCGAGCGGGGTCGAGCGGAGTCGAGCGGAGCAAGCGGGGGTTGACCGGAACAAGGGAAAAAAAAAAAAAAAGAAAAGAAAAGAACAGCACAGCACAGGTAAGGGACCCATGCAGAGGTGGGGGTGGGGAGGAAGAAGGAGGAGGTGGTAGTTTCACCAGGACAGTTTTCCAGAGAGGTTGCAGGTGAATACAGAGCAAGCCAGAGAATAAATTGCCAGTTAGTTTAAGGCCAAGCAGAGCAATTCAGTCAGAAGCTGAGAGAAGCCAGTTTGAACCAGTCAGCTTGGAAGATTAGATTGTATGGAGACTAGAAGCTTCCAGGCCTAGGTCTAGTTAAAACAGAGAAAGAAATGCTCTGGGTTCAGCCCAAGTCACATGTTCACACAGCTTGGGTACAGCTCTCATCTGAGAAAATAAAAGTGATATTTCACCAGGCTGTGGTGGCACATGCCTTTAATCCCAGCACTTGGGAGGCAGAGGCAGGCAGATTTCTGAGTTCGAGGCCAGCCTGGTCTACAAAGTGAGTTCCAGGACAGCCAAGGATACACAGAAAAATCCTGTCTCAGAAAAAAAAAATGCGACATTTCCACAAACTATTTTTTTTAAAGATTTATTATCTTTTCTAAGTACACTGTAGCTGTCTTCAGACACGCCAGAAGAGGGGGTCAGAGATCTCATTATGGATGGTTGTGAGCCACCATGTAGTTACTGGAATTTGAACTCAGGACCTTTGGAAGAATAGTTGGTGCTCTTATCCACTGAGCCATCTCTCCAGCTCCAAACTATGGTTTTTAAGTCTTATGTTGCCTAGGCTGGCTTTGAACTCATGGTGCAGCTGAAGGTGACTTACCTTCCTGCTTGCCCTTCTCAAGGGCTAGAACTACAGGTATACACCATCATGCACAGCCTTAGTTTCTTTTTCTTGAGACAAAGTCTTTCCATGTTTGGAACACACTGTGTAGACCAGGCTGGCCTAGAACTACAGGCAGAGATTTACCTGCCTTTGCCTCCCCAGTGCTGGGATTAAGAATGTACGCCACCACACCCAGCCTATTTTTCTAAATCAGGACTTCCTTTTTTTTTTTTTTTTTTTTTGGTTTTTCGAGACAGGGTTTCTCTGGATAGCCCTGGCTGTCCTGGAACTCACTTTTGTTGACCAGGCTGGCCTTGAACTCAGAAATCTGCCTGCCCCTGCCTCTGCCTCCCAAGTGCTGGGATCAAAGGCGTGCGCCACCATATTTCCAATCCCCAATTCTCACAATGGTTTTCAAGATGTGTGTCAAAGGCTGAAGAGAGAGCTCAACAGTTAAGAAGACTTGCTTTAATGGCAGAGGACCTGAATTTATTTCTCAGTGCCTATGTCATTGCTCACAAGGGCTAGGAACTCAGTTCTAGGGGATCCAACACTATCTTCTAATCATTGTTACAGGAAATATTAAAAAATGAACCTGCCAATCTCTCAGACGGGGCCTCCAAGTTCCTCTCTCTTTCACACAATGCCCCAAGAACCCCTGGCTAGTCATCTCAACACCTACCTACCCAGTAGAATCAAGACTCTTAATGTTTAGCCAATCAGATTTGGGTTTTTTGTTTTGTTTTGGTTTGGTTTTGGTTTTTCGAGACAGGGTTTCTCTGTGTAACCTTGGCTGTCCTGGAACTCACTTTGTAGACCAAGCTGGCCTCGAACTAAGAAATCTGCCTGCCTCTGCCTCCCAAGTGCTGGGATTAAAGGCATGCACCACCACGCCTGGCTTAGCCAATCAGATTTGTAACAACGCAATCTACAAGATGCCAATAAAAAATTTTAGAGCCAAACGATGATAAAGCTTTAACCCAATTATTCTAACCATTTTTTTTGTTGTTATTGTTGTTTTGTTTTTTCAAGATAGTTTCTCTGTGTAACCCTGGCTGTCCTGGAACTCACTCTGTAGACCAGGCTAGACTTGAACTCAGAAACCCGCCTGCCTCTGCCTCCCAAGCACTGGGATTAAAGGTGTGCGCCACCACTGCCTGGCTTATTCTAACCTTTTGATAACACCATTTCAGCCTCCATTCTGGTTCTCTGTCCTCCTAAGACCTCTCTGTCTCAACTCCTCACTCTACCTCCCTTCTCCTGTTCAATCACAAGCCTCCCACTGCTCTAATGCAATTGGACAGGGGAAATCCTGCAACAATTGAGCACTACATGCACATCCTCCTGAGCCATGTACATTCACCACACACACTCTGAAATAGGCTCAGCAGTAGTTGCCTTTAACCACTGAATCATCTTGCCAGCTCTTGCTTTCCGTCCCCAAACATATTTGTGTGTTTGTGCATTAGGCCACATGGGTGTGTGTACCCTCAGAGGCCAGAAGAGAATATCATATACTCTGGAGTCACAAGCACTTGAGCTGTGTGTGAATACAGTGACCCAGACTTGGATCTCCTATAAGAGCAGCAAACACTGTTAACCAGAGCTTTTAAAATCAAACAAAAACAAAGCTGGGCAGTGTGGCACAAGCCTCTAATCCTGGCACTGGAGGCAGAGGCAGGTGGATCTTTGGGGACAGATCAAGTCCCAGGATAGCCAGAGTCACACAGAAACCATCTTCAAGAACAAGCAGAAAAAAAACAAGGTGAGGGTTTTTTTGTGCATCCCACACAAAGATGATTGATTGAAAACAATCATCTTGCCTCACCCTCCCCAATGTGAAGACTGCAAGCTTGCTTCATCATGCAGGCCTAGCAGAAAATTGTTCTGTGGGGAGAAGCCAGAGCTCTCACATTTAATATGTGAACTTGCATAGTCAATGGTAACCTTGGATTCCCAAGCTTTCTGCCACCTCTAAGCACTGTGATCATAAACATGTGCCAGCATCCCTGCTGGAATATTTAAACATAAACTTTCATGTAGCCCAGAGTGGTCTTGAACACCCTGAGATGTGGATGAGGATGACCCTGCACCTCTGATCCTGTTGTCTCCACATGCAGAGCTAACTTGTGTGCTGCTGCTGGAGTCCAACTCAGGGCTTCATACATATTAGGCATACACTCTATCAACCCATCTTCATCCACAGCTTCAGAAATGTCCTACTTTTAATACCAGATTTTCTTTTCTTGGAGAGTTGCATGCCTGGTCTCTGGAGGGTACACCTTTTTTTGGGGGGTGGGGGGAACAGGTTTTTGCTGTGTAGCCCTGGCTGTCCTGGAATTCACTCTGTGGCTGGCCTCAGAAATCCACCTGCTTCGGGGCAGTGGTGGCACACACCTTTAATCCCAGCACTCGGGAGGCAGAGGAAGGCGGATTTCGAGGCCAGCCTGGTCTACAAAGTGAGTTCTAGGACAGCCAGGGCTATACAGAGAAACCCTGTCTCGAAAAACCAAAGCAAAAAAAAGCAATCCACCTGCCTCTGCCTCCCAAATGCTGGGATTAAAGGTGTGTGCCACCACTGCCTGGCAGGCAAGAATACACCTTCTTGAGGCTCAGTCCTGAGCTTAAACGTTATTGTGCTTTAAATATGTATGTATGACAGCATGCATGACAGATGCTCACTATCGCTTTTGGTGGCAGAATTTCAGCTCAGCTCCCTTAGCTCAGATATATAAAGCAGCAGTGACAATGGGTAGTAAAATTTCAACTTTATTTAGCCAATGTGTTCAATTCCAATGTTATGGTAGAAATGCCTGAAGAACGGACATTTCATTCAGCCCCAGTGTCCTTGGCTGACTCCCAGTCTGGGAATCAAGGGTCCCAGTTCTGCCTCACACAGGCCACAGGCCATGCTGGAAAAGAATCCAGCAGCCACAGAGTAATGTGCCCATAGCCGGCTGGTTGGTAGTCCTGGCTTGAGGAGAGTGAGAGCTGTCCAGGCCTGGCCTGAGCCTGACAGCAAGCCACACTGTCTCTTTTCCACACATGGGGACGGGGACCCACCCTCTGATAGGATGCATAGATCCCCAGGTTAAATGCAAACTACAAAGCCATGCTACCATGGCAACACTAGGACAAGGTGGAGAGTGATCACAGACCCAGAGCCACACTTCCTACAGAGGACAGGAAGGAGGCTCAGGGAGGTCTGCCATGGTGAAACAAGTATCTGGACATCAAGAAATGTCTCACAGATAAAATATGAAGTGATAGCATAAACCTCTCTAACAGGAAAGACATTACCAGGGTGAGATCCCCAAACAGTTTAGCAAGCACATGGGACAAAATCCACATACAAAAAAGTACACCACCAATTAAAACAAAAGGTAGCCCTTCAAGATGGGCTGACCTGGACAGATATCCCTTTCCAAAATTGAAAAGCAAAAGAAGAGGAGACAGGTTTAAATGTACGTGTGTCAGATGAGTGTGGCTTCAGAAAGAGTCCCTGGGTTCTGATGGCGCTCCCTCCTGGGGTGAGGCTCAGGCTCCGGAGATGTGGGCTGCTGGGAGCATGGCCCACCGAGGTTTTGGGTTCAGGCGCCCAGTTCTGGCTTCTGCACTACAGTTCATCCTTCACAGCTTTCTGATCGTCGTCTTCCTCCATGTCTGGCTCTAAAGCTTCTTCTAGGTCGAGGTCCTGGATGAAGGAAGGGCCAGTTAAAGGACCAAAGCTGAACTATGGCTGCCCTCAGAGACCTCTCACTTCATCAGGATTTCTAGGTGGACCTCAAGTTCCACCCTATCAAATCCTGATCTGAGCGAGAGGCAGCTTATGTCCACCCTCTAGTCTAGTAACTAGTGTGTGGTACCCACAGAGCAAACAATAGGCAATTGGCTACAAGTTTAAGAATACATTAACAGGAATCAGCCGTGCGGTGCTGGCATACAATTTTGATTCCAGTATTGAGGCAGAGGAGGGTGGATCTCTCAGTCTGCAGAGTGCATTCTAGGACAGCAGGGTCACTGAGAAAGCTGTAGGATGGCTTTGAAAGGCACCTTTAACCCTGCTGTCTAAGTGCAAGCACTTCCTTCAAACCAAAGTCTAGGGTCACAGCTGTGCCTGTTACATGGCCACCAAAGTCTCTAAGTCAAAGCATGAGCTAGGACCTCCCACAAGGACCAAGAGGTGGCCACACTCACATCATCGTCCCCTGCTCCATCCTGGCCACCACTCTCCAAGAATTTCTTAAAACCATCCAGTGTCCGCTCACCATTGTAATCAATGACCTGCAGGAAGGGAAGTAAAGAGGGCTGAACTGGGCCTAGCATAGAACAGCACCTGCTATACGGCAGGAGTGTCTGAAGAACTGTCTGCCCACCAGCCCAGCAGATGGAAAACACACCGTTCTGTCTGCACTTGCTGGGAAGAATTTCAGTGTGGGAAAGCTATGCACTTTGACAGCTTCCACCTCATTGGCTGTTGAGTCCATCTTAGCAATGATGATATTCTCATGATCCTTGTATGTCTCTCCCAGTTTATCCCAAATGGGGGCTAGTTGCTTGCAGTGACCACACCAAGGGGCATCTGAAAGAGAGCAGTGCTGAGGGCCCGTCCTGGACAGAGCTACCACAGATGTTTTGAAGTTACAAGCCCCATTATGGGACCAAGCTGGGAACCCAGAGATCCTCACTTACAGAATTCAACAAACACGTTCTTTTTCTCATCAAAAGCAACCTCTTCAAAGTTCTTCCCAACTAGCACTTTTACTGGCTGCTTGTCCCAGTCTTCAGGCAGTTCCTGGCTCATCAGGTGGGGCTAAAATGGAGAGGGAAAGTACAGTCAGGTACAACACTGCCCCACACTCCAATTCCTGCATAGCCAAGACACACTGTCCTCCAGAAACCAGAGCTGATGTTGCCAGGAAGGCTGAGTCTTCAAGGCTGACCAACTAAAATGCAGGCCAAGTGTGCTAGTGGTTTTGACGTGACCTTGATACATGGCTAGGCTAGTGCACTAGGTACATGACTAGGGCACTAGGAGGGAGTGTGTCTAAGGTTCCCTCCTCATGACCCTGGTACATGACAAGAACAGACCTCAAACCATCAGAGGCACCATGCTAAGGAACTTGTACTGTCATCTTCAGTGTGTGAAAGAGATACTATAGGAAGCCCAAGGCCCTGGATCCCTCGGGTAGAACCTCCTCTGCAAGCTTAACTGTGTTACCACAACCCAGGTCCAACTACACACCTTAACTGTGTTACCACAACCCAGGTCCAACTACACACCTTAACTGTGTTACCACAACCCAGGTCCAACTACACACCTTAATCTTGCCCTCTAGGAAGCGTTGACAAAACTCTGTGATTTTCTCAGCCGTCAGCTCATCTGACTCTGGTTTGTACTTGGTCATCTCTTCCTCTAGGGTAATAAGCCGCACAGCGGGACACTCTTCCTTCTTTAGGCCAAAGAACTCAAGTATACGCTGGTTATCAGTGTGGTCACTATCGATGAAGATAAACAGGATCTTGGGGGAGAAAAGACACATTTAGACAAATTCTGGACATATGCTCACACCTTTGAAATAGCTCTTGAGTCTGGGGCTGTTTAGAGTAACAAGTATTTGCTAGCCAACAGGGCTGGCCCAGTAGCCATTCAAAACACAGACTCTAGTGGGGAGCACTACAGAGGACCAGCAGTATTTGCTAGCCAACAGGGCTGGCCCAGTAGCCATTCAGAACACAGACTCTAGTGGGGAGCACTACAGAGGACCAGCAGTATTTGCTAGCCAACAGGGCTGGCCCAGTAGCCATTCAGAACACAGACTCTAGTGGGGAGCACTACAGAGGACCAGCAGTATTTGCTAGCCAACAGGGCTGGCCCAGTAGACATTCAAAACACAGACTCTAGTGGGGAGCACTACAGAGGACCAGCAGACTTCTAGCACCTGTAAAAGAACCCAGTGTCCTGAGGTAGCTCACCTTGCCCTTGAAACCCTCGGCAGCTTTCTTGAAGTTGCTCAACTTGCCATCATAGTCAGACACACTTTTGGGCAGGAACAGCAGAATGTGTGTCTTGATTTCACCCCCAAAAATCTTCGGAGCTGTCTGTGGAACAAGAAACAATTACTGCATCTATTTTAGACTATACACCCAGTGTCCCAGGGCCCCTCCCACTCTACCTCAGAGGTCCCACCTGTTCCGTGAACTCGATGACCAAAGGCAGCTGGTTGTGCTTGATGAAGTCTAGAAGCTTCTCCTTGGTGATCTCACCCTCAAAGTTGTTGCGTCCTTCATCAAACTATGGACAGAAAGGGGGCTGTGAGCTTTGCATGTCCCCCAACAGCCTAAACTGGATACACCCTGTCCACAAGTTAGTGGCAGGTTCACACCTCATGCATGCCTGGTGGCTCATGGTCCTTCTGCTGCTCTGACTGAACTGCACAGGCATGAGCTAATGTCTCTGCCAGGCCAAGGCAGCAGACATCACTACAGAGGCTTCATGCTCTTATAGAACGAAGCGGGAATCTCCAGAGCTAAGTGGTGAGAGGGTAGGTACTTGTTTCAAAAAATAGTGGCTCAGCCGGGCGTGGTGGCGCACGCCTTTAATCCCAGCACTCGGGAGGCAGAGGCAGGCGAATTTCTGAGTTCAAGGCCAGCCTGGTCTACAAAGTGAGTTCCAGGACAGCCAGGGCTATACAGAGAAACCCTGTCTCGAAAAACCAAAAAAAAAAAAAAAAAAAGTGGCTCACAATATACCATCTTCCTAGGGATAAGGCTAGAGTCAGGGCAACAATGAAGAGAGTGATCTAGGCCTCCCAGGCTATCTGCTAGATAAAGAAAAACAAAGAGGCTGGAAACTGCCCCATGATTAAGAGCACTGGCTGCTCTTCTAGAGGACCTGAGTTTGAGGCCAGCCTGATCTACAGAGTGAGTTCTAGGACGGCCAGGGCCACACAGAGAAACCCTGTCTCAAAAAAATAAAACAAAACCAGGGCTGGTGAGATGACTCAGCGGGTAAGAGCACCTGACTGCTCTTCCGAAGGTGATGAGTTCAAATCCCAGCAACCACATGGTGGCTTACAACCAGTGGGGTTGGCCGGAGGGAGCGATCCGATCCGGAGGGAGCGATCGGGCCGACCAGAATGTGAGCGGGGCAAGACCAGAACGTGCAGGGTTGACCAGAACGAGGGAAAAAAAAAAAAAAACCCAAAACCAAACAAAGCTGACTGCTGACAATTCGTAACACTGCAAATACAATTAGTTGTTACACTGTATGGTTTAGGCAATGACAAGGGGGAAAAGCCTGCTCCTGTTAGAGACAGGTATAACTGTTGTTTTCCAATCTCATCATGCAGGGAACCCTGGCTGGCCTCAGAGGCCTACCACTGCATGCCCAGCCTTTTTGGTTGGTTTGTTTGTTGAGATAGGGTCTTATCCTTTACTCCAATCTGACCTCAAACTTGTGATTCTCCTGCCTCAGCATGTTGAGTGCTAGGATTACAGACATGTACTATCAAACCCAGCTTATTCCAACCACTTCTGAGCCAAGATACTTGGATGCAAGGATGTGGGTGCTGACTGCTTGTCTTTCTCATTGGCTGTCTTCTCCTACACCTCTCCATGCAGAAAGCAGAGTATACACTGCTCTACAGGAGCACAGCGATGCTCTCAGCACCACAGTGCACAATTCACAGCTGTCTACAACCCCAGTTGCAGGGGATCTAAAGCAAAGCCCTCTTCTATACTTGGGTGCACACATCCATATAACAGACATACAAATACACACACAAGTAAAAAACATTAAAAAGGGGGGGTAGGTGGTTGAGAGGAGCACAGAAGTACTCATTTTAAACACTCATAGCAGGTCACAGCCAGGAATGTGAAAGCCAGGATGAGCACATTGTGCTCCTATATTCCAACTGAGCCTATAGAGTACGGGCCTCTATACCATCTTCCCCTCGCCAGCCACAATGGATACTGAATGGAATGTACTGCGTGCTATCTGGAAGTTGAGTGAGGGTGCCCTCACATCTATCTCCAGGTGTGATACTGAGTCAGCACCACCACCCACAAGGCTCCTCCTCCTCCTATAGATCAAAGCTCCTATGCCTCCCACCTCCCACTGGAGGGCATCGTGCAAAACTGACCATCTGGTTTGGCCTATCTTCTTGGCAATATAGTCACAGAATATTTCTTCAGTCTATTATGGTAAAACAGCTCTCACTCAGTGGGGGCTGCTGCAAAAAGGCCTGGTTTGAAGATCTCACCCAGATCCCATAATTGTCTCTGGTAGAACTAGCAGCCCCAGCTGGGCAGTGGTAGCGTATGCCTTTAATCCCGGCATTTGGGAGGCAGAAGCAAGTGGATTTCTGAGTTCGAGGCCAGCCTGGTCTACAAAGTGAGTTCCAGGACAGTCAGGGCTATACAGAGAAACCCTGTCTCAAAAACCAAAACAAAACAAAGAAAAAAAAAAAGAACTAGCAGCCCCACCAGGTCATGACAGACAATATGCAAGTGGCCTTGGCTGGCTTCCTTTTGGTTCTACAGCTCTGTCCTCAATTCAGGCAAAACACTAAGCAAGTAGTAACTGACCTCACCCCATAGCTGGCTGGCTTGACTTACGGGGGAAACTTATCTGGCCCTGCTAGTCTGCCTCAGAGAGTTCCCTGAGGTAGAGAGAAAAACTCAGCTGATTCAGTGGGTAGAGCTAATATCCTAAAGAAAGGGAACAGCAGGAAGCCAGAGAGTAAGTCTATAACTAAAAACAAACAAACAAACAAACCAACCAACCCCAAACCGCTGAGTGTCTTTGTATACTCAGGACAGAAAGATCAGAAATTCAAGGGTGGCAGTCTCAGCTATAGAGTTAAAAACTAGCCCAGGCTACACAACATCCTGCTTAGGAAAAAAAAAAAAAAAAAAGTGTGTGTGCGTGCCTCAGTGATTAAAAGGACTAGACGCTTTTACAGAGGACCAGAGGACCTATATCGCAGATCATAACTGTTCAGACCCAGGGTATCTAATGTTCTCTTGTGGCCTTTGCAGGTATCAGGCATACATACAGTTCAGACATATGGGCAAAATACTCAAACATATATATTAGAATAATTTATCTTTAAAAAGATGAAAAACCACCCAAGAACCAAACAACAACCCACCCTTCCCCCAAATACAGTCTAAACAGCAGATCTGCACCTAAAGGCAAGAGCAATCACGTTTTTCTTTTTTTTTTTTTTTTTTGAGACAAGGTTTCTTTATAGCTCTTACAGAGGTCCACCTGCTTCTGGAATTAAAGTGTGTTGTGTGATCACATGCCTGGCTTGAATGAAATTTTCTAAAACCCAAAAAGAGCTTTTGCTCTGTCAAGACTTTGGGAGTTTTCTCATACCTCGAGTCAGACAAGATAGCTTTAAGTTTCTGGACAAATGTAGCAAGACAACTAATAATGTAGCAATTCTGCTCTCATTAGGTCCTCTGCTGGGTGAAGACAAAAAAGGCACTGAGGCATGCTGAGGGAAGTTGCTGTTCCCCTGCCCCTGCACATGTCCAAACTATTTTTCTCCTTCAAATTCATTCAACCTCAAACTGGTGAAACCTTTTCAGACAGACAGACAGACAGACAGACAGACAGACACAGAATATCAGGTGCTAGGCTAACACAGCTCCAGACCAATCAGACCCTCTCACTTATGCTTCATCTGTCCTTCATCTGTCCTCACCAGTCCACTACACAACCCACCTGGCTGACACGAGAGTCTCTAAGTACTTCTATATTTTTGGTTTTTTGTTTGTTAGTTTTTTCGAGACAGGGTTTCTCTGTGTAGTCCTCCCTGACTGTCCTGGAACTAGTGCTGTACATCAGGCTGGTCTCCAACTCCGAGATCTGCTTGCCTCTGCCTGGGAGCTGGGATTAGAGTCGTGTACCACCACTGGCCAGACTGAATCCCCATGTTGGTACAGCTGGACTGCAAAACCACGAGTAGGTATCACCCTGGCTCTCAGGACAAGAGACAAAGCAGGCCACGCCCCCCTCAGCAACACTAGAGTCTGCTTAGTCCCCGAGACAGGAATACCTAGCAAGGACACACACTGTACAGAGAGTGACAATAGGACTGGGATTTACAGGTGTTTAGGTAGGAGCCCTGCGGGGAATGAGGGCGGGAGTCAGCACAGGGGTCACATATCCAAAGGTTCTAGAGCTCTTGTCTAGGCTGAGGAAAAAGTCCTAGCAAACGGTTCCTTGGCACTGTGGAAATAATATCACTAGACTAGGAACTTAAAAGTGAAGAGGTGTGGGCTGATGAGATGGCTCAGGGGGTAAGAGCACCCGACTGCTCTTCCGAAGGTGATAAGTTCAAATCCCAGCATCCACATGGTGGCTCACAACCATCTGTAACGAGATCTGGCGCCCTCTTCTGGAGTGTCTGAAGACAGCTACAGTGTACTTACATATAATAAATAAAATAAATCTTAAAAAAAAAAAAAAAAAAAAGTGGAGAGGTGGAGGCAGGCAGATTTCTGAGTTCGAGGCCAGCCTGGTCTACAAAGTGAGTTCCAGGACAGCCAGGGCTATACTGAGAAACCCTGTCTCGAAAAAACAAAACAAAAATAAAACAAAAAGTGGAGAGGTGGCTCAGTGGTTAAGAGTGATAGCTCAGTTGATCCCAGTTCAATCTCCCATATCTACACAGTAGCTCACAACTGTCTGTTTTTTTTTTTTGTTTTTGTTTTTGTTTTGTTTTTTCCAAGACAGGGTTTCTCTGTCCTGGAAATCACTCTGTAGACCAGGCTGGCCTCGAACTCAGAAATCCACTTGCCTCTGTCTCCCGAGTGCTGGGATTAAAGGAATGCGCCACCACGACCGGCTACAACTGTCTGTTTTAACTTGTTCCAGGGGATCCGGCACCCCCACAAATGCACATAAAATTAAAAAAAAAAAGGTTAAGTTCAGGTATGTGGCTCAGATCTGTAATTTCAGCACTTGAGAGATGGAGGCAGGAGACCTGCCATGAACTGAAGGCCACCCTGGGCTATACAGTGAATTCCAGGCCAGCCAGAGTTACAGGGCAAAACTATCTTGCCATATGACCACCTTGTATTGTTCAGGAGACCCAGTCTGTCAGTGATCAAGGAAGCTGTGAAGTGGTTGCCATAGCACAACTCCAAAATGATGTAGCAGAGATCCTTGATCACTGTCCATCCCATCAGCCCGCCTGGCCCTTCCCAATATGAGCAGGCAACACCACTCCCTGCAGACCAACATCTGACCTGCCCTGGGCACACCTGCCCAAGGGGTACTCACCTTCTTAAAGAGGACCACTCCATCTTTGTCCAGTTGGTACTTGGAGAACACACCACTGTTGGACGTGATTCCAAAAGGTATGTCATCAATAGCTTCTGCTGCCAGCAAGAACTGCTTGGCAGAGTCTGACTCTACGTCCTGGAAGGGGAAGGGAAAAACAGAGGTGGCCAACCCTGAGCAGTGCCCCTGAAAAACAGCAGACAGACCAAATGGAATTCTAAAGCTGTACCTTGAAGAAACCGATGACCGTCACTTCGCTTGAGTCCACCAAGGACTCTGCAGCTGCAGTGTCAGACAGAGTTGTGGCTGCTGGGCCCGTGCGTTTCTTCAGCCAGTTCACAATGTCATCGGCTTCCCTGCCAGCTACACCCCAAACAAATGCAAGTTCCTGTGAAACAGGGCATCACCTATCCTGCTGCCGCATCTCTCTTCTGAGCTGTGCCTATGAGGCTCAAGATAGGCTTATTACTAGAGCAAAATATTCTCATATAGAGAACTGGCTACAGCCTTTGGATTCCAGAAGAAGACACTGTGGTACTCACCAGAGGAAAGAATGCACACAGCTGAAAATAAGTCCTGCTCACTAGGCATTTCTCCTCAACCTGTTCGCATTTCCTGCATTACCTTGAACACTAATGTTCATTCAGTTCAGGTACTCCTATAGTACTCACACAAGAGGACACACCCCTGGAGATGTGAGGTTAGACAACCTCAGTGCTAGCTCTGCTGCCCCAAAACAGGACTGACTTGACTCTGACACCTCAGGTGGGCCAGCTGTTCCTGTCTGGAACTTGCCCTACCCACTTCCCAGATGGACATGAACTGGAAAAATATCCTGTGCTTGAGTGCTTTTCAAAGCAGACACAGTGAGAAAGCACCTGCTCCCTCCTTCAGGGAGAGGCTGACAGAAGACGCCCTCCTCCTGGACTGTACCTTTTGGAGTAATCAAGGCATGTCTAACATTAGATTTACCATGATCTACAGGTCAGTGCCAACAAGAAGTTGAGCTGCTAGTTTCCAAACAAGACAAAGTTCACTCAGAAAACTAGTTGAACACCAAAGTAACTGTGGTCATTTAAAAAAATTTGGCCGGGCGTGGTGGCGCACGCCTTTAATCCCAGCACTCGGGAGGCAGAGGCAGGTGGATTTCTGAGTTCGAGGCCAGCCTGGTCTACAGAGTGAGTTCCAGGACAGCCAGGGCTATACAGAGAAACCCTGCCTCGAAAAACCAAAAAAAAAAAAAAAAAAAAAAAAAAAAAAAAAAAAAAAAAAAAAAAAGTTTTTCTTTTCTTTTTTGAGAAAGGGTATCTCTGTGTAACCCTGACTGTCCTGTCCTGGTCTTTAGACCAAGATGGGCTCAAACTCAGAGATCTGCCTACCTCCTGAGTTTCTGGGATTAAAAAAGTGTGCCACTACTACTTGACTAAGAAAAAAAAACTACTTTATTTTTTCCTTTAAATTTTTGACTGGTGCCAGGTGGTGGCGCACGCCTTTAATCCCAGCACTTAGGAGGCAGAGGCAGAGGCAGGCAGATTTATGAGTTCGAGGCCAGCCTGGTCTACAGAGTGAGTTCCAGGACAGCCAGGACTACACAGAGAAACCCTGTCTCGAAAAACAAACAAACAAACAAACATTTTTGACTGGGGACAGGGGACTAGAGAGATGGCTCAATAGCTTAAGAACACTTGTTACTCTTCTAAAAGGACCTGGGTCTGGTTGCCAGCACCTACCTTAGGTAGCCCACAACTTCCTGTAAGTTCTAGGAGATCCAACTTACTCTTCTGACAGAATGCACAAGATAAACAAGTATACACTATGCTTCAGGTGTGCGCATGCACACATACACACACACACAAAAAAAATCACAAGTAAACAACATCACCATACCCAGTTTATAAAGTGGTAGTGACTGTATTTGGGTCTTCATGTTAGGCAAGTGCTCTGACCAAATTGCATACTTTTTAGATGAGGTCTTACTCTGTAGACCCGGATGGCTTATATCCCATACTAGGATGGCCTCACACTTGGAAGATGCTCATGCCTCTGCTTCCCAGGTGCTGGTCACAAGCATGAGCCAATACAGCAAGTGCTGGGCAAAAGAACCTTGGATTTTTTTTTTTTCCCTCTTTAAATTTAATTGACAGGGTTTTCTGTGTAGCTTCGGCTGTCTTGAAACTTGATTTGTAGAGAAGTAGAGCAGGCTGGCCTCGAGAGTTCTGCCTGCTTCTGCCTCCCAATTAATGGGAGTAAGGGTGTGTGCCACCACTGCCTGGCAGACAGGAACTTTCTACTCCAAAAGTGAAGTCATATAAAAAGGACCACAGATAGCCTAGGGAGGTGACTAGAGTGGCCCACCGCTGCTCAAGGGGATAAATATAGATACTATATATGACATATGTGTGTGTGTACATGTGTATATATGTTGCTCTATATACCAGGCTATCCTCGAACTAAAGAGATCTACCAGCTTCTACCTCCCAAACTTGAGGTTTAAAGGTCTATGCCTCCACCTCCAGCTGTAGCCCAAGTCTTTTGCTAGTAGTAACTAACTGAATTGCCTATATCAAGGTCCAGGCTCCACGAAAATTCCTTTAGCAGTGGCTGAAATGATAGACGGCGGAAGCCTGGATTTGCACTCGATCACCAACAACTAGAATGTTGTAACTAAGAAAGGTTCCCAAAGGTAGAAGTGCAGTAAGAACCATGAATACCTGGCCTGGTACTGACACCCTGTGAGTGACAGCTACAAAGCGTCACCCCAGTGTCACGCCTCCACTATCTGGAAGCACTGCATTCCTGGAAGCACCAATAGTTCACAGCCCCGTGTGTTGAGCGAAGCACTTGCCTCCTCCTCCCCATTGGTCAATCACCAGATAAGCGGAAGCCAGCAGGCCACTCAGGAGGTCACCACAGATGTGACACTTCCTGAAGTACTCCAAAGGGGGTTTCTTTCTGTAGCTCCCACATGCAAGAGGTGATATAGAACCCACTTAAGAACAGGGCCTCGCCGGGCGTGGTGGCGCACGCCTTTAATCCCAGCACTCGGGAGGCAGAGGCAGGCGGATTTCTGAGTTCGAGGCCAGCCTGGTCTACCAAGTGAGTTCCAGGACAGCCAGGGCTATACAGAGAAACCCTGTCTCGAAAAACCAAAAAAAAAAAAAAAAAAAAAAAAAAAAAAGAACAGGGCCTCATGCCGGGCGTGGTGGCGCACGCCTTTGATCCCAGCACTCGGGAGGCAGAGGCGGGAGGATTTCTGAGTTCGAGGCCAGCCTGGTCTACAAAGTGAACTCCAGGACAGCCAGGGCTATACAGAGAAACCCTGTCTCGAAAAAAAAAAAAAAAAGAAAAAAAAGAACAGGGCTTCTCCCTGCCTTTTTCCCCCAACCTGTGGGTTTGCTCCCAAAGCCTACACAGTTATTAAAGGGCAGTGCTAGGGTCACACCTGTATATTCCTTTGGGGAGGCTGTGTCTCCATTCTTGAAGAACTTGATTGTGGGGTAGCCACGGACACCATACTGCTGAGCCAGGTCAGACTCTTCTGTGGCATCCACCTTTGCTAGTCGAATCTCAGAGCCTTCTGCCTTCAGTTTTGCAGCAGCTTTGGCATACTCGGGGGCCAGAGCTTTGCAATGGCCACACCACGGGGCATCTGTAAAAGAAACCAGGACATTGGAAGGCAGTCCTCCATCCAGGTCTATTTCTTCCCTTTGTACTTCCTTTCATAAAAACCTTATCAGCATACCAAGATAACCCCTCTTAACGCAGGCAAAAGACTGCACTGATAGCTGGTGCTCTTGGGCAATATGAGGACAGAGGCCACGAGTGACAAAGCAACCCCAATCCTTACTTTGCCCTGTGACCACCAGCACTGTAAAATAATCCTTGACTTGTTACTTCCTAGTGCCCCCAGCAATCAGGGTCAGTGTATTCCTGGGATTTACCACTCAGAATCTAGGAAAAGTTAAAAGGTTGCTGGGCCAGCACTATACATAGCAAGGATGTGCCCAGATAGCGATCCAAAGCTGTTCTTTCTACTATGGGAATGTGACAATCTGTCAGGGCAGCTTGGCAGCTGTGTTGGAGCTCACACACTTGTAAGCAGAAGTAAAGGCTTAGGATCTGGCTTGCTTCCCGGTAAGGAGAATACGGCAGGTTACAGGTAGGGTGGGCATAGTAAAGAGCGTTTGATCTATTCTATCGGAACTGCTAACTGCTCACACAGCCTACTCTGTTCTTCCCAGCTAACAGAAGGTTCTGGCCATGTGTACGTCGTGCACAAAGACACCTTGATTCTCAGCCCCGCAGTCACCCTCAAGGAGCCCTGACTACATTGACTTCCACTTTGGGTAGGAAGGATGCTCTTGGGACAACTGGAAACATAGCTTACAGGAGGTGCTACCCGGGAGGTGCAGCTCGGGACCGGTCAGCCCGTGCTCCGTGGGGCAAGCTGAGGGCTACGGGCCACCGTATTCAAGAGGGGCCGGCCGCGCAGAACAGTGCTGGGTGCCGCCGAGGGCGGCCCGGAGGAGTCTGTGGACAAGGGGCCCTGCCCGCCCGCCCGTCCAGGCCCACAGCGCACTCACAGAACTCCACCAGAAGGTACTTGTGCGCCGCCAGCGCCTCCTCGAAGTTGCTCTTCTTCAACACCAGGACGTTGTCCTCCTCCTCCAGGGCGTCGGCGCCCACCCTAGCCGCCCAGGCCAGGGCCAGGCACAGCAAAGCACGGCTCAGCATGTCGGACGTCGGCAGCGGGCGGGGCAGTTGGGTTGGCGCCGCCGGGACAGCCGAGGCGACGAGAACGCGCCTCGGTCCAAACCTCGCCTTTATAAATCCTGGGCCGGGGACGCGCCCACGCCTCCCCCTCGCTGCGCGCGTTAGCCGCCGTGCGCATGCGTCCCGCTGTGCCCTCCGATTGGCCGAGGAGCTGAGAGGCCCGCCCTCGCCGTGCGGGGACTGGACACCCACTCAAGACTGAGCCACCCAGTCGACAAAGACCCGGAGGCCTTTCAGTTCTTGCCTGGGATTGGCCACGGCGCGCGCGCGCGCGCACAAACCCTATGTCCCCCTTGCGTCTGATTCGCTGGCGGAGGCCAACTTTCTCTTTCTGGACTTCTGACTGGCGACTTTACCCACGCCTTCCACACGTCTGGAATGGCCGCGGCTTTCCGCTGCCCGGCCGCGTGGCTCCTGATTGGCCGAGAGATGCTCGTACCCAGCCCGATTCTCCCTGGAACGTGGCAGTGGGCGGAGTCCCGGACCCTTGGGCGGAGCTACGCCTGCGCTTCCGAAGCCCCTCGTGTTGCATTCTGACTGGACCGCGTTTCCGTACTGGCACCGCCCCCCGAGTCGCCGCCAGGAAGTCAGGGACGCCACTTCCGGCGGGCGTGCGGCTCGTGCGGTCCCTGCCCGGGTCTTGGGTGACGGAGCCCAGGTCTCGGGGTTTGTGCTTTTTTTTCGGCTGCGGTAGCTGCCAGGCGTGTCCCCACGCCGCGGGCACGTTTCTCGGGTGCCCCGTGGTCGTCCGAGGTTCTTGTCCACCATTCGGAATGCGGTGCGCGAGCCCTCTGCGGAAGCCCGCTGGGAAAGTGGAGAAAGCAGTCCGCCGTCCGTTGTATACTGACCACATGTGGAAATGGCACTTGAGTTCGTTGGGGTGAATAATAAAAAGGTTTGGCTTCTGTGAATCAGCCTTTCCATTACGTACGAGATTCACATTTTGTCTCGGCTGGACTTCCTTTTCCAGAATCCTCATCTACTTTGTGTCTCTATCCCTTAGTGACTTGGAACTCATTGTACACAGGCTGGCTTGGAACCTGAGGAAATACTTAAAGATCTGCCCCGGCCCACTGAGTGCCGTAGTTACAGCAGTGAGCAGGCCCTGTCAGTGTTCGGTCCATCTTTCTCTTTCTTTACTGCTGCACGGCTGTCACCCGACCTGCTCTCCACCGCCACCCCGGAGAGCTCACTCCTTCTAGCAGCCTCTTCTTCTCTTCCCACTACAAAAACTATCCTGATCGTCAAGGGTCATTAGAAAAGGGAAACACCCAAATATTAAGTATATAGGTTGATTAGTGCTACACTGCTCTGAGAAATGGTAAAAACAGATATATGACATATGGTTTTGTATTTTGATAGTTTTTTTTTTTTTTTGTATTATTCTTAGTTTTTCAAGACAGAATTTCCCCGTGTAGCCCTGGCCTTGGAACTCAGATCCATTTATCTCTGCCCCCTCAGAGTGCTGGCATCAAAGGTCTGTGCCACTTCTGCCTGGCTGTAGCTTTGGCGACATTGTCAATAAGGACATGCATGTATTACCTATCCTACTAGAAACTCCTCTTATCTAGCGTGAGTTTCTAACCTTGAAGACCAAGTCCTCTGTGCCCCAACTCCATTCAGTGTAGGCAGAGAGGGAGTCAGATACTGGTCCGTGCTTACTGGGCAACTTTCGAGTGTATACGGGATGACTTTACAGGCCTAGTAGAGCTATGAATGCATTTGCCCTTGAATAGTACCTAATCTAGCAGCAGATTGGCTAGGTGCTTGGTCTTTTCTCTGCCTATCTTTAGTGCCTGTACACATTCCTGCACTCGGGTATGATAGAAATTGCTTCATATCTGCTACTGTCTCCCAGTGTCTTTGTAGCTGCCTTGAGCAGTTTTAGAAACCATTATTTGGAACTAGAGTCAAAAGGATGGGCCAGTGGTAGCACATACACCTTTAATCCCAGTACTCAGGAGGTAGAGGTAGTTGGATCTGTGTGTGGCCACCCTGGTCTACAAAGCAAGTTCTAGGACAGCCAGGGTTACACAGGAACCTTGACTCAAAAAATGAAAAAGGAGAAGTGTTTAGAACGTTGGCTGGTATGGCAGTGTTCCCTTATAATCCCAGTACTTGAGGGAGGCAGGTGAATTAGCTCTGTCTGGTTTTTGTGTCTCCCCGACCCCGCCCCTCTCTGTAACCCTATATTGTTTTGAAACTCACTATGTAGACTAGGCTGGCCTCGAACTTTCAGCAATTGTACTGCCTCTGCCTCCTAAATGACTGGAATTACAGGTACATTCCACTATACCTGTTAAGTACCAGGAGCTGAAGAACAGCATGGGCTACTTGAGATCTTGTCTCAAAAAAAAAAAAAGTTTCAGGATTTTGGTAATTAAATGCTAGATGCTAGGCGTGGCATGTTTTGTCTATGGAAGGGAAAAGAGCAGGGAGCCGTGGTGTGAGGGGAGTTGAGGAGGGGCGTTGAGTATGATAGTTTAAAGATAACTTGCCTTCAGGACCAGGGCTGAGTCTCAGCTTGCCTCTGGGCTTCATGTCAGACACAGAATGGATAAAGCTCTCAATGCAGGCAGCTGTCGTATCCACATAACAGAGTAGAGCTGCTGACATTGTAGGAACAGGGGCAGCTGTGATGCTCTCTTGATGATCACAGAATTTTAGACTAATGAATGTCTTCAAATGTCTACTATCAGAGCTGGAGAGATATCAGTGGTTAAGAGTACCGACTGTAATCCCAGCATTTGGGAGGTAGAGGCAGGTGGATTTCTGAGTTTAAGGCCAGCCTGGTCTACAGAGTGAGTTCCAGGACAGCCAGGACTGCACAGAGAAACTGTTTCGAAAAACCAAAAAAAAAAAAAAAAAAAAAAAAAAAAGCACTGACTGCTCTTCCAGAGGTCCTGAGTTCAATTCCCAGCAGCCACATGGTGACTCACAACTATCTGTAATGGAATTCATTGCCACCTTCTGGTGTGTCTGAAGACAACTACAGTGTACTCATAAATAAAATAAATAAATCTTAAACTGGGCATGGTGATGCCTTTAATCCCAGCACTTGGGAGGCAGAGGCAGGTGGATTTCTGAGTTCAAGGCCAGCCTAGTCTACAAAGTGAGTTCTAGGACAGCCAGAGCTATACCAAGAAACCCTGTCTTGAAAAACCAAAAATAAATAAATCTTAAAAAAAAATGTCTGCTATCCCTGCACTGCCTGGAAGGCAATCAACCACTGGGAAGAAGCCAGAGAGAGGCCTGAAATTCTTGGGCCCTCTGGGTTTGTTGAGTGGCCAGATAATATATGGGTAGTAATATAAGGGTAGTATGTCCCAACCTGAGAATGCAGGTCAGATCATCTGAACATCTACAAGCCCTTGAGGGCCCAGCTGATGACTTAGTTCTGTTTCCCAAGGCTTCTCTTACATCTAAGAGCAGCTACCATTACTGAAAAGAGGTGTTAGTTTGGACACCCTAGTATCAAGGACCTGTAAAACCCACACTGGCAATTACACATTTTCTGGGCCATTGGAAATGCATTAAAATATCCTTCAAGGCAGGTGTTGGTGGCGGACGCCTTTAATCCCAGCACTCGGGAGGCAGAGGCAGGCGGATTTCTGAGTTCAAGACCAGCCTGGTCTACAAAGTGAGTTCCAGGACAGCCAAGGCTACACAGAGAAACCCTGTCTCGAAAAACCAATATATATATATATATATATATCCTTCAGGCAGGAGTCTTAGAGAAGGTGCTCATTAAACATAGGTTGAGTTATTGGAAGTTTTGACTATTCCTACTAGGAGTTCTCAGAACCAAGCAACTCCCTTTTATCTGGCAGGGTGTCCAGTAGGGTGGACAGCAGATTGACTACAAGACTGGTAGCCCTGGAGGGTGAACTGAAAGCTGATGACAGCCAAGTAGGAAGCAGGATAATGGTGTACAGGGCCATGGGGATAGTTGCTTTGGTTGGTACAGGATTGTGCTGGGTGGAGAAGGGTCTTGTAAATCACAATAGCAGGTGGCTACTATACACAGCATGGAAGCTGACTGCTCATCAACCGGTACTACCTACATACAGCCCATCACATTCCTCAGAAGAGGCCTGTCTGTAGGTGTCTGAAGAACCAGAAGCTAGGGAATTCCTGGGAGTCCTAGTCAGAGAGAAGCTGGTGTGGAGAATGCCTGGCTTCTGAGGGAAAGAGGCAGGCCTTGGAACAGCACTCCACAGAGGCAGGTTAGGGAGGGGTGTGAGATTGGGAGGATCTGGTTAGACTTGGGACCTAGGAAACACATCATGCACTTTGAGGCCACTCTGAGTTAACCTGCACTGGGAGGAGCCAGAGCAAAGTCCTAGCTGTTGGCAGTAGGCTTGTACACTTGGAACTTAGGGTCTGAGTTCACACACTTACCTGTCTAGGACAAACTCAGAGCTGTAAGATTAAGTATCTTGGTCCAATGAGAGCGTCAGAAGCCCCTGTTTGATAAACAGCATCGCTGAGAGCATGTAATAAACACTTTAAGGATGAGCTAGGAGACTGGTTGGCTCTACAAAGCTTAGAGAAAAGGCCTCACCTAGCTCATCCTTAAAGTGTTAGTGTCCTGCAGAAGGCCAGTTCTGGGGTCCACTACTCTTTGGCTCTGATAGACCTAGAAAAGATGGCTGACATGGTGGTGGTGGGGTGTCTAGAGAAATGGCTCAGTGGTTAAGAACACTGACTGCTCTTTCGGAGGTCCTGAGTTCAATTCCCAGCAACCACATGGTGGGTAGCTCACGACTATCTGTAATGGGATATAATGCCAAATTCTGATGTTTCTGAAGACAGCTACAGTGTACTCATATACATGATATTCAACACTGGTGGACCCCAAGCCAAGATTGGCAGAGCTCCAGGAAAGTAGCTGATTACTACTAGCTTTGCGAATGGTACAACCACTTTACTAAGCAGCTTAATCAGAGTGGTTTTCCAAAACTAGCATAAGGCTAAAAAAGGGAAGTTTTTAGACAGACTCTTGTAAAGGCAGTGTGGGGTTTTGAGGTTCCTGGGTGCCTTTGGGTGTGCTCAGACAGACAAGCAATCCTGCCTCCCTGTGGTCACTAGAGGGAGCTACACAGGAGCCGGTAAGAGTTCTGCTACAAGCTTCATAGTGCAGTGGTCCTGCCCTTTCTCCCTAGGCTCATAGGTGGTCTAGAAAGCACAGTACTGGATATTGGAGGCTTCCTTGGCATTGGTTTCCTGTTCCAACCAGCCTCACTAACAGGCATGGGGAACTCTCTCACCAGGTCAACCTACACATGCAAGTTGTTCAGAGCCAGATCAGTTTGATCTTCCAGCAGGACTCCATACTGAGGGCAAGTCCCAGCCGGGGTAATTTAAGATATGCTGACTCAGGCAATCCCTCTATCCCCAGGGTCAGCACTGTGACCCATGGGCCTGGGGTTTGTTTTATATTCACATCTCCACAGGAAGCCAGGAGCAAAGACAAAACAGGGCTGTTAGCAGCAGACAACCTTGTAGCCAGGACATCTGATCTGAGGGACCTCCACCCTCCACTGGATTCTTGCCATTCCCTACAAACCCCCAAAACAAGTAGCACAGACCACACAATCCCAGACTCCTTCAGGGGTGTTTATTTCCCAGTCAGAAGAGAAGCAGGGACAGGCTCCTCTGCCTGTTGAGGCTGGGCCTGGCAGACACCACACAGGGACTGGGGATAGGGAGGGGAGGCACAGGAGACAGCTCCCAACTGTGTGAACTTGGTCCCACATTTGTCCTGGCTGGGTCCAGGGAGGGTCTGCCCAGGGATGGTGGCACCAAGAACCAGGGCACAGGCATCAGGCCAGCTGGCCCAAATGGAGGCAATAAATACTGACAGGCCAGGCACGAGGTTCAGGCCACATGGCCCAGGTGAGACAAGTAAGGCTCGGCTGGCTTTGTCCCTCAGGGGCTCTCTGTGGGGACAGGGGCTCTGAGTACTGCCTACAAGGGACAGAAAAGGCAGAGGAATGAGGCACCCTACCCTGCCTCCTAGATGGGGCTGGAGGCATTGAGTTTTGGCAATTGACCCTCCCCTAGCTACTGGAGCCACCCCCAACCCTGGCCACAGGGAGAAGAGCTGGCCAGGCCCACAGGAAGCAACAGCAGCACACCCCAGGCCTCCCTTGGATAGGTCACCAGGATGGGGATGGCAGACAAGGCAAGGACAGGGGACACCACATGCTCATGCAGACAGGGGAGTTAAAGAGTTAGCGACGGCCCCCAGTACACGTTCCACATGTTAAGGCATCATGGTTAGACAGTGACTGACAGTGATGGGTGACCTGGCCAGGGAGTGGTGGGACTAGAAGACAGACAGCCCAGCCCTTCCCCATGCTGAGGGCTGCTCAGCTGCAACAGAGACAAGGTGGGCTGGGCAACCCTGACAGTGCTCTTCTCCATTCTAGAAGCCAGGGCCTGAGGAAGGGAAGACAGAGAACCTGGAGGGACACAGCAGATTGGAGGCCTGGGCTGGAACCCCTCCCCCACTGCACAGGCAGAAGCAGCAATGTGACACTAGAGACCACAGGGGCCTGCGGGCAGGAGGTGGAGGAGGAGCAGACAGAAGAGCTGACTGCCTGAGTGGACTAGGGAGTTATGACTGGTGAGGGAGGTCCTGTCAGCACTTTGGTTTGGGGTAGGTAGGGGGTTAGGGTGGGGCATGTCGGTCCTTCTGTCTGTCCGTCGCCCTGCCCGTCTCCCAGCTGGAGCTCAGTCCTTCCACTCCTTTTTGATGGTGAGATTCCACTCCCAGGACAGGTGGTCAGTCTTGTCGTCATCTGTGAAGCGCGACTTGATGTTGTAACTTCCCCGAGCAAGCATGCCTTTGGGAGCCTCCTCCATGGGTGTCAGGAACTCATACTCCTCAGCCCTCGGCCCATAGCTCCCAACCATGTAGTCAGTCTTGTCAACTGAGGGACAGGAGAGTCATGATTACTGGTGATACAAGCCCCTCCCAGGCCCAGTGGTTTCCCACTCTGGCCCTCCCACTCTGGCCCGCCCACTCACTTTTGACCCCTTTCCTGTATGTGTGCTGGATGTACTTCATGCCTGACACGATCTCTCTGTTCACCTGTGGGGACACAGAATCAGGGTCAGCTGGCTTCCCATTCTCAATCCTCTGCCCCTCTTTTCCAGGCCTCTCAAAGCCTCCACCTTACCCGGAAAGAGATTTTTATCCGGTACTCCACACCTTCCTTCAAGACAAATGACTGTTTCTTGAAGCTCTCCAGATCACCTGTATTGAAGAGGAGCCTCGCTGACTGCTTGCTTGAAGGGCTCTCCACCCTGCCCCCACACTCACTTTCCCTAGCCCCTTCCCGGACACAAAGCAGAGTCTTGGCAGGCCCCTAGCTGCACTTCCCCTCTGCTCCACCAGAGGGCATCCGGGCAGAAAATTATTTTTAGGGGTAGAGGCAAGATGCCAGCTGGCCCCACCCAGGGATTCTAATACCCACTCACCTGTCAGGTCCAGTTCTAGAGGGCCTGGGGCAGTGCTGCATACCAAGGTCAGGCGAGTCACAATGACATTGGGGACGTTGGGGTCTGCAGAGTGAGAGTTAAGAGTCAGAGTCCCATCCCTTAAGATTTTTTTTTTTTTTTAAACTCACTCCCTGGAAGAGTGGTCTGGAAAGAGGGTGGGCACAGGGTTAGATAAGATCCTTCCTCCAAGCCACCTACCTGCAGAGACAGCTACTCTGCCCAGCAGGGCCTCCTTGTACTTTCGGAGGCTTTCATCGTCCTTGTCCAATTCCTGGATCTCCTGGATGCTCTTCTGTGCTGGAGGCTTGTAGTTCACAGAGTGCTCGTCTTCCTCATTCTCTGCAGCTATCTGCGCAAGCTGCTCAGCAGTGGGTTCCTGTTCTGCCATGCTCACCTCTAGCTTGGGACACCTGTGGGCAGGGCATGAGCAGGACTGTGACAGCCTGGAGGCATTCCAGCCTAGGCAGACCCTGACACCTGAAGGACACCTGAGGGGAACTTTGAGAGGAGAAGGGAGGATGCTGCCCCTGTCCAACACAGAGGCCCATTTGAGAGGACTACACCCCAAGCAACGAAATGGGACCACAGCCTGTTCCTCAGAGAAGCAAAACACCTTTCCTCCCCATTAAGAATAAGAAGCCAGCAGACCGAACTGAACTGACAGACGCAACGCTAAATCCCTGGGGTCCAGTTGCTGTCCCTAGCTGCCCAGGCTCTCATCTGACTGGGTTGGGTCATGGAGGTAAGTTCTCCGACAGGGGGATGCTCTGTGTGTTAGCCACGTGCAGGACAAGGGTCTGTTTGTTCGTCCCTTCCAATGGAATACTGTCCTAAGCTCAACTATGTGATGACCGCTTAAATCCTAAGAGTCCAAAGGGGATCCTAAATACGCAGGTCTGTCCTCTCTAGTGAGGGTTGGCGTATGCAAGTTGGGAGCTGGTGCACCGCTTGCAAAGATATCTCAGGAACCTGTTTCTGGGCCCTGACCCTAAACCGTCAGTGGCGGTAAGGAACCAACCAGGACGGAAGCGCCTAGATGCCTTTCAGTTCCGCAGACAGGCAAACGTCTCTCGGAAACCCACAGTGATGCCTGCAGGCGATGCGCAGCGGTCTGGGGAAGAGCCCGGCCTTAGTCCCTCTGAAAGGTGTCCGCAGAGGAAACACATAAAGCCGCGGTCCGAAACCGGAGGCTACAGGCGACCCCGCCCGACGCCAAGCGTGGCCGCGGGCGACAGCATCAGGGCGCGGCCCGCACTTCCGTAGGGCCCGCAATCCGAGCGGGGCGGGGCGGGGCCGCGCGGCGGGAGCCCCGGGCCAGGCCCCGCGCTGGCCCCCGCCCGCGAGGCCGAGGAGGGGGTCCCCTGGCACCGGGTGCGCTGGCCCGGGGAATCGCGGCCCCTCCGGCAGGACCTGCGCTGCCTCCCTGGCTCGCCCCGCCCGCCCCGCCCGCCCGTCCCGGTGACCGCGCCCCGCCCGCGAGAGCCGCTGTCGCCAGCGTCGCCGCACAAAGCCAACCCACTCCCCTCCCGCGCCGCGCCGCACCGCGCCACGCGCCCACTCACCGGAGGCTCTACAGCCGCTCTCGCACTCCCTCCCGCACCAAATGACGAACGTCGTCCGCCGCCCGCCGCTCGGACGGTCACTTCCGGGGTCACAAGACTTCCGCTCTCGCGGGCGGGGTCGCCCTGCGCATGCGCCGGCAGGGGGCGCGGGTCGGCGCTGTCGCCATCTTGTTGCGGGCCTCGTGGGCGAGTCTGGCGTGGGCCGGCCGCCTCGCGCCTTCTACCGAATTCCAAGTGCGAGGGTTTGTGAGACACGAGAGCCTTCTCTTCCAGAGCAGCGTTGCGCGGCCGTTCTGTGGCTCCCGGGGTTCCCCGATTGCCGTGCCTGGCCCTTATCCCATTGTCCCCGGAATCAACAGAACCACAGTCCTCACCGGCCGCAGCGCCTTGTAGCTGTGCCGCCAGGGTCATTGCTTTGGGAACTGCGTGCCCCCTAGGACCCCCGTACGTTAGAAGTAGTTTGGTTTTGTTGTGAGAAGGGGTTTTCCTCGGAACAGGCTGCCTGCCTATCTTGAACCTCACTCCCGAGACCCGCCCGCCTCTGCCTCCGGGATGCTGAGATTGAAGCTGTGCACCAGCACCGCCAGGCGTGTTTCACGACGTTAAGGATGGGGCCTCTTTAGTGGGGGGCCTAGCTTGGGGGTTCCCTGTGGTGTGCTTGTGCCAGCTACTCCAGTTCCTCCTGAGGAGTCTCAGTTCCTGTTACTCCGTGAGGGCACTCCATTGCGGCTTCTCCCAAGTGTAGCCTCAGACTAAGGGGAGGCAGGAATTTAAGGGGCGCTACGGGGATTTCTATAGTTTCACCTCACAAGAGCCATCACTTCTGCTCTGGCCTGCTCTGCTGGACACACCCGCCCCTGTGGTATCCAGGAAACAGCTGTTGGCTCCAGTCATCAAGCTTAAAAGATGAGGACTCGAGGACTCCAGTGGCCTCCACTCTTCATCTTCAGTTGTGGCCCAGTTATTTTATTCAAGCACGCATACCCTCTGGCCATACATCAATCTGAAGCAAACCAAGTGTTCTTTCAAGCGCATTTTTTTTTTTTTTTTTTTTTTTTTTTTGGTTTTTCGAGACAGGGTTAAGCGCATATATTTTTATCTCTAAGGAAGATGGATCTGCAATAGGTAGCTGCTGTTCTATGCGGAACGATTTTTTTTTTATTTAATTTATATGAGTACACTGTAGCAGTCATCATACACCCCAGAAGAGGGCATCAGATCTCATTACAGATGGTTGTGTGCCACCATGTGGTTGCTGGGAATTGAACTCAGGACCTTTGGAAGAGCAAGCAGTCAGTACTCTTAACCTCTAAGCCATTTCTCCAGCCTGCTGAACGATTCTAAAACAAAAAGCCGCGTAATTATCCCCACTCTTACTGTATGATGAATTTGGCAGGCCTTCCACCTACACACAGGTGTGCCCAAGGAAGTCTATCAAGCTGGCTTTTCAGGAGGGTCATGGTCCTCCAACTTGCTGAGCCTGGTTTATTGAGCTCGGTGCCACCCACAATTCCCTGGTTTGACGCTCCAAGTACAAATCTTCCAAAGTAGCACTTTTATTTTTTAGATTAATGTTTATACATATCAATATTTTGCCTGGAAGTAGTCTCTGAACCACTTGTATGCAGTACCCATAGAGGTCAGAAGAGGGCATTGCATCCCCTGGAACTGGTGTTAGAACAGTAGTGAGACCAGTACAGTGGTGGGTTTTGTACTGTACTGGGAATCAAACTCAAGATTTCTCCCTATAAACTGCTGAGCCATCTTATTAGCCTGCCCCATCCCCAAAGCTTTTTTTTTTTTTTTTGGTTTTCCAGACAGGGTTTCTCTTTATAGCCCTGGCTGTCCTGGAACCCACTTTGTACATCAGGCTGCACTCGAACTCAGAAATCCGCCTGCCTCTGCCTCCCCAGTGCTAGGATTAAAGGCATGCCTCACCACGCGTGGCTCCTTCCCCAAAGCTTTTTTATACAGTCTAGCTACATACATACAATGATTCACATTTGAAAAAATTCATAAAAATCATTAAAAGTCATGTCAGTATTTCCCTGAATATATATATATAGTTTTGTTTTTGTTTTCGAGACAGCGTTTCTCTGTGTAGTGCTGGGATTAAAGGCTTGTGCCACCACTGCCTGGCCCTGATTATATTTTATGAATTCTTTAAGTTTGCATAAAATTTTGTGAAATTTGAGTGCTTAAAAAACATTGAGAGCCGGGCTTGGTGGTGCACGCCTTTAATCCCAGCACTCAGGAGGCAGAGGCAGGTGGATTTCTGAGTTCCAGGACAACCTGGTCTACCAAGTGAGTTCCAGGACAGCCAGGGCTATACAGAGAAACCCTGTCTCCAAAAAAAAAAAAAAAAACATTGAGCAGCCGGGCGTGGTGGCGCATGTCTTTATTCCCAGCACTGGGGAGGCAGAGGTAGGTGAATTTCTGATTTCGAGGCCAGCCTGGTCTACAGAGTGAGTTTCAGGACAGCCAGAGCTATATAGAGAAACCCTGTCTCGAAAACCCCCCAAAAAGGGGCTGGTGAGATGGCTCAGCAGGTAAGAGCACCCGACTGCTCTTCCGAAGGTGATAAGTTCAAATCCCAGCAACCACATGGTGGCTCACAACCATCCGTAACAAGATCTGGCTCCCTCTTCTGGAGTGTCTGAGGACAGCTACAGTGTACTTGCATATAATAAAAAATAAAATAAATCTTTAAAAAAAAAAAAAAAGGGGGCTGGTGAGATGGCTCAGCGGGTAAGAGCACCCGACTGCTCTTCCGAAGGTGATAGGTTCGAATCCCAGCAACCACATGGTGGCTCACAACCATCCGTAGCGAGATCTGGCTCCCTCTTCTGGAGTGTCTGAGGACAGCTACAGTGTACTTACATATAATAAAAAAAAAAAAAAACTAAAAAAAAAAAAAAAAAAAGAAGACCCCCCCAAAAAACAAAAACAAAAACAAAAAAAACATTGAGCCAGCAAGTAATGTCTAATTGAGTGGCAGACAAAGTGACAAATCAGAGAAAAATTTGACAGAAAAGGATACACCCAACTCTCAGGAGAAGGGAGAGGAAGAGGAAGCTACTTAAGAGAGCACAAGTTGCCGGGCAGTGACAGCGCACGCCTTTAATCCCAGCACTTGTGAGGAGGCAGAGACCAGCAGATTTCTGTGTTCGAGGCCAGCCTGTTCTACAAAATGAGTTCCAGGACAGCCAAGGCTACAGAGAAACCCTGTCTCAAAACAAAACAAAACAAAACAAAACAAAACAAAACAAAACAAAAGACATTGAGCCAGGGGCTGGCGAGATGGCTTAGAAGTTAAGAACACTGACTACTGTTCTTCTAGAGGATGCAGACTCGATTCCCAGTTCCCACATGGCAACTCACACCTGTCTGTAACTCTGGTTACAGAGCTTCTGACACCTTTACATAGACATATGCAGGCAAAATAACAATGAAAATTAAATAAAAATAAATACAATACAATTTACATATAATAAATCATAATTGTATAACATTAATATAATAATAAAATAAATAAATTTAAAATATATTGAGGCAGGTTGTGGTGGCAGCACACAACTTTGCTCCAAACACTTGGGAGGCAGAGGCAGGTAGATCTCTAGGAGCTCTCTAGCTCTATAAGTTTGAAGCTAGCCTGGTCTACTGGCCTACAGAGCAAGCTCCAAGACAACCAAGGATGCACACAAAAGAACTTGTCCCTAAAAACAAAGATAGATAGATAGGTAGATAGACAGACAGACAGACAGCTGATAGATAGCTGCTCTTGCAGAGAACCTGGGTTTAGTTCCCAGCACCCACACGGCTGCTCACAACCATCTGTAACTACTTTTCAAGCCAAATGCCCTCTTCTGGCCCTGGAGGGCACAGCATTTACACTGTACACTTACATACACACAGAACACACATAAAATCTTTAGCTGGACAGTGGTGGCTCACACCTTTAATTCCAGCACTCCAGAGGCAGAGGCAGGCAGAGGCAGAGTTAAAGGACAGCCTGGTCTCTATAGTTAACTCCAGGACAGCCAGTGCTACACAGAGAAACCCTATATCATATCGAAAAGCCAAAAATAAAATACAAAATAAAATATTTGAAAAACAAAACCAAGGGCTGAAGAGAGGACTCAGTGGTTAAGAGCACTGACTGCTCTTCCAGAGGTCCTGAGTTCAATTCCCAGCAACCACATGGTGGCTCACAGCCATCTGTAATGGGATCTGACACCCTCTTCTGGTGTGTCTGAAGAGTGACAGTATATTCACATGCATTACATAAGTAAATCTTTAAAAAAGAAAAGAAAAACAAAACCAAAATGATGGCTTGCAGGTGCTGCTTTTTCATACAGCACTTGCCAGCCTAGATTTTCCAAACCAACCAAGGCGAGCGAAACTGTAGGCATTGCACTTGTCAGGTCTGGGGACTGCCCTTGTCAATCAGTCAAGTCGGTGCCTTACAAACAACTTTTATTAGCATATGTTTGGGAACTGAAAGTTCTGGATCAAGGTATTTTGTAAATTGATTTTTTTTTTTTAGATTTATTTATTTATTATATGTAAGTACACTGTAGCTGTCCTCAGACACTCCAGAAGAGGGAGCCAGATCTCGTTATGGATGGTTGTGAGCCACCATGTGGTTGCTGGGATTTGAACTCAGGACCTTCGGAAGAGCAGTCGGCGCTCTTAACCACTGAGCCATCTCGCCAGCCCCTGATTTTTTTTTTTTTTTCTTGGTTTTTCGAGACAGGGTTTCTCTGTGTAGCCCTGGCTGTCCTGGAACTCACTTTGTAGACCAGGCTGGCCTAGAACTCAGAAATCCGCCTGCCTCTGCCTCCCGAGTGCTGGGATTAAAGGCGTGCGCCACTACGCCCAGCAATTTTTTTTTTTTTTAAGATATATTTATTTTATGTCTGCGAGTACACTGTAGCTGTTTTCAGACACACCAGAAGAGGGCATCAGATCCCATTACAGATGTTTGTGAGCCATCATGTGGGTGCTGGGAATTGAACTGAGGACCTCTGGAAGAGCAGCCAGTGCTCTCAACCTCTGAGCCATCTCCCCATCCTGTAAATTGATATTCTTATACAATCAATGAATTACCTCCACATTGACCCCACCTCCTATGCTAGTACCTTGAGAGAGTGGACTTCCACCTATAAAGTTTGGGAGCACACAATCCACCCACAGATTGTTTCTTGAAGCATTCTGTGAAAAGACTGGAGTATCTTCTGGACAGTCCCCAGTGCCAGGACAGTGAAGCGTGTGTTGAGCACATTTCTTCTGTGGTGTGTGATCAGACACTTTTGAATGTCGCATGGTGCTCTTTTTGTTTTTGTATATTTTTTGAGACAGGGTTTTCCTGGATAACTTCTGCTGTTTTGGAACTGTCTCTATAAAGCAAGTTGGCCTTAAATTCCACCTGCCTCTATACAGTCCTGGCTGTCTTGGAACTAGCTATGGCCTTGAAATCTCAGAGAGCCTCTTGTTTCTGCTTCCTGAGTGCTGGGATAAAAAAAGATATACATCACCACACCCAGCTTTTTCCTTCTTATTCTGTGTATATGTGGGTATGTATATGCACAGTAATCATGGAGGCAAGAATGGTACTAGATCACATGAAGCTGCAGTTATAGGCAGTTGAGCCATGTGATACAGATGGCTGCTTGAAACTTACTTTTTTTTTCTTTCCCCAGACAGGGTTTCTCTGTGTAGTGCTGGCTGTCCTGGAACTCACTTTGTAGACCAGGCTGGCCTCGAACTCAGAAATCCACCTGCCTCTGCTTCCTGAGTGCTGGGATTAAAGGTGCGCACCACCTCGCCAGGCGAAACTACTTTTTTTGTTTGTTAGAAGTGTGAACCAGCCAGGCATGGTGGCGCATGCCTTTAATCCAAGCACTCGGGAGGCAGAGGCAGGCGGATTTCTGAGTTCGAGGCCAGCCTGGTCTACAGAGTGAGTTCCAGGACAGCCAGGGCTTTACAGAGAAACCCTGTCTGTCTCGAAAAACCAATAAATAAATAAATAAATAAATAGATAGATAGATAGATAGATAGATAAATAAATAAATAAATAAATAAATAAATAAATAAATAGAAGAAATTTGAAACAGGCTGGCGAGATGACTCAGCAGGTAAGAACATTGACTGCTTTACTAAAGGTCCGGAATTCAATTCCCAGCAACCACAATGATGGCTCACAACCACCCATGAGATCTGACACCCTCCTCTGGTGCGTCTGTAATCAGCTACAGTGTACTTATATATAGTAATAAATAAATCCTTAAAAAAAATACCTCCACTATATACTTCATGCTCTCCTGTAATATTACCAAAAATATTTCACATGATAGAAATAAAAAAATACAGATGCTTGCATATGTCTGTGATTCCAGCACATGGGATATGATAAGAAGAGAATCAGGAGTTCAAAGTCATCTTCAGCTATACAGAAAACTTGAGGTCACCTTGTCACCCATTCATCAAAATAAAGTTTATCATGGATATTAAAAAAAAATAGCTGGGTAAGGTGGCGCACGCCTTTAATCCCAGCACTCGGGAGGCAGAGGCAGGCGGATTTCTGAGTTCGAGGCCAGCCTGGTCTACAGAGTGAGTTCCAGGACAGCCAGGGATATACAGAGAAACCCTGTCTCAAAAAACCAAAAAAGTTTCCAGAGCTGGGTGTGGAAGGGAGGCAGAGGCAGGCTGATTTCTGAGTTTGAGGCCAGCCTGGTCTACAGAGTGAGTTCCAGGACAGCCAGGGCTACACAGAGAAACCCTGTCTCGAAAAAAACAAAACAAACGAAAAAAACATGTCCTTCAGTATGTAAAGAAATCTGGAAATTTGTTTTGGTTTTCCTTTGTTTTGTTTTGTTTTTTGTTTTTGAGACAGGGTTTCTCTGTGTAGTCCTGGCTGTCCTGGAACTCACTCTGTAGACCAGGCTGGCCTCAAACTCAGAAATCAGCCTGCCTCTGCCTCCCAAGTGCAGGGATTAAAGGCATGCGCCACCACTGCCCAGTGAAATCTGGAAATTTGAAGGGAGGAGATAAGAACTCAGATGTGTCTATTGATTGATGGATTTAAGGGTCAAAGAAATAAGGTACGTTCTACGCATGGCATTAGCAGTGGACATTTGTCCAGAAAACAACATAAGGGAGAGCAGTGGTAAACAAGCTCTCACTCAGCCCTGGCTACCTGCGTCCCTGCTACCAAGTTAAAAAACACTACAGTCAATGTGGATGGACAGGAATGGTTGAAACTACCAAGAAAAATAAAAAGATAAAAAGATTTATCAGCTGGGCGTTGTGGCGCACGCCTTTAATCCCAGCACTCGGGAACACATCACCTTCTGAAGAGCAGTAGGGTGCTCTTACCTGCTGAGCCATCTCACCAGCCCAATAGTTTTATTTTTACATTAAAATCCTTAGAGATAGAGCTCAGCAGATAAGAGCATTGGCTGCTCTTGCAGAGACCCAGGTTCAGTTCTCAGCACCCACATAGCAGTGCACAACCATTTCTTTCTTTTTTTTTTTTTTTTTGGTTTTTTGAGACAGACAGGGTTTCTCTGTATAGCCCTGGCTGTCCTGGAACTCACTCTGTAGACCAGGCTGGCCTCGAACTCAGAAATCTGCCTGCCTCTGCCTCCCAAGTGCTGGGATTAAAGGTGTGTGCCACCACGCTCGGCTTAACCATTTCTAAATCCTGTTGTAGAGGATCCAACACTCTCTTTTGGCCTCCATGGGCACTGCAAATGTATTAATATACGCAGGCAAAATACCCATGCATACAATAAAGCCACATGGATCCTGAGGTCAAGTCCCTGGCACCCATGTAAAAAGTCAGGTATGGCTATACATGTACATGTGACCTCACTGCCATGTACACAGGTACATGTGACCTCACTGCCAGGTACACATGTACATGTGACCTCACTGCCATGTACACCTGTATATGTGGCCTTTCTGCCACATACACATGAACATGTAACCTCACTGCTTGCCATGGGGAGTGAGACTTGGGGGTGGAGCAGGAACAGAGCAGGAGGATCACTAGGTCTTGCAGGCTGACAGCCTAGCTCCAGGTTCAGTGAGAGACCCTATCTCAAAGGAGTGTGAGCAGACATCCTTCTCTGGCTTCTGCATGCATGCATATGGACGCATACACACACACACAAAAGAAATTTTAAAAACTCTTTAATGATATATTATTTGCTATTTTCCAACAAATGGCTGGCTAGTTGGCACCAGAGATTCAATAACAGTAAATGTAAATAAATTATATAAATTACAAATTTATAAAAATGATATAACCTCACATAATTTGTGAACAGCTAACATTGTTGAGTAAACTATGGCACAGAAAAATTGCCAATGATTCACCAATTAAGCAGATATGGACCAGCTCCAGCAAGGGAGAGCAGGGCAGTTCATCACTGGGCAGGGTGCAAAGCAAAGCAAGCATGAGGCTGATCAGCCATAACTGGTTACCTTATGGGACAACCCTAGTTATAGAATTACATATTTGTCTACCATCTTTTCTCTTTGGGAGACAGGGTTTTACTATGTAGTCCTTGCTGGCCTTGAACTCACAGATCTGCTCTACCTCTGACTTTTGAGTGTGGGATTAAAGGACTGAGCCACTATGCCAGTTTTGTTTGCCATTTCTCATTCAATAGAGTGGTATTTGATATGAGCAATTGCAAAATGCACAAATTGTTTAGCAGAGAGATCTAGTCATTTATAAGGCCTGAGTTTGGCTGCTGAAGGAGTCCTCAGACCTGTTCTCTTGTTTTAAATAACTGTTTGTGCTGCTTTATATAGTGGTAAAATTGTCAAGACAAGAAAGGAGCTGAAAGAGCTACACAGAGAAACCCTGTCTCGAAAAACCAAAAAAAAAAAAAAAAAAAAAAAAAAAAAAAAAAAAAAAAAAAAAAAAAAAAAAAAAAAAAAAAAAAAAAAAAAAAAAAAAAAAAGAAAGGAGCTGAAACAGTATATCATCTACTATGATAGATTAACCTAATGTATTCAAAGAAAAAGACAGGCAGAAAAGCAAAACCTTTTGTTTTGCATTTTATTTAATACATGGTCTTCAGTTTGTGAACTCAACATATAGTCTAAGCTAATCTTACATCAGACATCCTTTTCCCTAAGTGTCCTGACTACTGAGATTATAATCCTTTGCTGCTAAACCCAGTTTGAATGGCTCAATATCAGTCTCATGTATCCTAGGCTCATATCAAATTCCCTAAGTAGTAAAAATGACCCTGAACTTTTGATCTTCCTTCCTGTACAGGCACAAAGCCTAGTTTATGAGGTGCTAGACATGAAATCCAAGACTGTACATGCTCTACCAACTAACTATAAAGCTCTAGCCTTTTATTCCCCAACAATTTTTTTTTTTTTTAAAGAGTCTATGTAGTCCTGGTACTTGCTGTTACCAAGCTAGCATCAAACTCAGAGATCTTCCTGCCTCTGCCTCTTGAGTGCTGGGATTAAAGTATGTGACACTATACTCAGTCCCTGAAAACTCTTGAAATTAATACTTTTACTAGATTTTTTTTTTTTTTTTTTTTTTTTGGTTTTTCGAGACAGGGTTTCTCTGTATAGCCCTGGCTGTCCTGGAACTCACTCTGTAGACCAGGCTGGCCTTGAACTCAGAAATCCGCCTGCCTCTGCCTCCCGAGTGCTGGGATTAAAGGCGTGCGCCACCATGCCCGGCTTTACTAGATCTTAATAAAGCTAAAAGTCAAAATGTGAGGACACACTGTAGTCTGGTTAGCAGATGTTGCTTATGGGAACTAATGCTGAATCATCTAAGTGAGTAATGTGGGTCCGAGGCAGCCTTCTTACCGTTACACCGAGAAGTCGTAACAACGACAAGCTCGGGAACCTGGGTGTGAGTCAGAGATAACAGTAGGAAATCAAGTTGTTCAAATGTCTAGACATGGCAACACACTACAGAAATAGACACAGCAGTAGACACATTAGTTAGTATCCAGGTGTTCTAGCTCTGGCTGGACAAGGCTGGAATTGACAAGCTCACCCATTGATCAGATGCTGCTTCCTAGATGTTAGTCTCCATTAAAGGAGCCAGGGTTCCTTGGAGAAATGGTGGCTCCAGGTTTGGGCAGGGAAATAGAAGGTGGGTCTGAAGCATCTTAACTGTCAAGAAGTAAGGAATTCTTAAAGATGCTGTGGGAACACAATGGCATAAAAGGTCATCTCAAAGAAACCCCGGGATCAGAGAGATAAAGCTATGTGAGCAGTAAAACCCGATTTTGCTATACACAGCCAAGTGAATAAGTGCTGGCAGCTGTGCATGATGGCAATATCAGGAGGAGGGGGGGGGGGAGAAGGAGGAGGAGGAGGAGGGAGTCCATTTGTTCAAGTCCAGCCCATCCAGGACAGCTTGGCTATGGTTTCTAAGAACTTGTAGTAAGAATAGAAAGAAAAAAAGGAACAGATAAGCTCAGGTATAGTGGCACAGGGGTAACCTGCTCATCCAGGCTAGAAAAAGCCCGGGATAACAAATGTACATTTGTATAAAACCTAATACCTTCAATTGGGAAGATCTGGAGTTCAAGGCCAGAGTAGTGCACATGTGACCCTGTCTGGAAAACACAGAATCAGAAAGGAAAAGCACATGGCAGTCTATCCTTACTTTATATAAGCATGAACATTGAATCATACAGTTAATGCTTCCAATTATTCACAATGAAACAAAAGCACCTGTCATACAAGCTTCATGTCATACAAGCTTCATGACCTGAGTTTGATTCCTAGGATCAACATAAAGGTAGGAGTGACTCCATGAAGTTGTCCTCTGACCTCCACATATGTACAGTGGCACCTGCATACCCAAACATAGTAAACATTTTAAACACAAACACAGGGCCATGGATGTAGCTTCTCAGCAGTGTTTGCCCTATAGGCATAAAGCTCTGGTTTGATTCCCAGCACTACATAATTTACTACAGACATGATACCTCCAATCCTCACCCAAGACATGGAGGCAGAAGGATCAGAAATTCAAAGTAAAAGCTAAGGATGTAGCTTGTTGGTAGAGCGCTTATGCTATACACTTGAGGCCCGAGTTTTAGCCCCTATGTTACTACTACACACAAAAGTCGAAGTCACCCTCCACTATACATGGAGTTCAAAGTCAGCCTGGCCTACGAGTCTCTCAAAAAAAAAAAAAAAAAAAAAAAAAAAAAAAAAAAAAAAAAAAAAAAAAAAAAAAAAAAAAAAAAAAAAAAAAAAAAAAAAAAAAAAAAGAAAAAAGAAAAAAGAAAAAAGAAAAAGAAAAGCAAAAACATCAAAAAACCCAAAACCTGGAGAGATGGCTGTCAGTGAAGTGCATGCATACCATGCAAGTGTAAGGACCCAAATCAAGGGTCCTCAGCACCCATACAAAGACAGGCACACAAGATGGCTCAGGAGGTAACAACACTTAGAACAATGAATTTGAACCTGGGGCCCACATGTACATGGTGGCACATTTGTAGTGCCTCCTCCAAGTATGCGTAATTTTAAATAAAAGACAAGCATTCAGGAGACAGATGTAGAAAGATCTGTGAATTCCAGGCTGCTAGGAATACATACTATGATTATCTTTCAAAATTAAAAGAGCCCGGGCTTGGTGGCACACACCTTTAATCCCAGCATTTGGGAGGCAGAGACAGGCGGATTTCTGAGTTCTAGGCCAGCCTGGTGTACAGAGTGAGTTCCAGGACAACAAGGGCTATACAGAGAAACCCTGTCTTGAAAAACAAAAACAAAATTAAAAGACAGGGGAGGTGGGGGGGAAACGAAAAAAAAAAAAAAAAAAGACATGGGGCTATAGAGATGGCTCAGTGATTATGATCACCTGATTATCTTGAAAAGGACTCATGTTCACAACCATCTATAATTCTAGTTCTAGAGATTTTTTTTCTGACCTCCACGGGTGCCACATGTATGTGTAGGCATCCCAATTCCATCTTTATGTAATTCAAAATAAATTCTTAAATAAAAAGATAGGCATGGTCAATTTTTTTTTTTTTAAATTTCTGTAGACAGTCTTTCTATATAGCTTGGCTGGCCAGGAACTCCCTATGTAAAACAAGGTGGCTTCAAATCATGCAGCTGCACCCCCTCTCCCTCCTGAGGAAGAAATCACTGAAATCACCTAGCTTTGGACTTCAGCACACACAGCTGGAACTCCAATTCCAAGAGGCTTGATATCTTTTTTGGCCTCCTGCACATGTGTGGTAGACATACATAAACTCATTGGGGCTCAGACACATGCATGCACACAGGTGCATAGGCATTCACGTATTCACATACATGCACATTCACATACATATAAACACACATTCATGTAAATGATATAATTGTGATAATCAGTTTTTCATTACCATGACAAATATATCTGAGATAATCAACTTTACAGGATAAACATCATTCAGTATCACATGTCTAAAGTTCTACACTAAAGAGGCTGAGGCAGGGGGACTGTTGTCAAGTTCAAAGACAGTCTAAATTAAATTATAGCATGAGTTACTATCTCACAAAAAGAATCATCCCTCTAGAACAGATTATTTTTGGCTGTTCTGGATCTTTCTTTGGTCCTGGCAACAGCAGGGTTAAGGTAAAAGCCATGACAGAGGAAGCTAACTTCACAGTTGCCAGGAATGGAAGAGGATACTAGCAAGATGGCTCAATGTGTAGACAATTGTTACAAGTATCAAGTTTGATTGCTAAAACCCACAGATGAAAGACCTCCACACATATGCTATAGAATATTTGCAAATATATGTACACACACCCAATAAATAAATATGAAAGAAAAATAATAGAAAGAGGGAAGGTTAGGTGCTAATGTCTCCTTCAGGGGTATCATTCCAATGACTTATATACTCTCCATAAAATCCAATCTCCTAAAAAAAGTTCTATCCACTTTTTAGGTAGTAGAGGGTGTGTGGGACGGAGGGTGGGAGTGTTTTGAGACAGGGTCTCTCTGTGTAGCCCTCACTGTCCTGGAACTCGCTCTGTAGACCAGGCTGGCCTTAAACATCTTCAGAGATCCCCCTTTCCCTGTGCCTTCTGAGTACTGGGATAAAGGCTTGGACTCTACTCTGATTAGTACCATGGCTAGTGACCAAGCTTTCAGCATACAGGTTTTCAGCAGACAGCCCAGATCTAAACTCTATAGCTGTAACATTGAGCAATAATATAAAGAGATGAGGTATAGTCAACTGTGATTTTGTACAACTTCAATACAAACATTTATTCATCATATCCAAATTTTAAAAAAGGACTTGCAATACTGCCCAGCCTAGTTTTGAACTACAGTGACCCTCCATACCAGGCTCCTGAGTGGCTGGGTCACAGGAAGTATTTATGCATGCACCACTGAGCCCAGCAACAAAATCAACTTCTTATAAACCCACTAGACACCAAGTTCAATGCTTCTAAGTAAAGAACTGTAAGCCATTGAGGTCAAGGCCAGCCTGGACTCCACACAGCAAGTATTAGGTCAGGCAGGCAGGGGCTAAATAGCAAGCCCTATGCTCAAGAAACTCAAATCTAACATGTTACAACTATTTGGAAGAGTTTTCACTTTCTCAAAAGTTGATTATGGTGATACTTGTTGGTAATCCCAGCTGTAGAGGCTGTGGCAAGAGGACTGCCACTCCCAGATCAGCCTAGTGACTGTTTTTCCCATTCTTAACCAAAGGAAAGAAAAGTTACCCTAAGTTGAATGTGGTAGGACAGACCTATATATAATTCTAGCACTGGGATTGCTGCAGCTTGAAGGTCATGGCAAACCTAGGCTACATAAAACCCATAGTGTTGAGTAATACATTTCTTTCTTTCTTTTTTTTTTTTTTTGGTTTTTCGAGACAGGGTTTCTCTTTATAGCCCTGGCTGTCCTGGAACTCACTTTGTAGACCAGGCTGGCCTTGAACTCAGAAATCCACCTGCCTCTGCCTCCCAAGTGCTGGGATTAAAGGCGTGCAGCACCACGCCCGGCGTTCTTTTTTTTTTTTTTTTAATGAAAAGAAAAAAAAGTGTGTCTAGGGACCAGAGAGATGGCTTAGCAGCTAAGAGCTCTTCTTGAGGACCCTGGTTTTCTCAGCCCAACACAAGTTGTTCACAACCAACACAGTGCAAGACATGCTTACAAGCAGAACACCTATACACAGTAAAGGATTTCTGGAAGATTCTGTAACTGAATTTTGGAGAAGGGAAGATACTCATGTAGAATATTCAATAGAATCCAAGGAATAAACCAAGTCTTTCACAACTGTAGCCATACCACAAATAGAAGTATTCCAAGACTATACTCTGCCTTTCCTTATTTGTTATACTACATTCCAATTTCTCATTTGTTCTATTAAACCTCTAGTTTGCTAAAGGAAAAAGTAAAACAATATTTACCCGAGGGCCCCGCTGCAAGATAGACTGAGCAATGAAACAAGATTAGAAGTTTCTGAATATACCATGAACCAATGACTCTAACACTGCCGCCCCTACAAGATTTAACATGATGCCTGGAGGGAGGATTGTTCTTTAGTCCAGGTGGTTTGGAAGCCCATTGCTCACAAAACCCAAAACTGAAGACTCATCTACCTGATATGAAACTTGGGAGTCACCTCCAATCACCTCAAGTTGAAAGCAGAGATGGCAATGTCAAAAATCTGGGATAAGCTCAGACCCCCAAATTCTCAGCAAAAACATAAAAAGCCAGTTGTGATTGGCATTCCCAATCCCAGGTCCTAGTGAGGGCCCTGTCTAAAAACACAAGGTGGCTGCTCTGACCACGTATGGCTGTCCTCTACTTACAGAAGTACATGCATTTAGGCAAAACCAGAACACATTAAGAGTCCTGACCTGTACTCCATCCTGCAGGACTCGGGTCTCAGGTGAACACTGAAGCAAAGGCTCCAGCCAGCCAGCAGTCCAGTACTTACAAGAGTAGCCAGCCTCTGGGGCTCGTCACCTCACGGTGCTCAGCCACCATCCTCTGGGTATCCCAGCACTGAGACACCAGAGCAAGTTTCAAGCTTCCAATGCTCAGCCACACTGCTCAAAATCCTGCCTCCAACCCTCTAAAGGAGCCAAAGTACCGTATTTTAACCGCAACCCTCTTGGAAATTGGTTTCTGCCTCAGTTTGCATTAGCTATTATACAACTAACTCTGTCTCCAGAGCCAACCAAGAACAAAAATATCCCAAATGAAGATTACACATGTGATAGACATTTACCCTCCCCAAACAATACAACATACTTTGAAAAAGCCTGAGAATGTGCATAGACTCTAAGCTAGCATCACCCAAGGATTGACTGTACACAAATAAGGAAGGAAGCACCTTTTGTCCTTGTCACTATAGTAAGACAGAAAAACATGAAGGAAACACCACAGGTTCAAAGCTGAAACCAGGTTTCTCTGATGAAGCATAAGGCAAAGGAGTAGTCCAGGAATTTATGGGCCACATCTCTCTAGATACCACTGAGCAGACCGCCCCATGCCCCTCATCACCTCACGGTGCACGCACAACAGCCAGGCAGTGCCAGCCCAAAGGCCACTGCACTCTGTAGGCTTGGCACCTATCCAGTTGGAGTAAGGCATGAGAACAGTGGGAAGGAGACAGGCCTTACCCACAGCCTCCCAGGCTAACTCTAATCTCACACCAGTTACTAGCTGCAGCCAGAGACTCTAAGAGCAGGACGGACCAGACAGCTCCAGGTCTACACACGTTTCTATTTTATTATGGCAAAGGTGAAAATGCCACCTTCTCCACAACAGCAACCAGTAATATTTATCCCAAAAATAACTCAGTACAAAACAGGTCTGTTTCAGAATTAAAAAAAAAAAAAAAAGGAAAAAAAAACTTTACATGAGTTTTTAGATCCTACTTTAAAACAGGAAGAAAAAAAAAGAAATAAAAAGAAACAAAAAAACAAATCCACCATTGTCTGCACAGTTCAGTTGCCAACCCTCCCTCTAGGCATCACAGACGAGGCTTCTGGGTCCTGTTACTTGTGTGGATTTGCTCGGTTGTTTAGCTGGTGTCCATCTGCAAGAGAGGGGGAGGGTCACTCAGGAGGCCCCTGACTTACACTACCATAGCAGTCACACGCTTCCACCCGGTCCTCTGAGCCCAAGGACTCAGCTCACCCTTGCATTGTAAGCATCCAGCTGTGCGTCCAACTCTTCTGCAGAAAGCTGCTGCTTTGAGTTCCTGCCGGTGCCTCTACCTCTTCCCCGGTTGCCTCCACGTGTTCCTCTCCTGGTGCCACCACCACCAAAACCTCCAGAGCCACGGTTTCTTGTCATGCCACCTCTGTTTATGCTAACAAAAAACAGAACTGTGAGCTATCTGGCAAGGCCTTGTGGGTGGCACTATCACAAACCACAGGCTTCTTTCCCCATCCGAGGACCACAGAACTCACCTCTGTGCAGGTCTTCGCTGTGTATCAATCTGTGATGTGACAAGCTGGATGTTCATAGGGCGGCCTATGGTAAAGAACACAAGAAGTCTCACTTGAGAGGCTCTGAAGCTGACTCAGAGGGCACCACACCCTGATCTCCATGCAAGCTCTGGAAAGGGCTCTGTGTGTCTCCAATGCCCCCAACAAGGTAAATGGCCTGGAGAGCCTGGTGGGAAAGTAAAGTGCAATGATAACAACCCCACCGACACCTCCTCACTCCTTCTCAGTTCAGGCTAGGAGGGCTGTTTGGTCAGGTTTTCAGGGTGCTCATGGGCAGACAGGTGTGGGTGACCTGACGGAAGAAGAACAGGTACCTTTGTCTTTACGACTACAGCCCCGCACTCAGGTTGTACTATGGCGGTTCTGAGAAGGCTTCACAGAAGTGAATCTTCCGGAAGGAGCTCAAGGAGGGGAGGGATGTAGCTTGCTGGATGGGGGTTCACAAGAGGTTGGTCCAGATGTGTGGGGCAGCATGAGAGGTGGCAGAATGGAAGAGAGAGACAAAGGGGCAAATGCAAAGTATCCTCAGCCACAGGGGGATGGGGGTCAGCCCATATTCCTACAGGGAAAGGTGCCAGCCCCAAACTCCACAAGCCCCACAGGCATCCAGGGCCCAGTCCCAGACTCACCATCCAAAGGGACACCATTGTACTGTTTCATAGCCTTCAGGGCATCTGCTTTCCGTTCAAAGTGCACATCTGCTGTCCCTAAACTTCGTCCCGAGCGGTCATAGTGCACAGCGGCTTTTTTCAATGTCCCAAATTCAGCAAAGAGTTCCTGGGAAGGGGTACAAATTAGCAATTAAGCCAATTTCTTTCTTGTAGCTCAGCAACACCTGCTGTGAGTCCTTGTGCTTTAGAGGTACTTGTCTGAGCCACCCAGGAAGAAGGCAAGGCAGTGGAGATAAGAGCTGAGGGAAGGGGAGACAGCAACTGTCATGAACACCTGGGTTATTGCCCACTGTGGGGGACAGTGTAACTACACCATGCTGTCACAGGACAAATCTGAGAAGCTCTCTCAGCAGGGTAACTTTCAATTTGCTTAACTGCTGTTTCACAAATACTAGAGGCCAGAGCAAAAGCTGTCCATTGAGCAGACCACTCAAAGGGCCCAGGATTTTGGGAAACTGTGACCCAGCCCCTACTGCAAAGACAGGTTCTGGCTCACCTTGCCCTATCCTCCTCCTGCCTGCTGCTGCCAAGTCTGAAGTGAAATGCAGCATGGAACCTGTCCTGGCCTCAGGCAGACTGGGAGTTGGAGAGAACCCACAGAGTAGGTCACTTCAGCTGCAGGCACACAGTGGGGAGTGCAGCCCGCTAAAGCAGTTTCCAGTGGATGCCAGAAACCACCTTTAAAGAAAAGTGTTGAGACAGGCCAGAGATGGCTCAGGGGTTAAGAACACTGGCTGCTCTTCCAGAGGACCTGAGTTCAATTCCCAGCAACCAACATGACTCACAACCACCTGTAATGGGATCTGATGCCCTCCCTCTTCAGGTGTCTCTGAAGAGAGTGAAAGTGTACATACATCCATGAAAATAAAAAAAAAACCAAAAAAAAGAAAAAAAAAAAGAAATGAAAAGTGTTGAGACACTGAGTGCTCACTGGCCTTGTTCTTTCCTCCTATAGGGAGGCCAAATGGCTGGGCTCTGGGGAATGGTACCCAGAAAGGCCCAGCATACCCGACTCAGCTCCAGCTATATGGAAAACTAACTCCCAAAATTATGCCTTGTAACCAGAAAACTCTAAATGCCTCTGAGGTCCAGTTTAAAAAATTAAAAATAGACACAAAAATCCAAGAAGGTGGGGGAAGAGAAAAAAAATACTTCAAAGGCATGAAGAACCATGACCCGTGTAAGACCCAGGAAAGATCACCAGTTAAGATCCAGCAGAGAGACTCAGGCTGGAAGACACACTCAGCCACCTTTCTCAGCATCTGGGAGATGCTGGCCTTCTTTCTCCCACCAGTTAGTTAACTACAACGGGCACAAATCGGAGAAGCAAGCATCTTTGGTCATGCTGGGACCGGAGTTGTGCCCAGTCTGTGCAGGTTAGAAACTGGAAATTCTGGCAAAGGGCAGGCGCTCACAGTTCAGACAGCGAGCAGACAAGACTCATTCTTAGGGGCGCACACACTGTGACATCTTCCTGAAGCCTGACTTACGGGTCTCCTTTTTTCTGAGGCCAAGGCTATCAGGGTGACAGTGGCTGGCCCTGGGCAGGCTGGGGGAGGGCAGGTTCCAATCCGTAAGGGACCCTGGGTCCCACGTCCGTGTGGGACGAGGAGAGCGGAGAGCTCCTGTCTCCTACCTGGATATCAGCATCTGACACTCCGAAGTCCAGGTTGGACACCAGCAGCTTCCCACCCGTCTCTACGCCGGCTCCACCCCCGAAGCCGCTGTCGAAGAGGTCGTGCTGCCACTTGTCGGGAAGTTGTTTCGGCTGGAGAGAAACCGTAAGCACAGAGAGACCCGTGAGACTCGCCCCGGGAGCCCGCGACACCTCGGCGACGCTCTCCCGGCCAAGGTCGGGGAGCCCCGAGAGTCCCCCAGCCCCGCCGCTCTCTCGCAGCGGCCTCGCCGCCACGAGGCCGGACCAGGACCGGACAAAGCGTCCCGGAAGATCCCGGCCTCGGGGCGGCCTCGCAGGACGCTCGCCCGGTCCCGTCCCGCCGGGCACACCCTCCCCGGCCCGCGCCGCGGGTACCCTCACTCACTCTGCTGTACGGCGCCGGCCGGTTCCTGCCGCCGCCTGCGGCGCCGCGGGCGATGGCGGGCCGGTTCCTCATAGGCCCGCCGCCTCGATTCACCCGCGCGGCGGCCTGCACCCCGCCGCCGCGGCCGCCCTGGGAGCCGGCCCTGCCGCGACCCCGGCCCCCGCCGCGGCCTCCTCGCTGGCTCCGGTTCAGCTTGATGATGTCGTCCAAAGACATGTCCATTTTGTCGGCCATGGCGGGCGCGGATTCGGGCCTCGGATCGAGCCCGCGCGTCAGCACGCCGCGGCGTCACTTCCGGCGCCTCCCCCGGCTTTCCGGCGTCGCGGGTCCGAAGCGCCCAGCGATTGGTCTCGGCGCGCGCGGTCCCGCAGAGCGCTTGCGTACAGCTCTCCGCGGCGACTGGCGCTGCTCCTGAGGAGCCCGACGCGGCGCGGTCGTTTTTATACCTTCCCGCGCGGAGGCAACGGAAGGGCGGGACGCCTCGCGATTAGGCGACGGAGGTGCGAGGGCGAGCAGGGGGCGGGGCCTGTGGGCGCCTCCCTCGGAGGCCGGAAGACCCTCGGGCGTCGCCCGGGTGCCGCGCAGTGTGCGCGCCCCGCATCCCGCTTCCCTTCGCACGGTGCGATCGCGGGGGTCCCGGTCGGTCCGTGGGTCCGATTCGATTGTGTTTGCTCGAAGGCTCGGTCTCCTGACGAGCTGGCGTCCTCTCCCCTGCTGTAACTTCATGGGTTAGTGACTGTCACGCTTCCCGTGTCTTTAAAAGCGAGGCCCTGGTTAGTGAGAACCAGTGTTTTGCGTGGATGCGGAGGGTTTGTTTTTGTTTGGTTTGTTTTTGTTTCCTGTGTGGCTGATCTGATTCTGCCCCGGGATTAAAGACGTGTGCCACCGTGCCTGCCTCCGTGAGTGCCGATCTTTAAAGGCATCCTTAAAGGTGGCAAAACAAACACGTGCCATTGATCCAACAGACTCTCCTTGCCTTAAAGACAGAAACTTGCCTTTTTTGGGGAAGGGGGTCGGGACGCACGAAATTTTGGAAGATTCCGTTCTTGGCGAGTGCAGCACTTGTGACAGTGCCATGACTTTGATGATCAGGTGCTGTCTTATTATGTACTAACTCCAGATAATCCTCTTCCCTCAGGTCACAGGCTCTTCTGTCATGAAAGTGAAAATTAAGTGTTGGAATGGTGTGGCCACTTGGCTCTGGGTAGCCAACGATGAAAACTGCGGCATCTGCAGGATGGCGTTTAATGGCTGCTGTCCAGACTGTAAGTGTCTCCCTCTGTTCTCAGAACTTTGGCCTACTCCACCAGCCTAAAAATCCCTAGGTTACCCAGCACTCGGTAGGCAGAGACTGGAGGATCTCTAAGTTTGAGTTTAGCCTGGTCAACAGGACAAGTTACCTAACCATAACCATAACTATAACCATAACCCTGCCTGGCGGTGGTGGCGCAAGCCTTTAATCCTAGTACTGGGGAGACAGAGGCAGACAGATCTCTCAGAGTTCAAGGCCAGCCTGGTCTACAGAGTGAGTTCCAGGACAGCCAGGGCTATACAGAGAAACCCTGTCTCAAAAAAACAAAAACAAAAAACCCACAAAACACAAAAACAACAACAACAGAAAAACCAGTGCAAGTTCCAGGATAACCAGGGCTACAAAGAAAAGCCCTTTCTTGATAAAAGACCAGGTAAAACAAAAAGAGAAAATTGTGGGTTTTAGTTTCTATTTCCTAAGGGAAAGTTGATAGAAAAAAGAGGCAGAATACTTCAAGCCCAGGTTTGTCTAAAGATCCCATCCACTGTGGTGGCAAGCACCTGGAACACTAGGTCTGAGAGGCAGAGGCAGAGACCAATGGATCTCTGAGTTGGTGGCTGGGCTACACAGTGAGACTCTGTTGCAAAACCACTTGTTTTATTCAGGGCATGGGGCATAGACCATAATAGTACTTAGTAGAGGGAGGCAAGAAGATGTAGACTTTGAGGTCTGCCTAGGCTACATAGTGATGATCCATCATTCCCTTAACCCCTCAGAATGATAATGATACTTTCAGTTTGTATTTTCTAAAAATAAAGCAGATCAGGTTAGCAAATTGAAGTTCAGACATTGGTTACCATAATGTCATGTTTGCTGGGTGTTTTGTGCTTAAGAATCGTAAATTTGGGGGCTGGTGAGATGGCTCAGCGGGTAAGAGCACCCGACTGATCTTCCGAAGGTGATAAGTTCAAATCCCAGCAACCACATGGTGGCTCACAACCATCTGTAACGAGAGCTGGCTCCCTCTTCTGGAGTGTCTGAAGACAGCTACAGTGTACTCACATGTAATAAATAAAATAAATCTTTAAAAAAAAAAAAAAAGAATCGTAAATTTGCTGGGCAGTGGTGGCGCACGCCTTTAATACCAGCACTTGGAAGGCAGAGGCAGGCGGATTTCTGAGTTTGAGGCCAGCCTGGTCTACAAAGTGAGTTCCAGGACAGCCAGGGCTACACAAAGAAACCCTGTCTTGAAAAAAACAAAACAAACAAAACCACATTTACCTTTTGAGACAGGATCTCATATAGCCTTGGCTAGTCTGAAACTCCCTATGTAAACCAGGTTGGTCTCAAAGTTACACAGAGATCTTCCTGCCTTTGACTCCTGAGCTCTGGGACTAAGGGTGTGCACTATAGTGAGAATTTTGCTTTTTTTTTTTTTGGTTTTTTGAGACAGGGTTTCTCTGTGTAGCCCTGGCTGTCCTGGAACTCACTCTGTAGACCAGGCTGGCCTCGAACTCAGAAATCAGCCTGCCTCTGCCTCCCGAGTGCTGGGATTAAAGGCGTGCGCCACCACGCCCAGCATAAGAATTTTTTTTGTTTGTTTGTTTTGTTTTGTTTTTTCAAGACAGGATTTCTCTGTATCTCCCTGGCTGTCCTGGAACTCACCCCAAGTATGGGATATGGGGCTCCTCAGATACTTCATGGCAGCAGATAATTTCTGAGGCACTCTTCAAAGGATGCATAAATGCTGGAGCCGGTTACTCAGTTTGTCAGGATTTGTCAAGTAGTCTAGCACAAAGAAGAAACAAGGAGTAGAAGAAAAGATTAGATATCCTGACTGTGAATACCAGACTTGCCCCAGTGAACTATAGCCACAATCAGCAGGAGCTATATAATCACACTACACCCCTTTCCCTTCTATCCTTTTTTTCTCTTCTACCTAGAGTTACGGGGTTGAAAGGGTGGGAGCCGGGCTGGTGACATGGCTCAGCAGGTAAGAGCACCTGACTGCTCTTCTGAAGGTGATGAGTTCAAGTCCCAGCAACCACATGGTGGCTTATAACCACCCGTAATGAGATCTGACGCCCTCCTCTGGTGCGTCTGAGGTCAGCTATAGTGTACTTATATATAATAATGAATCCTTGGACCGGAGAGAGCAGGGCCGGCCGGAGCGAGGGGGGGGGGTGGAACGGGGCCTACCAGAGCGAGACCAGAGCCAACGGGGCCAACCGGAGTGAGCGGAGCAGACCAGAGTGAGAAGGGTTGACCGGAACAAGGAAGGAAAACAAGTGAATTCCAGGACAGCCAGGACTGCACAGAGAAATCCTGTCTAGAAAAACAAACAAACAAAAATAAAAACAATAACAACAAAAAAGAAAGGGTGGAAGAAAGAGAAGCCTACAAAGTAGGAAAATGTCTGGCTATACAGTACTACCATGCCTAGATTAAAACGAAATTTGATCAGCCAAGAGCTAATCATCTTGATGTAATCAAAAAGATGTGAGTTGTGAGGTTTTGTTTTGTTTTTGTTTGTTGGTTTTTCGAGACAGGGTTTTTCTGTATTGCCCTGGCTGTCCTGGAACTCACTTTGTAGACCAGGCTGGCCTCAAACTCAGAACGAACTCAGAAATCCACCTGCCTCTTCTTCCAGAGTGCTGGGAGATGTGAGTTTTTTTGTTTGTTTGTTTGTTTGTTTGTTTTATTTATTTTATTTAATTTATTATATGTGAGTACACTATAGTTGTCTTCAGACACTCCAGAAGAGGGAGCCAGATCTCGTTTCAGATGGTTGTGAGCCACCATGTGGTTCCTGGGATTTGAACTTATCACCTTCGGAAGAGCAGTCAGGTGCTCTTACCCGCTGAGCCATCTCACCAGCCCCGAGATGTGAGTTTCTTAAGTCCTTAATTTGCTTAGGTTTTTTTTGTGTGTGTGTGTGGTTTTTCGAGACAGGGTTTCTCTGTGTAGCCCTGGCTGTCCTGGAACTCACTTTGTAGACCAGGCTGGCCTCGAACTCAGAAATTCGCCTGCCTCTGCCTCCAGAGTGCTGGGATTAAAGGCGTGTGCCACCACGCCCGGCTTAATTTGCTTAGTTTTAAGTTTTATCTGTATCACCTGTGATTAGTAACTAAGCACACTAATTAGTAATTAAGTAATTTTGAGGAAAACAAATCTAGATGTTGTCTTTGTTTTGGTTTTGGTTTTGTTTTCTGAGACAGGGTCTCTTTGTGTAGCCCTGGCTGTCCTGGAACTCTGTGCTGTCGACTAGGCTGGCCTTGACCTCACAGAAATCTACCTGCCTCTACTTTCTGAGTGCTGGCGTTCTCATGCCTGGAGTATGTAATGAGTTCTGTTCCAGCTAGGACTACATAGTGAGATACATACCCCTTTAAAAAAACAAAACCCCAAGCTCACTAACAAAATCACCCTTAAGAATTATCATGGTTTGAATATGCTTGGCCCAGGGAGTGGCATTATTAGGAGGTGTGGCCTTGTTGGAGTAGGTGTGTCCCTGTGGCTGTGGACTTTAAGACCCTCAGCCTAGCTGCCTAGAAGCCAGTAAGTAATCTTCTAGCAGCATTCAAATGAAGATGTAGAGCTCTCTCAGCCCCTCCTGCACCATGCCTGCCTGGATGCTGTCATGCTCCCACCTTGATGATAATGAACTGAACCTCTGAACCTGTAAGGCAGCCCCAATTAAATGTTGTTCTTAGAAGAGTTGTCTTGACCATGGTTTCTGTTCACAGCAGTAACTAAGCAGTGACCATAACTAAGGCCAGGATGTTTTGTTTCTCTTACGTGTGGCAGCTACTTCCAAAGTGGGGTTCAGCCATAGTACCTACACTAATCTGTTGAGCTCAGAAACCCTTCAGCTGGGCCCTGGGAATGTGTGAGAATTGTGTCATTTGTTTTCTGACCTGCTGTTGGACCCTCTATCCCAGCAATCTGTGCTGTGAGTGGCTGTTGTTATTAAAAGGACCCAATTACCTGAAGTTTGATAGCTCTTTCCACAAAGAAAGCCAGAGCTACATACTGAGACCTGTCTAAAAAAAAATTAAACAAACAAAAAATGAACCACAAAGAGTTTAAGAGTCAGAGAACAAGTGCTTGTCACTTCAACGACACTATACTGTTAACTTTATAAACAATTTTCAGGAAGATTTATAGCAACTCTCACCTTCAGGCAAAGGGTGGACATTGAGTCGGTAGAATGAAGGTGGCTTTGCTGATCCCAGAGGGTCTGTGACAGGAGGGAGGGATGTCTAGAAAACATCTTAGGTGGCTAAGCACTTAGTATCTCCTGTGTGAAGACAACTCAGGCCTTCTTAACAGGGCCTGTTAGCTGTGAGGAGTGGGAAACTTAGTCCAGCCAACTCATGGATGTATTTGAATGAGAGGGAGTCAGTTTTAATGTGACAGTGTTGGACAGGTCTAGTGTGTTTTCTGGATGCAATCTATAGCACCAGATTTCTCACAGATTAAATCCTGTGAAAATTAAGTTACTCAGACCATAATAAATCTGTTCCAGGACCCAGGGGGCTTTAGGGTACAACAGTCTCGTCAAGAAGTTTTTAATTAAAAATAATTCCATCAAGGCACTTGCATGAATCACGGTCAGTGCACTCACTGGGGACTCCAGTTTGCTGCCTGTAGGGACATCCTGAGAACAAGACAATATCTTCCTCCACATGACTACCCACAGGGGACGACGGCTCAATCACCCCTGTTGGTGAGTTAGTGGGACCCAAGTCTAATTGGAAGAGGGTGATTTCAAGCTGAGTTCTGCTGAAGTTAGGAGCCACCAGTGGTGGCTTTAGTCCTTGTACTCTGGAAGCAGAGGCAGAGGCAGGTGGGTCTTTGAGTTCAAGACCAGCCTGGTCTAGAGTGAGTTCCAAGAGAGCCAGGGCTACACAGAGAAACCCTGTCTTAACAAACCTGTCTTTAAAACAAACAGACAAGAAGTAAGAAGGGCAGGCAGGCAGGAAGGAAGAAAGGGGCTTGGTAGACACAGATAAGACAGACACTGGGCTGGTGACCCCAGGTTAGACAGGGTACAGTGAGGCCGATACTGCTGTGGGGTAGATGTTCTGTTTTCTATGCCATGGAAGTCAGGGATGTTTGTTTGTGTGTAACAGGCTCTCATTTCTCATGTGTCCTAGGTCAGCCTCAGAATCCTCATGTAGCTGAGTGTGGCTTTGGACTCCTGATCCTCTTGTCTCCACCTCCCTTCCCGAGTGCTGGGATAATCCTCTTATGCAAGGCTGGGAGTAGAGTGCAGAGCTTTGGACATTCTGAACAACCTTTCTCTCAGTGGAACTACATTCCCCTTACCCCACCCCCACACCCGTTATTTGTTTATTTTTAAATTTCACTTTAAAAATATTTATCTATTTTTATTTTCTGTTTTGCCTGAGTGCATGTATTTACCACTGAGTGCATGCAGTGTCTGGGGGAACCAGAAGAGGGTGTCAGATGTGCTGGAATTAGAGTACATACAGATGGCTGTGTGCTGTCATGTGGAAGCTGGGGACTGAACCCTGGTAACTCTACAGCCCCCTATTAGTTTTTAGATTAGGATAATATATCTCCCCTTGGACTTGCAGAGTGCCTGCAGCCTGTGGCCCTGGCTTGGGGTGGAAGTAGGAATTGTGATTGCTTTCTTTTTTTTTTTATTTTGAGATAGTGTTTCTCTGTGTGGTCCTGGCTGTCCTGAAACTCCCTCTTTAGACCAGTAGACCAGGCTGGCCTTGAACTCAGTGTGTGTGTGTGTGTGTGTGTGTGTGTGCGTGCGCGCACGCGCGCATGTGTTTATGTCTGTTTGTATCTGTGTGTATCTGTGCATGTATGTGTATGTCTGTGTCTGTATGTCTATGTGCCTATCTGTGTGTCAGCCAGAGGGCAGCTTCAGAGGTTCTGTCCAGCTTTTTTTCTCCGCCCCCCCCCTTCCATTTCTCCCTCTTGCTCAGGCCCCCACTTGCTCCAGGTCCCGCTTGCTCTGCCCCCCCCTCCCGCCTTCACTCTGGCCCATAGGTTATTTTTTTTCTCATTATGGGTGGTTGTGAGCCACCATCTGGTTGCTGGGATTTAACTCAAGACCTCCGGAAGGGCAGTCAGTGCTCTTTGGAGTTGAGGTTTCAGGTGAAGAAGGTAACAGGTGCTGATAAGTCCTCTATTAGTAACTGTCCCATAAATACCAGTGTCCCCAAAATCCATAGTGCAGTAGATCTCTGATGTCCAAGGAAGGAGCTTTACAGGTTTCAGGATGCCTGTGATGAAGACAAAGAGTCCTCCACTCAGGCTGTGAATCTTTGGTATTACAGGTCCGTTTTTCACAGAATGGTGTGAGAGAGGGACCAGAACCTAGTGGGCCGGGCTGAGCCAGGCCTTCTCCCCTCTGAGGACACTTCACTTGCCATAGAGGGAGTCACTGCAGATCTGTAATGCTGTGGGCCATGTCTGGGGATGATTCTTGTCACACTCCTACTTTTTGTCTCCTCTGAGAATAAGAGGCTCTCTGCCAGTGGACTAGATGTGTTGACTAATGTCCCAGAGGTGCCTGCCTGACTTGTCACATGCTCTGTGTGTTTTGTCTGGTTCTTTACCTAAGGCCAGTCTCTCCTTCTTGCAGGTAAGGTGCCTGGTGATGACTGCCCCCTCGTGTGGGGACAGTGCTCCCACTGCTTCCATATGCACTGCATCCTCAAGTGGCTGAACGCACAGCAGGTGCAGCAGCACTGCCCCATGTGTCGCCAGGAATGGAAGTTCAAAGAGTGAATGAAGCCCATGCGTGCCATGCCACTCGCCTCTCCTGTGCTATGCCAGGCTCANCCCTGATACAGCACCCTGAGTCCCCTCCACACAGCACAGTGGTCCCCAGAGACCTCAGTCTGTGCTGGGGACAAGGACGCTTTCTGTTTGGCTGAGACGAGGTTGAAAGGACCAGAGCTTTGCTGATTGTTTTGTTTTCCCATCACATTGACACTTTATTCAATAAGTAAAACTCATTAAAGTTCCTAGCCATGCTGGAGGCCTCTGCTTGCCTGGTTTCTTGACAGTTTCTTTCTGATGCCGCTGGCAGCATGTTTTGCTATGAAAATTCAAATAAACAGCTTGATGAATTAATGGCCAAGACCTTCGTCATAATCTGAGTCACAGCTCAGACAGGACGAGGAGAGACTCGGGCAGGGCCAAGCTGGGCAAAAACCTTAGAGTGTGTTTGTGTCAAGGAGACAGGCAGGGTACACGTAGCCCATCAGCTGCCCTAGTCTACTGGGAGTCCCAAGATCTCTTACCATCCCCAGCCCTAGCTGAGCAGAGCTGGCAGCTGCTCTTCCAGAGCCATTTGGTTGGAGTAAGAAATAGCTAAGCAGGCAGTGGTCATGTCCATATAATCTTCAGGGACAACTGCAGCAAGCTCTTCAGTCTCTTGTGTCTTCCTCGGATGAAGGCAGATACAGCATAGGAGGATGTGGGTCCTCTGTGTCTTAGGGAAGGACAGCCATTTGGAAACTCTTTTATTCCCTATAGCTAGGAATTACCAGTCATCAGGAAAACAGTAGACCAGCCGTAATGTGTTAAGCTGAGTAGAAACCAATTTAGGCTGGCATCTATGAGTTCTGGCCAACTGGCCACCTTGTCCTCACTCACTGACTCTTCCCAGTAACACCTCTGCACTCCCCTGTGCTTCACAGCAGTGGGAGTAGACTGCCAGGGGCTGGTTCCAAGCAATCTGGATCCATCTACATGTTCGTTGTCTCTGATACTTGCTGCCCACTCTGTGGTCCTCCTATTTGATGCAGACCTGTGCTTCTGGGAGACTCTAACTTCATACCACTTGGCTATCTCTAGCATGCTAATCCTGGAACTGGCACCAGCTATCAGGAGTGAAGAGGGCCATTTCCGGTGTGAAGACCCCCAAGAGCTGCAGAGGGGAGCCAGGATTGGTGGATTTGGAACTACTTGAGCTAACAGGTGTGGTGTACCCTAGCTTGTTCAGCTTGTTCCTTCCATCTCTAGTCTGCTCATCCTCTTGGAGGGTCCTCCATGCCTTTTCTAGGAACCTTCTTTGGGGCTTCATTCCGGGCCATCTTCTCTGAAGCAACTTCCTGTGCAGCAGGCAGTGCTCCTGAGGTCCTTCTGTTCCCAGGCTAACCTCAGTGTCCTTCATGGCCATATGCTTCACTTACTACCGAGGTTCTTCGTGATGCAGCTCCTGTCCTCAGGGTCAACTCCACCCATGTAGCATCTCCACTCTCTAAAGATCAGAAAGCCATAACTAATCTTGGGCATATGCCTGCTCTGCAAATGGGACCCCTGCTTCCTCCGCTTCCTTCTCCATTGTTCTTCCACTGGCTTTCTCCAGAAAAGTCAGGACAGGGATGTACCCCGCAGTGCAGCTTGTGTTCAGCCTGAGCCCCTTTCCCATGCGGGAGCAGGAGGCCTTGGAGGAGGAAGCCTACACCATTGACCTCAGGAAACTTTCTCTGTGCTCTCTTTCTCACTCACCTATTCCTGCCCTGGGTGGCCAGAAACTGTCCTATTCATGTTCTGGCTCCTGCACACACCACCCACTGTTTGCTAAGTACAGGCAGGGAAGGTTCCTAGGCCACACACCCCTGGTATAGCGTGGGCAGGGCAGTTGCTTGTCTCTGGGGTCTGGAGTTGCTTGCACAGGCTTTTCTGAAGGTTGGAGACTGAGCACAACACTTCTCCTCAGAAAGGGCAAGTCCTGCAGCAGAGTCTTCCACTGTGAACACCACACAAAAACAACTCCGACCTAGCACTTGGAAAGGTAAGGTCTTTTTCTCCAAGTTCAAGGCAAATATAGGTTACAGAGGGAGACCCTATTGGTGAGCCTGGGACAGGACCAAAGAATAAGCAAGGTGGTCCCTGTGGTGGCTGATTTTATGTTAACTTGATGTGAACTAGAGTCATCTGAGAGGCGGGATCCTCAATGGAGAAAACACCTCCAGAAAATCAGGCTGAGGGCAGGCCTGTAGGACATTTTCTTTCTTCCTCTTTAAAATGTCTTTACATTTTATGTGTATGAATGTTTGCCTGCAAGCATGTCTGTGCATACTACATGCATTTTCCCCAGTGCTTATAGAGGCCAGAAGGCAGCATCTGACCCCCGGAACTAGATTTCCAGACAGATGTGAACTGCCCTGTGAGCTGCCTGCGTTTGGTACTGGGAATCCAACCTGTGTCCTCTGGAAGAGCAGTCAGTGCTTTTAACTGCTGAGCTATTTCTCCAGCTTGGAAAAATCAATCAATTAGCGAATGATGAGGGCCCAGCTGATTATGAGTGGTGCTATCCCTGGGCTGGTGGTCCTGGTTCTGTAAGAAAGCAGGCTGAGAGGCCGGGCATGGTGGCTCACGCCTTTAATCCCAGCACTTGGGAGGCAGAGACAGGCGGATTTCTAAGTTCAAGGCCAGCTTGGTCTACAAAGTGAGTTCCAGGACAGCCAGGGCTACACAGAGAAACCCTGTCTCGAAACCCCCCCCCCCAAAAAAAAAAAAAAGAAAGCAGGCTGAGGAAGCCCAGAGGGTAAGCCGCACCTCTCCATGGCCTCTGCATCAGTTTCCACCTCCGTGTCCCATTGGAGTTCCTGCCTTGGCTTTCTTTTTTTTTTTTTTTTTTTTTTGGTTTTTTTGAGACAGGGTTTCTCTGAATAGCCCTGGCTGTCCTGGAACTCACTTTGTAGACCAGGCTGGCCTCGAACTCAGAAATCCGCCTGCCTCTGCCTCCTGAGTGCTGGGACTAAAGGCGTGCCCCACCACGCCCTGCGTGCCTTGGCTTTCTATATCGGACTGTGACTCAGGATAAGTAAACCAAATAAACCCTTTTCTCCCCAAGTCGCTTTTGATCATGGTGTTTCATCACAGTAAGTAACTGCCCTAAGACAGTTCTACATTCCACCCTTGGACGTTGATACATCTGGTCAGTAAAAAGACAGTTCCACTTGAGTAAGGGAAAAACTGGCCGGCCCTCTGCCCCATCTCGCAGGGTGTGAGATCCCACTGATTTTCCACTCGCAGTCTGTGCGCCACTCCTTTCTGTCGCCAGCTCCTCGTCCCCCTCCTTGCCTATGTCCCCGCCCCCATTGTAAATATAAAGCCTGGCTCGCAGACTTCAGCCGCTACATTCTGCCTGCCCCTGCCACACAGCTCCATGGCCCGGTGTAGGACGCTGGTGGCTGCCGCCCTGGCGCTGCTCCTGCCGCCAGCCCTCGCATGGTACAAGCCCGCGGCGGGACCCCACCACTACTCAGTGGGCCGCGCCGCGGGGCTACTGTCGAGTTTCCACAGGTTCCCGTCCACGCGACGCTCCGAGTCTCCAGCACTCCGGGTGGGAACTGGACCTCTGCGCAACTTGGAGATGCGTCCCAGCGTAAGGAGCCTTGTGAGTGCAAGCAGACAATGGGTGGCGGGAGCTGGTGGGACGGGGGCGGGCCCTCAGCCTCCACCGCCTACCCAGGCCCTGTGTGTCAAAGATGTGACCCCGAACCTGCGGAGCTGCCAGCGGCAACTCAACAGCCGAGGGACTTTCCAGTGTAAAGCGGACGTCTTCTTGTCGCTGCACGAGGCTGAATGCCAGAGCACCTGAGCCCTGAACCCCAACTCTGCGGCCGGTGACTCCCCCAACCCCCATATGCCCAGTCTTGCTTGAAGTAGCACAGACCCTTTGTGGTTTGGCTCCTGTGGCCCCTAGCTCCCACCATGCTCCATAGCAAATGGCTAAATTAATAAAGAAGCAAAACTGTCTCTGCTAAGGGTTGCTAGTGGAGATGGTGCAGAGACCCTGACATGTGCTCTTGTACGTGGGTGCTTGGCTGAACAGGTCCTGGGTGACGATCACTGGAATTCCCTTCTGCGCCCTGGCTGGCTCTTTTCCTCTTCTACAAAGCTAGAAAGGTAATAGAGCCTCCACCCTGACTCCAGAGTCTGAACAGGTGACCCCCCCCCCCCTACTTAAGCATAGGCACTGGGCATAGATGGTTCTTGCAGGCCATTTAAAACAACCCCCAGAGCATCCTCAGACACTGCTCGTGCTCCTCAGTCTTTCAGAGCCACCATGTCAGCTCAAGGTTCTTATAGAAAGCCCTGCTCTGAGTCCTGCCTCACCCCAGGCGAAGCCCCTCCCAAAGGCCCTGAAGGACAGAGCTACTGTCTATGTGTGCAACAAATCACTGAGGTGTGCAGACCCAGAGCAAGGGCAGAAGTGCATGGGAGCCTTTCAGAGGGACCACAGGGCTCAGTGGCCTGCCTGGTCCACCCCTCACATGTTTTGGGCCACAGAGCCAAGTGGGCAGCACACTTGAGTTCTGCCCCAGCTCTTTCTTTTGCCCCACTTTCCCTCGGCCCAAGGCAGACACAGGTGTGAGTGAGGCAGGCACCACCCGAGTACCCAAGCTCCCATCTGAGCACCTCTCATCCTCCTCTCTGTGGTGCCCTCGTCAGCCACATCTCAGCCAGGGGCCACAAGACCTTGCCTGCCTGTATGGTGTCACCCTGGGGATCAGCACACCCAAATGGCTTCTCTGACCTGAGACTGCTCAGCACAGCCCTGGGGTCCTAGTGTGGGCACTACCCATTCCTAGCAGGCAGCAGGGCTGAGGTAAGGGGAAAAAATGCCAAGGACTGGCAAGGCCCCTTCTCCAGGTCGGAAGCATTCACAAAGGCCTCCTGCCTCAAAGGGAGGAGACAGGGCCGGTTTATCAGCTTCAGCTGCTGACCCGGCATGGGACAGAGTTCCAGCAGAATCCATGTTTGGGAGCTGGGCCTCACCATTCCTGTCAGCTGCTTCCTCACTGAGCTAGTCTCCTCACAATCAACTACCAAGAGGCAGCTCTAGGGGCCTCAGCAACTGCTGGACTTCACCCACCAAGGTCCCCAGATGTGCACAAGCTGCCCAGCTCCCTGGCCCTGCTCGGCCTCCCTTTCCTAAGAGCTCTTGCTGTGGTGGACGTGGACGGGTTCCAGTTTCTTCCCAGGGTCGGGAACCCACAGAGCGCTTCCCGCAAGGCTTTATTCAGTTGAGCCACTGAGGTACAAGATGAGGACCAGGAAGTCTGTGCAGAGGACAGTCATGCTGCCCAGCCGTCGAGCAAGTGCATCTTCCAGGAGTAAGGAATGGGGTGCTAGAACGTGCCCCAAGGTAGAGGGTGCCCACGGCAGGGTAGCCCAGGAACAGAGGTCCCCAAAGCCTCTGGACCTTTAACCAAAGCTCAGTGGGCAGATGTGCAGCTTCCAGTCAGGCGGGAGGGGTACCCTGCCAAGGCTGGGGCAGTGGCAGTTGGAACCCCTGGATGCCCGGGATACACAGCAGCATGCCTCCAGTCAGTCACAGGTGCCCACGGGCCGCATCACTGGGCCAGCTACCCTCTCTGAGCAGCTCAGAGGGAAGGGCTGAGAGCCTGCTGCAAGGCGGGCGCCTCGCAGGCAGGCAGTACCCTCAGCAAGGCCGGTTTCCTTTGGAATTGTGTGAGCTGACACCAAGACACAGAAGCAGAGCCGGGCAGGAAGAGGAGGTGGGCACAGGGCAAGGGCGTGAACAACATCTCCCATTTCCGGGTCAGAAGCTAGTCAATCTCCCCTCCAGGCGGCGCCTCCTGCTGCTTCGTAGCCTCCAGAAAGGCTAATTCCTTGGCTTCCTTCTTCTGATTTCGTGCTTCATACTCCAACCTGAGGCCAGATGAGGGTAGGCTGGTTCTCTCCAATAAGGGGAGTTGTCCACTGCCAACCCAGCCAGAGGGGGAGGGGCAGCAGAGGGGAGGGGAGGAGACACACCTGTTCTTGATGATCCTCTGCACAATCAGATCTGTGGTGAGGTCACTGCCACTGTCAATTTGACAGAAGATGCCTCTTCTCTTGGGCTCCTGGAGGCCTCAATGGGAAGAGACGTGGGAGATGAGGGGCCTCCTGACCACAGAGACTCCCCCAGCTGCCCCTCCACCCACGAGAGACCAACACCAGGAAGGATGGTTGTACCTACTTCCCAGAGGCAGCCCAGGATGTAACCCACCTGGTAGGGGTCAGAGCCATCCCTGTCGGGTACAATCTCTGTCTTCCCATGGCACACCAGCTCCACCTGGAAAGGGAGCAAGGTCAGACTTCCTCAGAGTCGCTATACCACCGCTGACAACTACTTAGGGCTACCCCAGACCCAAGAAAACTGGCCCAGGCTGAAGCAGGCAAGAGCCTCTAGGAACATTAGCATCATGTTCTGCTCAAGACAACTTTGAGTGAAGCCTCACCTTGAAGTGATTCAGGAGCTCTGCTGTGACAGAGTATGGTGCCCCAATCACCACTTCTGAAACATACTGCAGAAACACAGCCAGTGAAACAACTCACTCAGTCCTCATCCCTGGCGAGCTAGAGGGCTAGAGGGTGGCAGAGGAGGCCAGGGGAGCCAGCAGGGAAGGGCAGCATGGCTGGGGCCAGTGGGCAAAGGGGACCCTCAGATTCCTTCAGCAGGGGAAAGAAACTGCACCCAATAGGAGTCACCCAGCTCACTTACCCGGCAGGCCAGCACACTGAGAGTCCGCTCATGCAGGTTCATGATGGGGTAATTCTTGCCTTTGTACCGGTTTACTTCCTAGGGCCAGTGAGTTTGGCTCAGCTGGAGGACCTCAAATGAATGGTGCCTTCCCTCCCAGCTGGCCGTCATGGGCAGAAGCTGGGAAAAGTGCCCCCTCTCATAGAAACACCCTAGGCCGGGCTGTCCTGGACTCTAGAAGAGAGCCAAGCTTGCCTTCGCAGGCACCTGGAACCTCCTCAGTCCTTCAGAGGCCACCTGTGCCCAACACTGACCCCAGCAAGGCCCCTTGAGAGACCCCAAGGCCCATCAGCTGATGGGGTGCTGAGAAGCAAGCAAGGAGGAGGGCAGAGACCTGGTCAAAGTGTAGGCCGGCGATGACGTAGGGCCTCTTGGCGAGCTTGTGCACCTCCTGTAGGAAGTCCACATGCCCGATGTCTATATCCAGGTTAAGAAGCAGTAACTAGATGTGCATGATGGTGGTCTCTTGTAAACCTAGCACTTGCATGGCGGAGGCAGGAGTATTGCAAGTTCAAGGTCAGCCTGGACTACACAAGAAAATTCTGTCTCAAGAGAACAAGGCTTAGGGTTGTAGTTCAGCAGATCACTTGCCTTGGATGCGCAGAGCCCTATGTTCCATCCCCAACCCCATGGATGAAGAAGAGGAAAACAGCCAAGGTAACAGCAATAGACTATTAAGAGGGGCTTTGTCCCCAACAGCCGGCACCCAAGGGACCCCATGCCATTCTCCCTGATGAGGGCTGCACCCACTACAACCCAGCTCAACCCTGGAGCCTTGGAGGCTATGGGTCCCACTCTGGGGCAGCAGAGGATACGGAACAGGTCAAAGGCCCCAGCCACATAGATGACAGTCTCCCCGGGCTGGGGCTCCTTCCCAGAAGCAAACTGGATGATCTTCTGGGATGTCTGTAGAAACTGGGACACCCCTGTCCAGGGGCTCTGCCCCCCAGGGCACTGTTAGCCAAGAGAAGGAACCAGTCAGTGGTAGAGGCCTCTCTGTGTGCCCCTCACCCAGCACCCTCCCCTTGGTCATTCTTCTGAGCCCAGGGCTCCCTGTGCCCCTGTTGTAGGTGTGGGTGATGGGAGTTGTGCAGAGGTGGATTTCCCCCAACCTCAGCCTGCCAATAACCCAGCAGCACAGCTGGGGACTGTGTCCAGGCAGGCACTTGGGGCAGGGGCAGGGACACACCATGGTAAAGCCACGCAGGACCACTGTAGCTAGCAGGACTGTGGCTCCACCCAGTGGCCACAGAAGACACTGCAGTCAACACCAGCTCTGCCTGGCAACACACCACCAGGAGCAGGCGCAGAGCCCAGTGGCCAGCAGACACAGACCTCTGGGGGACCCGGCACCCTGAGGCCACCATCTGGTCACCTGGGAGGAGACTTCTGAGGAAAGTGTGTCCCCGGCAGGTGTCGGGTGAGGGGGCTACAAAGGGAGAGAGGGCCAGGCCATTTGGTTAGATGCCACCTGTAGGTGGGCAGTCCTTGCTCCTCCTCCAAGAAGTGGCTGCTGGGACTGGCCACCTCTTGCCTGTCCTCCCTCCCAGCATCCACTAGCTGGCCAAGCCTGATGGTCAGTACCTGGTCAGCACTGGGAAAGAGAGGGAGGAGGGCACACTGAAGCTTTGGGCCAACCTTTCCCCATGGGATGCCTAACGGGTGGGTGGGTGGGTGGGTGGGTGGGAGTGTCAGCTGGATTTCCAGAGTGGCCTCAGCGAGCCAGGCTGTACTCACCTTTCCAAAACTGTCAGCATATTCCCGGTACTCAGAGGACATCTCCTGCACACAAGGGCAAGAAACTAAGGGACCTTGCCATCCTGACTGCCAACCCTGAGACCAGCACGCCATGGTCCCGGAGCCCTCTAAGGGGGTGGGTGTGGAGAGAAACAGGATAAACCTGAGGGTGGCTAGGCGGTCCCTCCCACCCCCTGCTATGTCCTTAGTCCAGGGACCATATCCCAGACCCCATCCCTTTGGACTCACCTGGCTGCTGTGGTGGGCCTTGGTCACCAGCAGCATGCGACCCACGAGGTCTGTGGTGGACACACCCTGGGTGCGTTTGCACTCTCTGGGACAGAGGTAAGGTGTAGGTTTTCATCTGGGACACACTCCTGAGGCTCTGCTATAGGCAGAAGCCACCTGAGGGACACTACCCTAACCCAGGACCACCCACAACAGAAAGCCAGACTGGGACAGGAGCTATGGGTTCACTCAACCGTACAACAGAACTCCAGGGAGTAGGCAGGTCACACTGAGGACACAACAGTTCTGGCCCCCATTCCAATGTTGTTCCCTCTGGCCTCTATTACACCTAGGCTCAAATCTTGATGTACAATCCTGGCTGCTCTGTCCCTATAGGAACCACTGGCCACAGCTGGCTCTTTAAATTACAGTTAATTAAAATAAAAAGGCAGCTCTCCAGGGGAAACTGGGACTACGGATGTCCTACAAACGGTGCTGATCGAGAATGCTGCCATCTGGCAGATGGTAGCACCGCAGAGGCCCTGGGATTGGCCACACAAAGCACGCTGTCCTGCACTTTCCACACCTGACTGAGGGCCCGAATGCCTTGCAGGGTATGTCAACACAGCAACATAGGAGAGCTATGAAGGGGTCTCCTCTTGAGCCCCACTCCATGGACCTACCTGTACCTCCCAGCCTGCTTCACTTCCTCATAGGTATCTCGGCCATCTACTGTCAGCGTGATGTCATCTAGAGGCGACATGCACACAGAAAAGGATTTGTTTCTGTTTTGTTGTTATTTTGAGAGGGGGTGGGGCGAGTCTTGCTATGTAGCCCAGGATGACCTGGAACTCTTCTTGGAACAAGGCTTCTCTGATTAACCTTGGCTGTTCTGGAACTTACTTTATTTAATAGACCAGGATGGCCCTGAACTCAGAAATCTGCCTGCCTCTGCCTCCCAAGTGCTGGGATTAAAGGCGTGTACCACCACTGCCCAGCTAATCCAGAACACTTAATGTCCATTTCAGCCTCCTCAGTACTAATGCTAAGATGATAGTTATGTGTAATCAGACTAGGCTCATAAATAAGGATTTTTTTTTTTTTTGACTTTTGGAGACAGGGTTTCTCTGTATTGCCCTCGACCTAAGAAGCCCGCCTACCTCTGCGTCCCAAGTGCTGGAATTAAAGGCGTGTGTCATTACTGCCCAGCTTAATTTTCTTAATTTTTTTTTTCTTTTTTTGGTTTTTCGAGACAGGGTTTCTCTGTATAGCCCTGGCTGTCCTGGAACTCACTCTGTAGACCAGGCTGGCCTCGAACTCAGAAATCCGCCTGCCTCTGCCTCCCAAGTGCTGGGATTAAGGCATGCACCACCAAGCCTGGCTAGATTTTTTTTTTGTTTTTATTCATTTATTTCATGTATATGGGTACACTGTTGCTGTCTTCAGACACACCAGAAGAGGGCATCGGATCCCCCATTACAGATGGTTGTGAGCCACCATGTGGTTACTCAGGACCTCTGGAAGAGCATCAGCGCTCTTAAGTCTGAGCCATCTCTCCAGCATAAACAGGGATTCTTAACTCAGAGCCCTAGGGGCCCCTTTCCCTTTGCCACTGCTCTGGGGATGGTCCCAGAGCTTTCTTGCATGTGTATAGGATGAGCTAAGATGAGAAGCCCACTGTCTCTGTGACTAGGTCAGCAGGGCTGATTGCCCAGCCCCCACCTCAGACCCTGCCCACTCACTGCCATGAACACAGAAGTCACAGTTGTGCTTGTCCAGTGTCTCCAGGGTGGTGACGTAGGGAGCAGCGGGCACCACCTCGTCCACCCATTTGATGGCCTGTACCATCTTGTACCTCTCCTCTTGGGTAAACACGGGGGGGCCCTTATGCTTGGCAATCTCCTCTGGGGACAGAGAAAAGGATAAGGTAAGTGTGATGTCTAAGTCTTCAGGAGCCTGGATCTCAAGGCTGCACAGTGTGCAAATGATGTACCCACGAGGCAGGACCCTGTGCCAACAGCATTGTCCTCTGGCCAGCGCATGTGCTCAGGGCACCTGCTGGTTAACTAAGAAGAGGGTTCAGAACTGGGGTAGGGGTAGACAATATAGCTGTCCAGTATTGCCACAGCTCTCTATAGCTGGTACCAGGCTATGTTACTCTCTAAACTCCCTGAGCTCTGGGGAAGGACGCAGGAACCATTCTGCCCACCCCCCTGCCCTACCCCAAGCCCTGCAGGCTTAATCCATCTGAGTGAGTCTCAGGCACAGCAGCCCCCACCTTACCGTCAGTATGTACACCCACGATGAGGTAGTCCCCCATGGCCCGTGCCTGGCGTAGCTGGTTGGAGTGACCATAATGCACCATGTCATAGCTGTGAGGACAGACAGGGCGGTCAGACCCTGTACTGATCTTGACAGGAAACTGGGGATCTTGTGTGGGGTACAGCATTGCTCCCTGAGAAGGGCCCCACTTGGGCTTCTAGCCCAGATCCTGGATTGTTGGGCTTACAGCAGGGAAGTCAGGTCTCAGCTGTCCATACTGGACCTAGGGCAGGACTCGGTGCCAGGTCTAGCAAGAGTGGCAAATTCAGGTACAAGGCCTGGCTGGTGAGCTACCAAGACAGCTGTTCACTGGCAGATGCTTAACCATTTCCCATGTCTTAGAGTGCCTTTGCCCTGTTATACCTCCTGCTATGGACAGGCATCTCAAGCTGCTTCTGTTCTTCTTTTTCTTTTTTTAAGACAATAAGGTCTCCTGTAGTCCAGGCTGGCCTCAATCTCACTATGAAGCCAAGGATGACCTTCAACTCTTTTTTTGTTTGTTTGTTTGTTTGTTTGTTTTTGGTTTTTTGAGACAGGGTTTCTCTGTATAGCCCTGGCTGTCCTGGAATCTGTAGACCAGGCTGGCCTCGAACTCAGAAATCTGCCTGCCTCTGCCTCCCGAGTGCTGGGATTAAAGGCATGCACCACCACGCACGGCAACCTTCAACTCTTTTAATTTTTTGTTTTGTTTTGTTTTTCGAGGCAGGGTTTCTCTGTGTAGCCCTGGCTGTCCTGGAACTCACTCTGTAAACCAGGCTGGCCTCGAACTCAGAAATCTGCTGCCTCTGCCTCCCGAGTGCTGGGATTAAAGGTGTGTGCCACCACACCTGGCTCCTACATTTGTTTTTTAGCACCAAACAGATGGCTTTGGGTGGGAATCTCAGCAGATGGAGGCACAGAGTTGAAGGTCGCTGGGCATGGTGGTGCACGCCTTTAATCCCAGCACTTGGGAGGCAGAGGCAGGCAGATTTCTGAGTTCAAGGCCAGCCTGGTCTACCAAGTGAGTTTCAGGACAACTCTGTCTCGAAAAGCCAAAAAAAACGCAAACAAATGTAGGACTTTGTGCATGCTGAGCAAGCATAATACCATCTGAGCTAGCTACACTCCCAGCCTGCAAGAGCAAGATACAAGACCTTGTCTGGGATTTGAACATGGAACCCCTTACACTCTAAACAAGAATAGTTCCCCTGGATCAACAAGCCACACTCAAGCTTGGAAACAAGAGAGCAGTCCTGCGTTGGGAGCAGACTCTTTTCCACTGGGACACAAGTGGACAGTTCCCCACCCCCATGGCTGGCTTAGCTCTCTGTCACCTGCTTTTATCCTCAAATCTCGGTCTGGCCACAAATACTTTGTCAAGGTCAAGTTATGCAGAAGCCAGCAACATGCTGGGCACTGAGAGTGTCCCAGTGCGTACTGGGACCACCTGTATTCTTCGCCATGGGTCAGTGCTGGGCCACAGGTTCTGCCCTGCTTCCTCTAGAGCCCTACTGAGCTATCATGTCAACACCACAGTGCCCGGGGTGGGAGGTGGGACATGATAACGGGTAAATTCCAGGACAGCTCTTGTGCCCACTAGACAAGCAGGGCCAGATCAAAGGTCAGAGTCTGCATCTGGGCTTGTGGCACTGGGCCCAGTACCGTGGTGGGGCTAAGGTCATAGTCCACTGACACGAAAGCAAAGCTGGTGACTCAGGTGCAAAAGAACATTAGGGAGCTGACGTTGTAATTCAGTGATGGAGCACTTGCCTGTACATATAGCACACAAGGCTGTGGATCCCATCCTCAGCAACCAACCAAAAACAAACAAGAAACACACAAAGTCTAGCCTATTCCGCTCTGAATGCCCTGAGGAGCCCTGGTGACCCTTCCTCATCCACCAGGGGTAGGCACGACGAAGGGCTGAAGATGGTAAGCTATAGAAAGGCCAACATCTATCTCTTGGGCTTGTTGACAGCTCCAGGACTTTCTTAAGAGACGTCACGGGCTGATTTGCCAGAGAAGCTCACGGCCTTCCAGCCCTGGTAACTTGGGTAAATGCCCAAGGCGAACAGACAGCCGCATTTCCGGTTTTCGGGAAGCGCACCATCTGATGCACCGGTGTCTGCACGCTACACTCCTAAGTGACCGAAGGCCAGGTTGCCTCGTGCGGCCTCAGAAGACTCCGGGTCTGCCAACGGCCGGTGCGTGACGCCGAGGTGACCGCCCTCCCCTCGCCGCCCCACTCACCAGCCATCGCACCACACCCGCACGGTGCGCTGATCTCCCGGACCCTTCAGCCCAGCAGCGCTGGCAGCCCCGTGCCCGTTCCGGATCATGGCACCAAAGGCCCCCCGCAGGTCCTGGCGGCTCCCGGGACACAGTACGGTCGCCCCGCCCTCGACGTTTGCGCGTGCTCACGCGGGTGTCACCCGCTTGGCGGGGCCAATCGCGTGCGCTACCCAGGGCCCCGCCCCCAGCCGGGCCACACCCCTCCGCCCAACTTGAGCGGCCAATGGTCTGTGTTGCAGGTGGCTAGGCTTTGGCATTTGACTTCTAGACAGGCGACCAGGGCAGGTTACTACCACAAGTGTGCGTGCAGCTCACTCCAAGCCTTAAGCATTTTTTTTTTTTTTTTTTTTTTTTTTGGTTTTTCGAGACAGGGTTTCTCTGTGTAGCCCTGGCTGTCCTGGAACTCACTTTGTAGACCAGGCTGGCCTCGAACTCAGAAATCCGCCTGCCTCTGCCTGCAGAGTGTTGGGATTAAAGGCGTGCGCCACCACGCCCGGCGGCCTTAAGCATTCTTAGGAGCCAGGCAGTGGTGGCACACGCCTTTAATCTCAGCACTTGGGAGGCAGAGGCAGAGGCAGGCGGATCTCATGAGGTCCAGGACAGCCAGGGCTACACAGAGAAACCCTGTTTCAAAAAAACAAACATAACAAAAGCATTCTTAGGGACTGGGTTCTGTTGGCCCTCAGATTCAGGTACCTCGGAGGTGCATGTGACAGTCACTGGGACACCAAAGCAGTAAGAGCGATGTTTAATAAGGACTTGCTCAGACTGGAGGCTTAGATCATCCCTGTGCCGCATACCCAATACAGAAAAAGGCTTCTATAAAGTGAACACTTTTAAGTGGTAAGTAGTAGAAAGAGGGAGGCCCTGAGACTAGCCTGGAGAGTGAGGTAAGGCGGTGGTGGACTCTTCTGCTGCCACCTTTGTACAGGGGTGAACAGGAGGGAGGTATCCTTGAAGATCAAGCCCATAGCGGGGCAGTCACAGCAGTGCAAGAGAGGCTTTCCACAAGGACAAATGGCTAAAGACGACCGTCACCGCAAAGCATCACCCACTAGACCCGGTGGGGGCACTCTCGCCTTCACGGTGACACAGGGCCCCTGAACAAGGGTCATGCCATCTGCAAAGTGCCAACTGTTCTTTGTCAACTCCGGGCTATGCCACTTTCTTCCTTTTTGCACGCTTGGCACAACCCCTGCCAAACCAGCCTCCTAGGATGGGAGGGGCTGGGGTGAGGGAGGCACTCTGGTCCCCAGGTGGGGCCTCTTCTCTGCTTCTGCGCAGTGACTTCCTACTGTGGCTGCCTTCTTCACCAGCACGGAGGGGGGTCGCCAAGGAGAAGATGGGATCCTGCCACCTAACAGAAAGAAAAGCAGCATCAGGCAGGTCTGAAAACTCCTCGAATCACAACCCTTCCCAGGCACAGGAAAGCTGTCTGAGGCCATCTGCCATCCCACCTATGTCTTAATCTGGGATTTGGCTGGAAGCAGCTTCAGTGACACCAAGCTGCAGGGGAAAGTCTTCAGGCCAGCAGCAGCCCTCTTGTGTCTCACCCACTGTGTAGGTGGGAGCTGCACACAAAGGAAGGGGTAGTGCTAGCCACAGGATGGCTCAGCCTCCAAGGACAACTTGCTAGCAACTCTGGGCCCCATCTTTCACTTGTATGGATAGGGGCAGGTGGACCAGACCCTTTTCCCCTTCCCAGGCTGCGTGAAAGGGATGGGGGCAGGGGAAGGCTGGTTGACTGGGGAGGTGTGGCCTACAGACTACACCATGAAGAAATCATGTGTCTGATTGAAATGTAGAACCACATATTATAAACATAAGATACAAATAAGCACTGATTAAAAAATGAGCTAAGTTAATGTTAAAAAAAACAACAACAACCAACAACAACATCAACAATGCGGCACAGGAGAGGCCCACGTCACAGAACACCACAAACATAACATACAAGAATTGCCAGGCCCAGAGGTGAAGGGATCCTTAATTTCTTGAACCCTTTGATTAAAAGAAGTTATTGATTTCCCCTATAAGACCCTGAAAATTCACAGAGAAAGAAAGTGTAAACTTTTCACTCAATATACACACCAAGTCTAAATTATCACAATTCTGTATCAAGGCAATTTGCTTAAGTTTTCCCCAAATATCCCCAAACCAAGGACAGAGATTCTGTCTGACCAGAGCTGCACAGTCCTCACCCCTCTCGGCTGTCCACCCAGGCTGCAAACCATCTGTGGGGAGCATCCGGTAGAGCACATTGGCAGATCCCCCTCTCCTCAGAGATTCTGGGCACCATACCAGTCAGGGTGGAAGAGTATGCACATGTGGTGGAGCCTCGCCTCAGCCAGTCCCTCTGAGGCTCACAGCAGACAGACACGGCCCATCACACGGAGGGGCAGGAATGCAGGGGGCATGCTACTCCCACTCACCGATTGTAGACAGGGATCTCCAGGCCCAGTTCATCCATGAGGAGTTGCATTACATCATCACACTTCCCATGAAGTTTCAGGGCAGCCCCGTCATCCTTCGGGGTCCACTAAAGACAAGGAAAGCAGATGAGGGCTGACGTCCTACCCCTCCCCAGGAACACAATGGAACCTGTACAAGACTTCCAGGATGTACAGGGAGCACATCTTCCCAGCTCTTCCCATCTGAGCCTGAGGAAGAAGTGCTAAGCACCCGCTGTTACCTGCAGGTTCACAATGTAGAGTTTGGGCCGACGGCTGGGAGGCTTCGTCATGCACCAGAGGCGGGGATACTTCTTTAGTACCTGTGCGAGTGAGCAGACACAAGAGTAGAGGAGGATGATTAAGACACAACCCCCCCACCCCCGCTCATGGCTGATGGCTCTGCTCATCCACAGCGAGTTCATGGTATTGTCAGCACATACCTTCAAGCTGGACCCTAAACACAGGATTGTGTCTGCTTTGCTAGCAGCCTCGGTCGCTGCCTCCCAGTTCAGAGGCTGCCCTAACGTCCCCCTCTCCCCAAAGTGCACAATGGTATCCCGAAGCTGGGTCCCACACTTGTGGCAGGTCCGGCCTGTCAGGTGTCGGTGAAGGGCAGTACGCTCGGTCACATCAAACACTCGTACATACTCTCTGTTAGGGATGCAGGAGGTGCAGACCTGTGAGAGAGAGGGCACAGTGAGTAAGATCTGCCTGTCACCCAGCCCCGGGTCCCCCTGGGTACTGCTCACTTCAATATACATATTCCCATGGAGCTCCGAGATGGCGGTCCGTGGCAACCCGCTCCGCAGGTGGAGCCCGTCACAGTTCTGAGACACCACGTGTTGCACCTGGAAGACAGAAAGCTGAGGCAGTAAGTAATGTGGCAGGAGGAAGCGCCCTGTGGCAGTGGAGTTATTCTGAGCCCAGGGACAAGGAACAAGGTTCCTAAAACAAGGAGGCAACTCAGGAGAGCCCTGAGGTAGAGAGGTGCCATGTTCTTTCTCTTCTACTAACTCTGATGTACTGGGAGCAGGCAGGAGGGCCAGCATTTGTCCCACTCCTGCAAGCTGAGCAGCAGTTTGGGGCACTGGTCGCGTAGGGTGGGCAGGACCACACACGCACCTTGGATCTACAGCTTCTTGGGTCATCCATCCTCTCTCATGCCCCTTCCCCCGAACCCCAGAGCCCGGGCCTATCTGCTTCCTTGCTTGCTCAGCAGATCTCTGGAGGTTTCTGACGAGCCTCCTCTGAAGCCAGGCTGTCGTCTAAAGGCCCTTAATGGAAGCTGAGTACCAGAGCTACTCTTCTTGAAGAGAAAGCAGAGCAGGGAACGCACAGGTGTCCAAGTTACTGGGCTGTTTATCACAGGGCTGACTAGGAGGCGGGATGGCTTCCCACCTGGGCACTGAGGTATAGCTCTGGGTTCTTCCCAGCTTTTTGTTTTTGTTTGTTCTTTTGTTTTGTTTTTCCAAGACAGAATTTCTCTGTGCAGCCCTGGCTGTCCTGGAACACACTCATGAACAGGCTGTCCATGAAACCAGAGACTCCCCCTGCCTCTGCCTCCCAGGCACTGGGAGTGAAGGCATGCGCCACCATGGCCGGCTTTCTTACCAGCTTTTGCTCGTGCAAACGGGTGATGCTCATGTGCGTGAGGGTAGGCTCCGCTTCGCTTAGGTCGGTAGCACTGTACAATTGGAAAGAACAGAGGTGAGAGGGTGGCCAGACGATGCAGCTCATCCCTAACCGTGGGAGAAAGCTGTGACATGCTCACCTCACAGGCCTTCCTTTCTGAAGCAGTGTCCATACTCCATTAGGACCCCGATAATCTGGGATAGAAGCTGCCTGCACATTCGGACAAAAAAGATACCACAGTACTGCAGAATTCCCCATAGAGGACATGTCTATAAATTACAGAATACCCCAGAGGACATGCCTATAAATCAGTGTCTGTCCTATCCACTACTGACCTGTCTAACTCTCAAGTGGGATGCACTCCAGTATGGTTCTTTCCCTCCATCCAAATGACTTTCTTGTCCTGCCTGAGCCAGCTCACCCTTCCACATACCAGAGAACCCTACCCTACTTCAGGGTTCTTTCTAACATTGAGCAGCTGTGTCCACATCTGTCCTTTTTTTTTTTTTTTTTTTTTTTGGTTTTCCGAGACAGGGTTTCTCTGTGTAGCCCTGGCCATCCTGGAACTCACTCTGTAGACCAGGCTGGCCTCGAACTCAGAAATTCGCCTGCCTCTGCCTCCCAAGTGCTGGAATTAAAGACGTGTGTCACCACGCCCAGCTCACATCTGTCTTGAACACAGAAGGGGACAACTGGTTAGGCTCATCAGTGTCCAAAGGAACAGGTTCTAGAGCACAACTGGTTAGGCTCATCAGTGTCCAAAGGAACAGGTTCTAGAGCACAAGTGGTTAGGCTCATCAGTGTCCGAAGGAACAGGTACTAGAGCACAAGTGGTTAGGCTCATCAGTGTCCGAAGGAACAGGTACTAGAGCACAAGTGGTTAGGCTCATCAGTGTCCAAAGGAACAGGTACTAGAGCACAAGTGGTTAGGCTCGTCAGTGTCTGAAGGAACAGGTTCTAGAGCACAAGTGGTTAGGCTCGTCAGTGTCTGAAGGAACAGGTTCTAGAGCACAGGTCATGCTTAGCAAAGGTCAGCCCCAGGAGGAAGCGCTCTGTCCACACACATCCTGTGGCTCTGAGGTTTTTATTCCAACTTAATGTAACAGACAAAGCCGGGCGTGGTGGCGCATGCCTTTAATCCCAGCACTTGGGAGGCAGAGGCAGGTGGATTTCTGAGTTCAAGGCCAGCCTGGTCTACAGAGTTCCAGGACAGCCAGGACTATACAGAGAAACCCTGTCTCGAAAAACAAACAAACAAACAAACAAAACCATAACAGACAAATGAGTGTTAAGTCATTTTCCACGAGAGTCAAACAAACAACATCAACAACAAAAACAAAAAAGAAAAACCATCTAGAAGCCACGAGTCTGTGGATCCTGGCTGGGGAAGTCCTGGATACATTGCTGCTTAAGAGCAGAGAAGTGCCCACCCTGGTAGGTAATTCCAATACATCAAGGAACCTCAAAGGGTGCTTAGACGGCATTTAAGAGCTGCATGTGGTATTTAGTAGCCACCAGATTTGTAGAATTACTGCTGTAGAGTCATAGCTGGATCATCACATGGCTGTGAAGGGCTGGCCCCACATGCTGCCGTTCTTGATGTCTGAGATGGAGCAGCAAATACTTCTGCCATTGCTCCTGGGTCACTGCCTCCACAGCAGCAAAGTCACACCAGGGCTTCCCAGCTCTGGCTTTTGTGTCTGGCCCTATAGCTGTTTTTGCACCTGTGTGCTTATGACTGCTGGCTGCTACCTTTGTAACAAAGGTCTTCTTTTGTCTGTTTGTATATGTGTTTACGTGTGTGTACACGTGTGTAGAAGCGGGTGTTACACGTGTCGGTGTGTGAAGTTCACTGTCCACCTTAATTTTTTTGTTTCTTTGTTTTGTTTTTTCAAGACAGGGTTTCTCTGTATAGCCCTGGCTGTCCTGGAACTCACTCTGTAGACCAGGCTGGCCTGGAACTCAGAAATCCGCCTGCCTCTGCCTCCCCAGTGCTGGGATTAAAGGTGTGCTCCACCACTGCCCGACTCCAAATTTTTTTTTTCTTAACACATTTGTTGAAGGGGACATCGTGCAAGGGTCATGATGCACAAGTAGAAGTCAGAAAACACCTTGTAGCGGTCAGTTCTCTTCTGTTGTGTGAGCTCTGAGGACCAGACTTGGGCACCAGGCTTGGGAGCAAGTGCCTAAGTATTCAGTGAGCCTTCTCACTGCCTCCCCACCTTGTCTCTCACTGCACCTGCTGCTCGTGGATCTGGCTTCAGGGGGGCTTCTCATCTGGCTTGGCTGCTAGCCAGTGGACTTCAGGGGGACCTCTCAGCTTGTCTTCCCAGATCTGGGGGTTACAGAGTGTGGCACTGCTCAGTTTCTTCACGTGGATTCTGAGAGTCCCAACTCGGGTCTTCATGCCTGCATAGCAAGCACGCTACCCACTGAGCCATCTCTTCAGACCACCTCAAGGCTTCTCAGAATAGAAACTGAGTTCACCTGGGGTCAAATATTCAAGTTCACAGCTAGTCATCCCTCAGCCTTCCTAGGAGAGCTCTCAGACTCAAGAGGACAGCATTTCTCGAATATTCCTCTTGTACTGGGACTTTGTCAGTTTTGTTTTGTTTGTTTTGGGTTTTTTATTGTTGGTGGTGGTTTTTTTTTCAAGCCAGGGTCTTGCATTGAGCTTCGAGCCAGGCTGTTCTCAAAAGTTTGATCTTGATCTTCCTCTTCTACCAGGTTCCACCTCCTGAGTCCTGAGATTAGAGATTTGGACACCAGTTTTCTATTTTCCATTTATCTTTCTTCAAGGAGTACAGGCTCAGGAGAAAGTATAGGGTTCCAGTTTGTCCACATCACGTGGATGGATCAATCTGTCTGCACTTTAAGGGAGAAGGCATTAGCAGGCCGTTGGCTACTATGCCCTACTACTGTTCCATGTTTGGCAGTCATAAACTACGCATTCTGAAACCCTTTGACTTAGCTGAATTATTACTTATTGACTTATTCTTTAGCCCTGGGGCTGACCTGGAATTCCCTATGCAGACCAGGCTGGTCTTGAAATTACAAAGATCCTCCTGTCTCCCAAGTGCTGGGATTAAAGGCATGTGCCACCACTGTCACTTTGCCTTAGTTAAGTCTTAAATCTAGAATTGTTTCGGGTTTCTGAGAAAGGACACTTTGAAGTTACTTCAAAGGTGAGAGAGCATTTGAACTCCAGCACTGTTCAGCCCGAGTTTGCGTCCCAGAAGGGGGCGCCCCACACACGAAGCAACGCGCAGGCCCCCACTCACTGTGCTGATTCCAGCGCCCGTGTAGACAACCAAGTGTCTGGCACTTCGGACAGCTCCGGCCAGTTCGCGGACCTTCCTCCGCAGCTCCTCCGGGTCATCACACACCTGACAGGAGTCAGAGCTGGTTAACCATCCCGCCCGCCTCCCGCCGCCCGCCCGCCGCCCGCCATCCGCGACTCGCCTCTTCCTGGCGGCGCTTGAGGCCCTCACGCCGCCGGCTTCGACCCTGCAGCTCGGTCACCAGATCCTCGCTCTCGGCCAAGAGCCGGCCCTCCTCCGCGCTGCGCTCTGCAGCCGCCTTCCTCAGGATGCGTGACACCTACGGACGAGCAGCGGATAAGCGGCCGCGCGCGCCGGCGCGAGCGCGGGCACGGCAGTGTCTCACCTGGCGGAGGCGCTCCCGCTGTTGCTCCTCCCGCAGCCTCCGGACCCGCTCAGCAGCTTTGCGCTCCGAGCGGCTCAGACCGCCACCGGCTGCCATCGCTCCTTTAACTACGCTTCCGGCTTCCGCCTCATCCGGCAGCTACAGAGACGCATGCGCGGGCCCGATCCTTCCCGCCCCTTCCGGCTCACCCTTCCCACCCTGGTCTCTCCCTTGCTCCTTCGGGTTTCAAAGAAATACCACCAGATCTCTTTAAAAGGCGTTTATTGATCATATACAAAATAAAGAAAACCTTATATATCACAAACATACACTATATACAGCAATAAATACCCGGGGGGCCAGGCCCAGTGCCGCCCCTCCTGGACAATAATTTAGCAATAAATACTGCGCAGGGCACGGGTGGGCACCAAGGCTGCTGCCTGCTGAGGCCTGGTGACTGATGCGAAGTCCAGGCCTCACCTTGCAGCCAGATCCCCGATGGCCCTACCCAGGTGCAGGAGACAGGGTCTCACCTTGCAGCCACACCACAGCCCCTCCTCACTTGGATGTTTAAGGACCCTCACTCACCCCATTTAGGGTACTCTCTACCAACCTCCCCCTGGCTTCAGCCCTGCAGGGCAGGCAGGGGCTGATCAACTCTGCTTGGACACACCTCTCAGCACCAGGAGACCAACAGAGCTGGACACACAATAGCCCTTGTCCTGTTGCCCTAAATTGCCAGGAGAAGGCTTTCTGTACCCATTCCCATTTGGTTAAAGGCTTCAGAGACTAGCAGACAGAGAATGGGAGGAAAGGTGGGGTTGGGGCATAAAGTTGCTGGAGGGGCCAAAAGCCCAACTGGGGCCATAGAGAACAAGGAAATCTTATCAGGGACACTTCCTAGAACACTCTGCCTCACACTTCCAGAGACATCCGTGCTATATTAATGCTGTTGCTCCAGGGGCAGGGTACATATGTGTGCAGCTGGCCCAGCAGGTATAGCACACACCCAGGACACATGCCAGGAACAGGCAAACTGTGAGCAACTCCTGCGAACTCATGCCTCTGTATGGTACTGATCTGTCCTCTGTTCCGCAGCAACTGCTCCCAAACCAGGCGGCCAACGGGCACTGAGAAAACATGCCAAGAATTATTCAGTGGCTTCTGGGGGGAGTGGGGGGATTGTTAATGTGTTGGTTCCTTTCACTAAACCACAGCCTAAAAAAGATCCCAGAGCGGAAGCAGTGTAGCAGGCTGTGGCTCAGACATCCCAGCTGCGGAGGTAGCATCTCCAAGTAGCTTATCAAAGCTGCTGCTAACAGAGCACACACAGACCTGAAAGACGAACTGAGACCAGCCTCCTGGAAGCCCGGTGATGGTGGCGATGCCAGTGCTGCCACTGGCTCCCTGCATGGCAGGCACCACACCCAGGAGCAGCTGCACACAAGGCAGGGGAGGACTCTCGGGACCATACTCTACAGAGAAAACTGTGGGTTTTCTTTGAAATCTGAGTGTCCATGTCCAAGGAAGGAGTCAGGCAAAGTCAAGGTAGGAGGGAAGTCACACATTACGGTTCACTTAGCAGAGAAGTTTGGGAGACCTGGCCTCAGCCCAAGTGCTCCATTCGCTGTGTCAGAAAGTGGAACACAACACCCTCACAGTAGGAAAACGGAATTAACAATGATCAGAGAAATAGCCAACAGTCACAACTGGACACAGGATTTAGTCAGGAAATCAAGGGAAAGGGACAGGGAGTGGAACTGCAGGGCTGGCTCGACAGGGAAAGTTCCCCAGACTCAAGAAGCAGATGCTGCAAACCTGAAAGCCTTGAGCATGGCTCTATCCTGTTCAGAAGCAAAGACCTACTCCTCCTGTTCAACACATACCCAGCCGCAGCCTCCTCTTCCTCATCCTCCCAGCAGGCAGGACCTACACTGGGCCATTCTCAGCTTTACACAGCAGCCCAGCCTGTAACAAAACACTCAGAGAGCCTCTCGTCCTCCAGGCATGGGCACGATCCACGCCAGCTCCGCTGCCAGGCAGCACCAGCAACTCATCTGGATACCAGTCACAGAACCAAAGGGAGGGGATGAGGTCACCTGGTAACTCAGAATCAACAGTCCATACTCCCACTCATATCCGACTCAGGCATCAATGGGAGTGTCTGAGCACCTTGAGCCATAGCAGCCCACCAAAATGCCAGAGTGGCAGAGGTCCTGCTCCCAGAGCCCTGCACGCTGCGTCAAACTGAGTGAAAATCCTGCTGCCTACGAGGTAAAGGCCTGTCAGGACAGTCTTTCCTTTCACCAGACCACATTTCTGTGCTTTTCAGGGATCCAGGGCCCCCAGAGAAGACACCAGCTATGTCAGCAGGAGGCCATGTGACCGCCCACACAGGAATGTAGCCTCTTGCAAGTGGGTATCCGCTTATGAGGAGCTTCCTGAGCCAAGCCTGGAAGGTGGGCAGCCTCCACTGGAAAGGTGGGATGAAGAGGCAGGCTTGGAATCTGCAGAGAAGCACCTCCAAGTCGAACAGCGGATCCCTGGAAGACGCAGATCCTGAAGGAGGCAGAGTGAGGGCCCAGAGCCAAGAGCTGCAGACACTGGGGAAGAACAGACCTGGCTCTAGGGCCAAAGCCCTTGTCTGGCGATGGCGGAGGCCTCCGGGCTCTCACAGTGACACAGGGAAGCATGGTTGCCCTCAATGGGGCCCCCGACCAATCTGCCTGGAAAACACCCTACAGAACAGGGCTTCAGAAACACTTGAGTGACAAGTCTCCCAACCCACAAGGGAGGCCCCTGGGGCAGAGGCCCCAATGAAGTCTATAGGAACTAAGCAGAGGCCAGAAGGAAGACGGCCAAGGACAGGTAGGCCACAGCCCTATGGGCACCCAGTGACACCTTGGTCCCTGCAATGTCACCACCCAGGGCCAGAGGTGGCGGATGTGGAAGCAGCGTGGGGGCCAATAGCTCCCTACTTCACTTACTCTGCCACTGCCTTAACCCAAGCCCTAGACCCACAATGCCAAGCCAAGGCTCAGAGGGACCATGTGGCAGAGGAATGGAGAAGTGCAGTAGAAGGTAAGCCGCAGGCAGTCCCCCGTACCCCAGGGGAGTACGTCCTGCCTGGGTCCAGCAAGCCAGCAGAAGCAAAACCACAACAAAACCCAAAAAAACAAACACACACACACACACACAAGACACAGGGACAGCCACAGGTCAAAGGTCACCAGAAGCACCAGCACTTTACGGCTGCACAAAACCTCACCAGGCACGGACAACACCACGGCACCGGCAAGACGGAAAGCAGGAAGGGCAAAGGAGTAAGTCACTTTCGGTACAATTGCAAAAGAGATATCAAAGAGGACAGCCTCTGGTAGGCTCGCAGCTTGGCTTTTTTTTTTCTTTTTTTTTCTTCTTTTTTTAAACTAAGTTTTATAAGTAATGTCTGATAACTCTGTGTATAAAAACTAAACTCCAACAGCCACAGAGCTGTCCCCAGGTTTACAAGAAAGGGATTTTTTTTTAAACTAGCAAAGTTTCTACTATACTTTCTTCCCTTTTCCATTTATACGGTCAAATGTTTTTTTGTTTTTTGTTTTTTAAGACAATTTTATAAATACTCTGCAGCTTTTTTTTTTCGTTTTAGCTCTTAAACATATAATTTAATAACTCCGTAAAAGGAACTTTTCTTTTAAATAAAGGGCTATATAACCACACAAATAGGTCATGTAAACAGTGACACCGGACCCATCGCAGGACATACAGACACACCTTCCACCCACACTCATAACCGGCGATTCGGTCTTGCCCGGTGCACTGTGCCAGGCTCCAGCACCATGGTTCCTGCCCCAGTGCCTAGGCTGGTGGCCTATCCACCCAGGGGCTTCAAGACATAACCACTTTTCAGGGCAGAGCCCATCTCTTCCTTCTGGATCAAGCTGAGAGGCCCACTGGACATCTGAAAGGAAAGCGCTCAAGTCCCACTGCAGACCACCAGGGAGCCGAAGGCAGCTCCAAGCCCAGGACACTCGCCCATGTGCACTCCCCTCCACTCCCACAACGCCCACTCTGGACTCCTAGCCTGCTCGGCCTTGGTACAAAGGGGTTAGGGGCAACCCAACATCACTGTTGAACTGACCAATCCCAACGTACAGAACACAGGCGTGACAACAAAGAAGACCAGAGGCTCAGCCCGGTGCCCCTGGTGCAGGTTGTGCTTTGCAGGGAAGGAAATAGGGAAGGGACAGGAGAAAGGAAGGGAAATGAAAGGAAGAGGGTGGGGCTGCCAACTTTGCCACGCACCTAGTGGCCCCTCAAAGACCTGCCTGGCAACTGCACGTGTCCCTATGACCGAGCATCCGTCTTGGACTTTACTATTGTGATGACGCTGGTGGCAGCCACCTTGCCAGGGACCAGGGGCCCCAGGCCAGCAGCAAGGGGACCCCGAGCCGGGGCCACAGGGCTGCGGGCCACGGTCCTGGCAAAGTTCTGCAGGGCTTCATACTTGGAGCGCAGGGCATCGAGCTCCAGCTTCATGCTGGCATTCTCAGAGGCCAGCTTCTCCACCTCCTGCTGGAGCTCCGCCTTCTGCTTCTCCAGCTCCTCCTTCTGTGTCACCCGCTTGACTCTGCAGCTGGCTGCGTAGCCTCGGTTCTTCAGTGTGCGCCGCCGCTGCTTCAGCTGGATGATCTCTTCCTTGGAGAGGCCTCTCAGGTGCTGGTTCAACTCCCGCACCGACATGGTTACCAGCTCCTCGTCGGTCAAGCTGGTGCCATTCTCACCTGGCTCCCGCTTCACCTGGAGTGGCACAGCACACAGGGTCACGGCAGAGTAGGCATGCCCAGCCCGACGCACCCCGAGCCCAGCCTCTCTACTCACCTTTAAGGCCTTGTTTCCTTTATTGGGGGTCGTCATAACCCGGGGGACACAGTGAGCAGGCACTCTGCAAGACACAGAGCAGAGGTCAGGACCCCGAGACTCTTTTACACCCCAACAGGAAGCTTGCTGCCTGGTGCTCAGCCCACAGAACCTTGCCCCTCACCTGACCTGAGCGTGGCTGCTTCAGAAGGCCCTTTCCCTAGAGAGCCAGGTGGGAGGCCGGGGGATTTTTTTTCCCAGGGAAGAAGCAGCAGCGGTGTGAAGGCAGAAGACAAAGGGAGCAGAGAGAGATTAGAAGGTCTGGGCTGCAGGAGGGGCAAGCCTAGAAGGAAGCTGAGCTTTAAAAATAACCCCAGTGCTGCCCCAGAGCGCCCTGTTCCTGGCGAGTCATGCTGACTCAGCGGATCGCCTCCCTCCCTTTCTGAGCCGGTCTCCCGTTCCTTTGGCCAGCCTGCAGCTCCCCAGGAGACCCACTACTGGGACCAACAGCAAGCAAGGGACCAGCCAGGGACCCTCCATTCCAAGGTCCTACTTCCCATATATGTTCCCTAAGCTGGCCCAGGACAAAAGAAAGCCCTTTCTCCCTCTAGGACTTAGGTAGGAGGTTGCTTCCTGCCTCATTCTGGCAGAGGATCAGGTCTGTTCTAACTGGCAGACTGGGAATCCTCTCACCTTCCAGGTAGCAGGCAATCCGGCTGGGAGGAGCTGAGCCCAGGCCCCTCCAGTCCTCCCCGTCCATCTCCTTTACAGATGGGGTAACCATCCTGTGGCTTGGTTGCAGCATCCTGTACTCTTGCCCCACCCGACACAGGGTGTTTCACAAGGGCTCCCACAATTAGCAGAGGAAGAGCACTGTTAGCTGGAAGCAGGCAAGAGCCAGCCCCTTCGGGTCACTGACTGGTCTTTGGCTCTCTGCCTAGGGTCAGTGACCACAGGGCCAGGGAACAAAAGCAAAACAGCTCCCTCCTACAGGCGGCCGCCCCTCTGGGCTCAACCTCATTTTCAGCTTTCTAAAGCCTTGCCAAGGACATTTTTGTGTACCTAGGCTGGGAATCCCCACTTTGCCCAACACCCACCAGTCCCACAGGCACATCCTCTCCTTTCCAGGTTAGGTGCAGGGAAATGAGGGAGGTGAGGTTGCTGCAGGTCTCAAAGGAGGCTGAAGGCTATGAGCACTTCAGGCAAAAATGTGCTGGATGGGGAGTTGTTCCATCTTATCAAAGGAACTCATTTCTACTCTCTTAGCCTTGAACAGGAGGTGTGGCTACATGCAAACACTGAGCAAGCAAACCAGAGGCACTTCCACAGGACTAGATAAGGAGCATTTTCAGAGGCAATGGTCAGGCTAGATCAAAGAGAAAGGCAGAACTCAGATCTAGAGGTCTGAAGGGCATCTGTCTTTCCTTCAAGTTGGCCCTATACTCACACTAGGAGCATAAGTTGAGGTGAGGGGACAGTCCTGGCAGGAGCTTCCCTTAAACAGACTGCAGAGCTCAAAACGGTGACTTCCTGAGATCGCACAGGAAAGTGCAGAGTGTGGTGGCTGGGAGCTGAAAACTGCCTTCTCAACAGATTTTACCTCCACCAAAGGCCTGAACTCAGCACAAGTGCAGCCAACTGCCTCCTGATCAAAGGTGTGTGTGTGTGTGTGTGTGTGTGTGTGTGTGTGTGTGTGCGCGCGCGCGCTCGCTCATACACATGTGTGCTTAAGGGGCAAGGGCAGGTCTCAGGAAAGCCAATGCTTCCAGCTACCTGCCTGGCTTCTGCAAACCTAGGGACACAGTGACTAGGCAGATAGTTCTGGAGGACAGCTGTGCTGAGAGATACAGTTCAGAGAGCTTTCCAGAGCCTGAGGAAGCTCAGAGAAGCTGATCTGGACCTGATGCCTCCTAATTCAGCCCTCTAAGTACTAATGCTATAGACAGACTCAAAGCACCAGGGACTCTGGACCACTCATTCAGGCTGACCGAAAAGGTTTGGGCACCTCTGTTCTCTCACAATCTGGATGTTAGTCTCAAGCAAGATAGTGACCCTTCCTTACTAAACCTTGCCTGTAAACCTCAATGCTGGAGACCCAAACTTAGGTCTTCCCTCCTTCAGGTACTGACATTATTTGAAGAGAACGTAAAACGTTAAGTTCACTGAAGCATAGTGCCTCCAGAGGTTAACACTTTTTCTGGGACCTTGAAGTTTCATAGGGCAAGTTCCACACCAAATGAAAAACCACTGCACCTATGAGCAGCCTTGGGGCTCAGTGTTAAAGGGACATCCCTAGCACAAACCACAAGGTACGCATAGTCTAGACATGAATCCCTGGGCAAGGAAAGCAGTAGAATAGAGTTCAAGAGCCTTCACAGCAGATAAGTCAGTAAACAGCCATTCAGCCACACCCCACAAAGCTGTCACCTCCCAAGAGTCTCCAGGCACCCAAGAGGGCACACACTTCTTGGTAAATCCAGGCAACAGTGGGACCCCAAACTCTTCTGAAAGGAATAACAGTGGGATAAATAGAACTACATCTTCTGCTCCATGGTTGCACCTCAAAAACTCTCACAGGCTGCCTAGATCCACCCTTTGCTCGCCTTAGCTGGTTAGAGCTTCTCCAGCTTCTTTCAAGCCACAGACCCTTCTCCCCTGCCTCCCGGTCTGGTCTTTTCCATCCAGGACCGACGCAGCCCGGCCATTCAGGGTCACTCAGAAGGAAAGCTTGCTTCCCAGACAAGCTGGCTCGGCCCACCTAAGCTCCTCCCCTCAGCGTACAGCGATCGGTCTCCCGGTTTGGGGAACTGCCCCAGTAGTGGGACCCGGGCCAGGAGCCCAAGAGCCTGGAAAGGATGTGCACGCCTGGGGTTTTACCTTCCACCCCGGGAGAAACCTGCGGCTGCGCCCCTGCAATGCCTCCTTCGGAGCCTTTGCCTCCAACTCACAGGTCCGTCAAACTTAAACACGACCCCGGATCCTGGCCCGACCTTCACCGCCCGGATCGAGCCCTGCCTCCCGACTAGACCGGCCGATAGCGGGCCCGGGCCCCCCGCCCTGGCCCAGCGTCAGCAGGAGCACCGAGTGACCTCATGCTGATGACTCAGCACGTCTCCGCTGGGCTCGCACGCGCGTGGCGAGCCCAAGCCGCGCAGCAGGGTCTCCCCGCCGCCTCCCCCCGCCGCCTCCCCTGTGGGCCCGCGCGCGACCCCGCCCGCGCGGAAGCCGACGGACACCTGATGAGTCAGCAGCTCGGTGCGGCTACCCCGCTGACCCGGGCAGACGCGCGCAGCTCGCCCTTAAATCGCGCTCCCCGCAGGGCACCCGGGGTGCGCCGCCGCGCGCACGCCCGTCCCCAGCCTCGCGGTCGCCCGGTCCGCCGGCTCTAGGGGGGCACCGGCGAACAGCCGGCTCTCGGCTAGCAGGGAAACCGAGGCACGCGCCGCCGTCGGGCGCGCCGCAACCCCGAGGCCAGGCCCCGCCGCCCGCCCCAGCCCCGCGCACTCACCACACTGCGGGCCCGGGCGGGCCAAGGCGGGGCTGGGGCGGGGCCGCGCGCGCGCGCTCCGGGGCAGCGCAGGGCTAGGTCGGGCGCGAAGGGTCCGGGCCGGGGGCTTAGGAGGACTGGCCGCTTGCGCGGGCAGGGCCAAGCGCGCTAAGGAAGGCCGGGCCGGACCGGGCTCAGAATCCGCCGCCGCCGCCGCCGCTCCTCAGACGTCACATGATGTTTGGTCACGTGGGCTCCATTCATGAAGCGGCGACGCGGCTGGCCTAAGCTTAAAGGGAAAGGCGAGGCGGCAGCAAGTGGAGCGCGCCCCCACCACGCCTGCGCAGCCCCGCGCCGTCGCCCCTGGCAACGCCCGCCGCGCCCTGGCAATGTCTCGCGGGAGCCGTCCCGGCGCTCGCTCGGATGACGGTGCTCAGGCGGACTCAGGTTCTGCGGGGTATTTTCTTTTTCGTGGCTCCAACTCGGATGAATCTAGCTCCTTCCAGATCTCCACGCCAACTCAGACTGAGGTCTATGGGACAGAACCTGAGTGGGTATTTTCGCGTTTGTTTGATTTTCTTCACTTGGATGCATAGTTTCACTGTACAGCGAGCAGACTGGCTTTCAATTCCATGAGATGCTCCTGCCTCGGTCCCCTGAAAGCGGGAATCACAGACGAGCGTCACCACGCGGGAACCTACTTGCTGTTTTGAAGATGTGACACAATTCCTTACCCCGTTCTGCTGCGACGTCCTCATTCTAAATGGGTCAGCAGGCTGAAAAGGACGCTGCTGTTGAGGGGCACAGCCCCGACCCCAGCTCAGATCCCCAAAATATCCACGATGACACGAAGGCTTGGAGGACGCTCACTAATGGTTCTAATGTCCAGAGGGTGCTAGGGGCTTCACCTGCGGCCGTGGACCATCTCATCGGGTAGTGTGCATGCACTGTAAGAGTTGTGTACTTGAGCCGGGCATTGTGGCGCACTCCTAGAGGCAGGTGGATTTCTGAGTTCGAGGCCAGCCTGGTCTACAAAGTGAGTTCCAGGACAGCCAAACAGAGAAACCCTGCCTCGAAAAAAACAAAAACAAACAAACAAAAAACAAACAAACAAACAAAAAAAAAGAGTTGTGTACTTGGGCTGGAGAGATGGCTCAGTGGTTAAGAGCACTGACTGCTCTTCCGAAGGTCCTGAGTTCAATTCCCAGTAACCACAGGGTGGCTCACAACCATCCATAATGAAATCTGACCTCCCTCTTCTGTAGTATCTGAAGACAGCTACAGTGTACTCATATGTAATAAGTAAATAAATCTTTTTTTTTAAGATTTTATTATATGTAAGTACACTGTAGCTGTTTTCAGACACTCCAGAAGAGAGAGCCAGATCTCGTTACGGATGGTTGTGAGCCACCATGTGGATGCTGGGATTTGAACTTATCACCTTCGGAAGAGCAGTCCGATGCTCTTACCCGCTGAGCCATCTCACCAGCCCCATAAATAAGTACACTGTAGCTGTAGATGCACCAGAAGAGGGCATCAGATCTCATTACTGATGGTTGTGAGCCACCATGTGGTTGCTGGGATTTGAACTCAGGACCTTCAGAAGAGCAGTCCGTGCTCTTAACCACTGAGCCATCTCTCCAGCCTAATAAATCTTTAAAAAAAAAAAAAAAAAAAAAAAAAAGGCCAGGCGGAGGTGGCGCATGCCTTTAATCCCAGCACTCGGGAGTCAGAAGGAGGTGGATTTCTGAGTTCGAGGCCAGCCTGGTCTACAGAGTGAGTTCCAGGACAGCCAGGGCTATACAGAGACAACCTGTCTCGAAAAACCAAAAAAAAAAAAGAGTTGTGTACTTTTTCCAACCCTTCTTTGCTGCATTTAAAACTACTTTGGGTGCATTCTGCTCCTACTTTTTCTGTGAGAAGACTTCCCGCTGCTGTTGAAAAAGTGAAAAAGAAGGAAAATAGGAGAGATCAGGTTTTCATTTCGAGGTTCTGAATGTTCTATTTAGCCTTGTCTTCTCCGGGAATGGAGAAAAGGTGACTCCTTCTGAAAGATAGGTGGCAAGGAAAAAGGGGTAAGCAGGCTGGGTGGGCTTGTGTGTGTCCTTGGTGATTTCACTAGGACAATTTGATTTCTTGAGACAAGGTTTAGACCAGGCTGTCCCCAGATGCTCAGAGATCCCACTGCCTCTGCCTCTCTTTTTTTTTTTGGGGGGGGGGTGTTGGTTTTTCTAGACAGGGTTTCTCTGTGTGGCCCTGGCTGTTCTGGAACTCACTCTGTAGACCAGGCTGGCGAGTTCTGCATTCTGATCCAAAGGTTACAGGAAACTGTAAGCCACACACAGGGCTTAGCTTGAGTATTTAAGACCTCAAAGACTGTCCCCCCAGAGAGATGCATCTTCTAACAAGACCACACCTCCTAATAGTGCCAACTCCCTATGGGCCAAACATCTAAACACATGAATTTATGCAGGCCATTTCTATTCAAACCACCACAAGGCATAAGGAGTAATTCTCTGTATTCTGAGACTCTGACTATAGCCAGTGAGAGATAAAGACCCCTCTACACACTCCCCAAAGAAATACAATGTAAAGAATTACTTTTTGAGGCTGGGGGTGGTGGCACAGGCCTTTAATCCCAGCACTTGGGAGGCAGAGGCAGGCGGATTTCTGAGTTCGAGGCCAGCCTGGTCTACAAAGTGAGTTCCAGGACAGCCAGGGCTATACAGAGAAACCCTGTCTCAAAAACAAAAAACAAAAAACAAAACAGAATGCAGAACTCTAAGCCCATCCTCCAGCACCATGTCTACCCGGATGTTCCCTTGCTTGGTAATGGATTAAACCTCTTTAAGTGTAAGCCAGACCCAGTAAGATGTTTTCCTTTAGAAGAGTTGGTGAATGGTGTCTCTTCATAGCAATAAAACCCCCTGAGACATGACCTCTGGGTTTCTGTTACTTATCTCCATCCACCCTCCCTCTGTTCTTGTTCTAGTTGTGAGATAGGGTCTTAGTCTGTAGACTGTAGGTCAGCAGCAACCCTCCTGCTTCAGCCTCCCAAATGCTGGAGCCACAGCCGTGAGCTCCCATGTCCTCTATGTATGTTCGTTCTTTCTTTCTTTCTTTCTTTCTTTCTTTCTTTCTTTCTTTCTTTCTTTTTAAAGATTTATTTATTTATTATATGTAAGTACACTGTAGCTGTCTTCAGACACTCCAGAAGAGGGAGTCAGATCTTGTTACAGATGGTTGTGAGCCACCATGTGGTTGCTGGGATTTGAACTTAGGACCTTTGGAAGAGCAGTCGAGTGCTCTTACCCGCTGAGCCATCTCACCAGCCCTCTTTCTTTCTCTCTCTCTCTCTCTCTCTCTTTCTTTCTTTTTTTTTTTTTTTATTGCTCAGATTAGCTGCAAAGCCTTGCAGCCAAGAGTAACTGGGACTTGCTGGACATGTTAGCACAGGCCTTTAATCCCAGTCCTCAGGAGGCAGAGGCAGGTGGGTCTTTGAGTTCAAGACCAGCATGGTCTATAAAAGCCAGAGCTACACAGAGAAACCCTATTTCAAGAAAACAGAGAGGGGGGAAAAAAAACTTAACTGGGACTTCAGGCATGCATTGTGATTGGCAAGCCCTCAGCCCCCCTCAGCCCTGTCCCCCAGTGTGAAGCAAATGCTCAATCACTAGACCAGAGCCCAACCCTCAACACACGCTCACACACACACACACCAGCAGATATTAAGTCAGAGGCCCCGTGCATCCATGTGTTCCGTATCCTCATCACTCGGTGGTAGTCCAAGGGAGAACCCCTGAGCCCCTTCCTGAATACTGCTAAGAGGGACTGGAAGGGTGAGTATAGCATTGGGCAATGAAGACATCACCAACTGTGGTGGCCTGGCAGGACATTCAGAATCACATCAGGACTTGTCCTTTCTCATGCTCTTCCTTGTCCTTTCTCATGCTCTTCCTTGTCCTTGCCACCTGCTCAAGTGTCATCAGGAAGCACCAGCCATGGGTCACAGGGTGGCTACTACAGGAATGTGTTGCCAGGCTGATTGCCACTGATCAACCCCCACCCCCACCCACCCTCCTGTAGTAGTGACAGTTTTGGAGTTTTAGCTCCTTTGAAAACCACAGAAATATCACAGGAATGCATTTTCGTTTTAATCCTAAGTGTGGGAGGTGGGGCTGCTTCAGACTGTCTGCAGAAGCTGACTGTGATTTCCCTCATGCTCTAGAGGGGTGTGATTTTGCCAACTACAGATAATTTCTGTGATCGTGTGACTACACTACAATGAGGGTACCTAGATATTGTAAATATATTTTTTTAAAGATTTATTTTATTTATTATATGTAAGTACACTGTAGCTGTCTTCAGACACTCCAGAAGAGGGCGCCAGATCTCACCACGGATGGTTGTGAGCCACCATGTGGTTGCTGGGATTTGAACCCATCACCTTTGGAAGAGCAGTCGGGTGCTCTTACCCGCTGAGCCATCTCACCAGCCCCCTGTAAATATTTTTTGTACAAGATTAGTATTTGAATTAGTGGACAAACAAGCAAACAAAGCAAAAGTAGACTTTTTGACTGGGCCTAGTGGCACACCCCTTTATTCCTTTAATCCTAGTGATCAGGATGTAGAGGCAGGCCAGTCTCTGGTCAGCGGTGGGAGTTGTTTCAGGACAGCCAGGGCTATACAGAGAAACCCTGTATATATATATATATATATATATATATATATATATATATATATATATATATATATATATATATATATTGAGTAGACTTTAATGTCGAGAAGAACATCATTACAGAACTAGAAAATCGGCTCAGCAGTTAGGAGGAGCCCTGAGTCATCTTCTGGAGAATTCTCCCCTCTACAAGTCCCAGAGGACAGGGTAGCCACCAGTGGCCTTCATCCTTCAGGGGACCTGAACTCAGTTCCTAGCCCCCACAGGGAGTTCACGACCATCTCTAACTCCAGTTCCAGGGAATTCAGTGCCCCTTCTGGCCTCTAAGGGCACATGGTACAAACACAAACACACACACACATACACACACATTTGAACAAACATTCACATACACAGTTAAACTTTTTAATTTTAATTTTATTTTCTTATTTTTTGTTTTTCAAGACAAGGGTTTTTTTGTGTAGCTCTGGCTGTCCTGAAATTTGCTCTGTAGACCAGGCTGGCCTTGAACTCACAGAGATCCAACTGCTTCTGCTTCCTGAGTGTTGGGATTAGAGACATGCACTACCACCTCCTGGTTTAAAAATATTTTTAAGCCGGGCGGTGGTGGTGGTGCATGCCTTTAATCCCAACACTCGGGAGGCAGAGACGGGCAGATTTCTGAGTTTGAGGCCAGCCTGGTCTACAAAAGTGAGTTCCAGGACAGCCAGGGCTATATAGAGAAACCCTGTCTCAAAAAACTGAAAAAAAAAAATGGGGCTGGAGAGATGGCTCAGTGGTTAAGAGCACTGACCGCTCTTCCAGAAGTCCTGAGTTCAATTCCCAGTGACCACATGGTGACTTACAACCATCTGTAATGGGGTCTGATGCACTTTTCTGGTGTGTCTGAAGACAGTTACAGTGTACCCATATAAATAAAAATAAATAAATCTTAAAAAAAAAAAAGTAGCCGGGCGTAGTGGCGCACGCCTTTAATCCCAGCACTTGGGAGGCAGAGGCAGGTGGATTTCTGAGTTCGAGACCAGCCTGGTCTACAAAGTGAGTTCCAGGACAGCCAGAGAAACCCTATCTCGAAAAACCAAGAAAAAAAAAAAAGTACAATCATTAACAGCCAGGACAATATATCTCCTCCACTAGCGCCCAGCAAATCTACCAAAGCAGGCCCTGGGTATTGCAACATACTGAAGCACAATAAAAAAGACCTTGAAATACACTTAAAAAAGAAAAAGAAAAGAAAAACCGGAAATAAATAAATAAATGAATAAGACAAATTTGGGGCTGGAGAGATGGCTCAGCAGTTAAGAACACTGACTGTTCTTCCAGAGGTCCTGAGTTCAAATCCCAGCAACCACATGGTGGCTCACAACCATCTGTAATGGGATCTGGTGTGTGTCTGAAGACAACTACAGTGTACTCATATAAATAAAGATAAATAAATCCTTTAAAAAAAAAAAGCCAAATATGCCGGGTGTGGTGGCACACACCTCTTTTAATCCCAGCACTCAGGAGGCAGAGGTAGACGGATCTCTATGAGTAGGAAGCCAGCCTAGGCTACAGAGCAAGTTACAGAACACTCAGGACACAGAGAAACATTGTCTCAAAACCAACAACAAATTAACAAACAGCCTGGGTGGTGGTGGCACATGTGTCTGTCTGTCTGTCTGTCTGTCTTTCTTCCTTTTTTTTTTCCCAGACAGGATTTCCCTGTGTCAAGGCTCTTGAATCTTTCCATCTAGGAAACTTCCAACAGTTACTCTAAAGGTTTCCTCCTCATCAGGAACTTGGCCTGCACAGCCTAAACCAGCCAGCAAAACATCTTCCTTGGCAAGCTACAGGGATAGGTACCAAAGAAGTTGGTGCCCCTCACCACGTCTGTGTGCCAGGGCCTGCCTGCAGTGCCAGTCTTCAGGCAGGTCAGCTATGGCACAGGCACGGAGGCTCTGTAGCCCTCCGTTCTCTGGGGCACCTTCAGCCTGGCTGCAGCCGGCTTTATAGGACCTGTGTTACTGGCTTCTCCTTCAGTGTCACACTCCCCTTTACAGGCAGGCCTCTCTCCATAGGTGACAAATAGGTCGACTGGAGCTTTGGGAGATTTTTTTTTTTTTATTCAACTGAAAGATTAGGAAGAGCAGTAGCAGTTTGGTGAGTTGGGGAGGATGCAGGAGTCTTGTCAGCTACCCAAGAAGTTCTTTTCCCCAGTGCCTAGGGAATCATTGCTAAAGCGTTAAGTCCCTAGAAGGAGGTACACGATGTCTTGGGCCAGCTGGTCATCACAGGAAGGGAGAGGCCATGGCTAACCAGCTAGCTGACCCTGAAATTAGGGAGAGTAAAGACCCCATAGACCTGAGCTCCAGAGGATGTTGAAGAGGGGGAGATCTGAGAACCCACCTAGTGTCCAGCTAGCACTTGAGTATCAATGGAGGTCCCCAGTTGTAAGTGATATCCCCTTCCTGGCTGACCTGGCTGTGGGCAAGGGCCTGCTGTGGGGATATTCTGTTTGGTTTGAGAGCGCTAGGACAGAAGCTTCAAGCAAGAAGAGAAGAACTGAGCCTCTCAGGTGTTCTGTACCTAATGGGAGTTGAAATCAGAGTATGCCCTGAGCCTGTAAGTTCAAGTCTTGTCTGGGCAACATCAAGTCACTATCTTAGAAGAGAAGAGGAGCCTGGCATGCTCACACTCATCTATGATCCCAGCACTTGGGAGATGAGAGTGAGGCATGAATAGTTCAGAGCTAACCTGGAGTACACTGCAAAACCCTGCTGGAGAGGAGAGGAGAGGAGAGGAGAGGAGAGGAGAGGAGAGGAAAACAGGGAACAGGAGGAAGGCTGGCAGACAAATCATTCCTTGCCTGCTGGGACCAGGTTTCAGGGCAGCGGCTTGACATGGCTAGAAGATAGAGAGGCCCCAGCAGAGGAGTCCAGCTTCACCTTGTCCAGTACAGTCTTCTTTATGGCAGCAGGAGAGATGGTCTCCTGATCTGCCATGGTCTGCAGCTCCCTAGAAAAGCAATGAGACCCTGACTCTGAACCCCTCTACCTCCCAGAACCCACAGTTCCAGCAGCAGCAGCTTTGGTGGGGAGTGCTATGCCGGCACCCACAATCCCCTCTGCTGGCCACGCCCTACCCCGCCCCACCCCCATCTGTACAGTTGCACGGCCACTTCTCACACCACTCAGGTGTAGTCAGGTTCACCCTGGCTATAACTTGTGCTTCTGTTTTCTTTATGGGCCTAGGACCCTAGGTCCCATATCCAAGCCACACAGACTTGCACTCAGACCTCTGGGAATGTGTCCTAGTGGGTGGCCACTGGTAAGAAAGGCTGGTGGTTTTCCCTGTAGACACGAACTTAGGAGAGTGATTTCCATCCTTGGCTCTGCTTTACACTAACAGTGGGACCCGGACATGTTTCACTCACTCTCACCAGACTATCTTGCTGCTAACAAGTTTTCAGCTTAGCTAATTTGTCAGCTAATTTGTTTAACCTGGGAAAGGTCACGAAGAAGATGCTGGGCCAGGCCCCCTTACCCTGCCCAGCTATCCTTCCAGCCTGGCTCCCTGGCTATGATAATGAAACTTAATAAAGGCTAAATTGCAGGACCAGAGAAGATCTGTGGACATGTGTAGATACATTTCTCACAGGACAATGAAAAAGAGCTAGAGATATTGCATACTGTGACCCAGAAACCTTGAACCTTCCACAGTCCTGCCCAGGGCCAAGACAGGGCTTGGTGGTATCTGCTCAGTGATTCACTGCCATGAAGCCTTTGAAGCCATGACTCTGGCGTACCGTGCCGGCGGGGGTGACTGAGAGCTGGACGATAGGAAAACCTACCGTGTACGGATGCAGGAGGCTTCCACAGCGTTGATAAGCAGGGAGCGAAAGCCCCCGCTCTCCAGCACATGCAGGGCATGGATGGTAGCCCCACCCGGAGAGCAGACATTGTCCTTGAGCTGGCTGGGATGCTGTTCTGAGTCTAGTAGCATCTTGGCTGCCCCCTATGACAAGAAGGAGGGGCTGGTGGCAGTAGAGGACCTACCTACAAACACCCACTGACTCCTTTCTCAGGTGTCCCCAGTTTGGGTTTAGCTAGGAAAGCTCCCACCAGCATCTCAAAGCACTGACCAGGAGGGCCTGGGCCCCGAGGCGGACTGCCAGGCGTCTGGGAAGCCCCATTTTCACACCGCCGTCAGCCAGAGCATCCAGGGCCGTGAAAGCCTGTGTGCAGGGAGATGGCATTCTCAGCCTCCTCTCTGGGACCCAGAACAGGGTGCAGCAGAGACAGAAGCCCTGGGAACTACCCACAGCCCCGACCACCCATCGCTCCAGTGCTCACATAGGCAGGGCCACTGCCACTGAGCCCTGTGACAGCGTCGATCAGATCTTCCTCCACCTCGGTGCAGAAGCCCACGCTGCCCATGAGCTGCTCCACAAGCCTGCCATCCTCCACCTGAGCGTGAGTACCTGTGGCATACACAGTGACCCCCTCCCGGACCACGACCGGGGTGTTAGTCATACACCGGATGACTTTGGGGGCAGGTTGGAACGCTGTCAGCTTCTGGAAGAGGGAGGGAAACCAGCTCTATCACTCCTGTGGTAGGTGGCGGCAGTTTGTCCTCATCCCAGGTATGGAAGTGAGCATGGATGTGCTTCCCCCACCAAGCACTTCCTGAGTTCTTGCTGTGGGCTGGGCTGCTACACCCTGTGCACAGGTACAGAAGCTGGACACCAAGAGCAGAGATCCTGACCATGTACTGCACAACCCCTCCGCAGTGCTATTTATCTGCCCCATGGCACCCACCTTTTCAATGGAGTTGATGGTGACACCTGCCGCACAAGACACCACAATGTGCCTGTCCTCAATGTTAGCACCAATTTCATCCAGGATGAAGGGGATGATGTGCGGCTTCACGGCCAAAAAGAGCACATCACTGTGGCGCACAGTCTCTTTGTTGTGGGGTGTCAGGTTTACCCCTATCCTCTGCAGGGAGGGGTGCAAGGAGACCTGGCTTGCCTCATGGGCCATCTGCCCACAAAGCTGAGAGCCCTGTGAGTAGTGAGGCCCAGAGGCTGCTGGGTGAGATGGGAAAGGCACTATGCCCTGGAATGGGTCCCCTTTGAAGTAGAAAAGGGACATCGCAGACTTCTAAACCACAGCCCAGCCCAGCCCAGCCCACCTCGGGCTGCAGTCTCTGCAGCTCTCTACCTTCCAGATGTGAGTGGTGGTCTCAAGCTGGGACCCTCCCCCCGCCCCAATCCTTAGCCTGAAAATCCTGGCTGAGCCATACCAAATAGAAACTGTATCCATCATCACCCTAGCCAACTGTTTGATCTACATGCTGCCTGGCCTTCCAGAGGCCTCCATAACCCCCATCTAGGTAACCCCACTCCAGACTAGCACTCTCTCCTACCAGCTGTATTCACAACAGGTCAGGGGAGCAGTATCTGGAGGTTCCCAATGGCAGGTTTCCTTCTGCTACTGGAGTCAGGTGTGCAGCACAACTAACCCTAGACCCAACTCTAAAGAGCTTCAGGCTTTCAATCTGCTTTCACTTGGCACCTACCCGGAGGGCCGAGACCGTAGCTTGGTCCATGTCTGGGGAGCTGGCCATTATCTTGTGTGCAGCCAGAACACCTGTAGGGGACAGAATTCTTCCCTCAAAGCTAGTTCTAGCCTCTCAGTTCCTACGAAGGAGACAGCAGAAACACCTTTCACCTCCTTTAGGGAAGCAACCCCAAACATATGGCAGCATAAATCCCAAAGGACTGAGGCCACTAACACAGACACTCCCTGGCATCAGAAGAATTTACTACCTGCAGCTGTGAAGCCCTTGGCTAGAGCAAAGGCTAATTGCCCTGCCCCGATGAAGCCTACGCTCATGTCTGGAGGTTCACGACCCACAACCTTCACAGCTGACACCGGCTCTGTAGGGCAGCAGAGAACTGTACCAACAGGACGGAAAGAGAGACATCGGTGGGTAATATCAGGTCTGGCCATTCCTAGCAGCCAGATGCTCCCCACCCCCCACCCCAGCCTGCCTAATTTCTATGTTGCTCCTCCGCTGGCCGGGCTGGGAAGTTGTCCCAGGTACCCTGACACCCCACACCCCGTACCACCACCACCCGCCTCCCAGAGCCAGGATGCCTGCTGCAGCTGAAGATTCTGAGCCCTCTGCAAAGGGCTCAGGGAGCCAAAAGGAAAGAGATTGATTGAAGGGGAGGGTCCGGAATCCAGAGAACCCTCAACATCCAAGTCCTCAGCCCGTCTCCAGCTTATTTCCCAGAAGCCCCATCCCCTAAGCCTTCATTCCAGGAATCCCATCCCCGAAGCCCCAAGTCCCGCTACCCACAGCGTGGCTATTCGGGCACACACGCACAACAGACAGCCCAGCCCTCTTGCATTCGCCACGCGGCACCCGCGCTCACCGGCCCCGCCCCCACTCCACTTCAGCCAATGAGCTGTGCGCCCTGTGAGAGCTAGCCAATCCAGAGCTGCAGCTGGAGCTTTGTGCATTGCATCATACACAGGGCCGGGACGCACGCTCCTCCTTGCTCTCTCCCTGAGGTGAGCAATAGTTGCGTATACAAATCAGTATTCTCAAAAGCCACGGGTCCCTCCTCTATCTGTTGTCTTCTTGCAAGTGTTGTTTTTGTTTTTGTGTTGTTTTGTTTTTTGAAAGCTAGGTACCTTCTGCAGCCACAGGCCCGTTACTTCCCGAACCACTTCCATCCTACAGTACCTCAGCTCTCCAACCAAGGGTTTTGGGGATATTGCATCCGCAACCTATTAGAGGAGTTTCAGGCCCATCTGCTGGTCTTGGAGCTAAAGTACACTTGATTCCAGTGCCCACCCTCCCACCTCACCCCACTGCCTGATTCCCTTAGAGGTGCCTTGCTTATGTATTTATTGTTTTGTTTTGTTTGTTTCCTTAGATAAAGACAAGTTGCTTTAGAAAAAGTAATTTTTAAACCCCTAGGAAGTTTCCAGCCTGCAAGATTTGGAGAAGGAATTTCCATCCCTTCTTCTTGGCCCTAATGACCACCACCCAAACAAGGAGACTGCTCTGTGGTGATAGTGTTCACTATGTGGATGGCTAGTTCAATACTCAACCTCTAAAAAAGAAGAGCTGAATAAGAAGAGCTGTGTCAAGCCTATGCACAAAGCCTAGAAGTTCAGTTTCCCAAACTCAGCTCCTGACTTGAGATGCTTCCCAGGACCAGAGAGAATCCTCAGTGCTTAAGAGCACATTATTCTTGCAGAGGCCCTGGATTCTATCCCCGGTACCCACATGGCAGCTAACACTATCCGGAATTTCTCTCTAGGGATCTGGCACTGCCTCTGAACTCCTTAGTCACCAGGTATGCAAAGGTGAGCAGGCTTGCTTGCAAGCAAAACACTTATATACATAAAATAAACTAAAATTTTTAAACGTATGCTTTTCTCCAAGTGATAATACGCAACACTCCTAAAACAAAGAAAGACAGTTCTGTCGTCTAGGGAGCCCCAGAAACCTCCCATTTTCTTTTTTTTTCGATACAGGGTTTCTTTGTGTAGCTCTGGCTGTCCTGGAACTCACTTTGTAGACCAGGCTGGCTTCGAACTCAGAAATCCGCCTGCCTCTGCCTCCCGAGTGTTGGGATTAAAGGTGTGCGCCACCACACCCAGCCTGTAACACTTTCATCACCCAGGAAACCAGCAGACCCAAACGCTGCCTAAGTCTATCCATCCCAGTAAAAGACACTAGCCCTAACTCAGTTTGTTGGCTGATCCAGTGTGCCCTGGCCTGCTGGCCAGCAAGGGCCACACAGTACCACACAAAGCCAGACTCAGAGCCTAAAGTCTCAATGTTCTCAGTTCTACTGCCCAGAGTGTAGTCTGGGCCCTGAAGACCACAGTGTGGGGCTTCGGGTGCCTTGAGGAGAGAAGAGACTAAGCCAGCATTGACCTTCTTTCTTTGCATTTGGCCTTCTGAGCCACCCTTACCTGTACCCTTTTTCAGAAGGCTCAGACAAGGCCCAGCCTCGGCTGTCTTCCAGGACTCAGAGTCCCCCAAAGGACAAGTCCTCCCTCACAATGACTTGGTTTAGGCCTTCTCTCAGAGCATGCAGTGAGAAGGTAGCTTGACTGGTACAATCTGCCCTAGGCCCTGAACAGACATGACTCCGGTGAGTCTCCCATGGGTAGCTAGGAAAGGTAGCAGGCCAGGTAAAAATAGACATCCACCTTTTATTTTCCGCTGTAGGACCTGAGGGACAGTCAGTCAGTCAGTTGACGGGTTGAAGGGCTTCCCGGGACTAGTCCAGTCTGGGCTCTTGCATAGGAGAAGCTGGCTTGAGACTGAAGAGTACCGGTGCTCGCAAGTCCTGGTGTTCAGGAGCAGCTGGCTAACTAGATGTTTGAATGGAGGCCCAGTGACCAGGTTCCATGAACCAGTGGCTACCCCGAGAGGCTCTTCACTGTGATTCAATGCTGCCAACCCAGCCAGCCTGCAGAGCCCACGGTGGATATCTCAGAAGCTTCTGGTTCATAGTCTGTGTTGGGTGTCTGGCCGGATATTCCATCACTGTCATGAGATCGTCTTCTTTCCATGGAGATTCTGGTGCTGACCTTTGACCTGGGGCTACCTGGAACCACAACACAGTCTTTTCTTGGTTTCAAATGGCTGTGGCCACTGGGATAGGCTTAGACACAGGTGAGACCCATGCTAGTTGCCAGCTTTCTCTACAAGTGATCACAACCATCCCCAAAGAGACTCTTCTGTGGGTTCCGGCAAGAAGGAGGCTCCAGCTCCAACCTTCCTTCCAACGGGCTGGCCCTGGTGTTCTTGGCTTGCTTTCCGCCCATTCAACCTCAGGAAGTTTCCCAATTTCTAACTTGTATTATCCCAGCTAAAATGCTATCTCAAGACCAGCTCACCTCCGAAGTTCATTAGCTTTGATGTTCCCATCTGCACAATGGATTACACAGTACCTGTTCCAAAACGTCCCCATTTGCTACAGTGACTAGCACCAAGCCCAACGATGGCCAGGAGACTGAGAAACAGGGAGACAGGAGGACTGAGAGTCATTAGCCACCCTCTTCTTTGTTCAGGGCCTCCTGCCCTTAGGTCCTTCCTCTTTGCTTCCCTTAGTGTGCTAGATTTCCAAGAGCAGAATCGTCTGTCCCCAAACCCTCGTTTGCTTCCCTAAGTCTTAGTTCACCTTGGTCAGCTGTAGGTGCTCTCAGCCAGAGAGAAGACATGGGTGGGCCATCACTGGCCAGGCTACAGGGTGGGCACGAAGCGGATCCTCTGGGAGTAAGCGAGGTCAACGATGTAAAGGAGCAGGTTGACGTAGGTGAAAATAGCTACCACCAACTGACTGTCCCAGGGGCAGCTGCCTCGCAGGCAGTCAGCAGGCCTTCCTGGCTCCCCGTACTTGGGGTCGAAACAGAAGACTGGCCAGATGACTGCAGCACTGAGGTATAGGAGCACAGCCAGGAAGGTATACACTACCACTAGACGGTCAAACGGGCACCCCAAGCCCCCCGTGTGTCCCATCACGCTTAGGACCACCACAGCCACCGTGGCCATGAAGCACAGGCTGTAGACAGCCACACACCACTGTGTGGCCACGTAGCGCCCGTAGCGACTCTCGTGGACAAGTGCTCCAAAGATGATGCAGGCCACAAAGGCCTGGACGATCTTAAGGAGCCCAGACACTGTAGCCATATAGCTGGCTACCTGACCTGGCCGAGCCCGAGTCAGGGCCACTTCAGCCGCATAGGCCAGGAAGAGGAGTCCTGCGAAGAGGCTGGCTGCCAGGCGGAAGTTGCGAACCATGCATCCGGCAGGCTCAGATGGGCACTCCAGCCGGGTAAAGTACAGAGGGTAGATGACAGCGGCCGTGGCACACAGCAGGGTCGCCAACATGGCGAAGGCTGCTGTGAAGTTGCCCCAGGAAAGGCGCAGGCAGCTGTGGAGCTTTGTGAACTCACAGGCTACCACCAGGACTGAGAAGGCAAAACAGAAGCCCCAAGCAGCCATGCAGAAAGTGCCCTGGACACCCCCAAAACCACCTCGGTGAGCAACCAAACTGAAAGTGGTACAGCCAAAGGCCAGCTGCAGCATTCGGGCTGTACCCACCGGCGAGGTCACAGCGCCTAAGTGCAGGTATGCACCCCCTGGGGGCTCCATGGTGCTGCCCATCGGCTTTCTAGCTCCCAGCCTCACCCTGTGTCCAGCTACCCTGGGGGTCTGCCCAGCTGAGAGACCTCTGTCTTCCGCGGCAACAGCAGGTGCTAGCAGTCTGCAATGGCAGTGTTAACAGTGACATTGCAGCAGAACAGCCTCTCTGCTGCCTGGGTTGGGAGCCCTCCCCCCAGCGCTATAAATAAACAGACTGATCAGAGCCCGGGAATAGCAATCTGCAAGCAAGTTCCCATTCTAAGGGACATCTGACCCCTGCATCCCACAAAAAGCCCCTTTCGGGACAGAGTTAGGCTCTGGATGCTAGACGCCCACCTCCTGCCTCTGACGCACCTGCCTCTGTCAGTCCGGTCAGTATAGTGTGGGGGAGGGGCTGGGCGAGCACAGAGAGCAGGGGCTCGCCCTCTGGGGATCAGTGCTGAGGCATTGAGCAACCTCTGGGTTTAGTAGGTTAGGGATGTGGAGAAACATCAGGGGGCTCCAGAAGGCATAGGAGACTTTGTTATTGTTTTATAGACCTGTGTCACCTGCTCTGGCTCAACTCTTCTTCCTTCCTTTCTTTTAGTAGAACAAAAATAGGTTTACTGAAAAAAAATTTTTTTTGAGAAAGAATTTCTGAGAATAAGGAGGGGGCTCCAAAGAAGAAATACCACATCAACTCTGCCATTTGTTTATTTATTTGTTTGTTTGTTTGTTTATGAGACAGGGTCTCTCACGCAGCACAGGCTAACCTCAAACTCACAAAATAGTTGAGGATGATCTTGAACTTTTTTTTTTTAACTTAATTTATTTTTTAAACTGGGTGGTGGTGGCGCATACCTTTAATCCCAGCATTTGGGAGGCAGAGGCAGAGGCAGAGGCAGAGGCAGAGGCAGAGGCAGAGGCAGAGGCAGGTGGATCTCATGAGTTCCAGGACAGTCTGGTCTACAGAGTGAGCTCCAGGACTCCAGGACAGCTAGGGCTACACAGAGAAGTCCTGTCTCAAAAAAAAAAAAAAAAAAAAGAAAGAAAGAAAGAAAGAAAGAACTAATTAAATTAAAATTAAGTCAGATTTATTTATTTATTTATTTTTTTGAGACAGGGTTTCTCTGTATGGCCCTGGCTGTCCTGGAACTCACTTTGTAGACCAGGCTGGCCTCGAACTCAGAAATCCGCCTGCCTCTGCCTCCCGAGTACTGGGATTAAAGGCGTGCAACACCATGGCCAGCCATTTATTTGTATTTTATGTGAATGAGTGTTTGCGTGTGCTTGTGCATGTGTATCTTTTGTGAGCCTACAGATGGTGTAAGGACCATGTGGGTCCTGGAAACTAAACCTCTGCAAAAACAGCAAATGCCCTGAACCATTGAGCCATCTTGCCAGCCCCTGAACTTTCTTTTCTAATATCTAGTTATTTTATGTATATATGTGTTTTGCCTATATGTATGTATGTGCACTATGTGCATGGAAGTGAGAAGGTACTGGATTATCTGGAACTGGAATTATGGGTGGTTGTGAACTACCATATGGGTGCTGGAATAGAACCCAGAGGGTCTCTGCAAAAGCAACAAGTGCTCTTTATCACTGAGCACTTAGAAGCTGAACCTTCAACAGTTTCTCAGTTTCTTCTTCTTCTTCCTCCTCCTCTTCCTCTTCCTCTTCCTCTTCCTCATTTCTTTGAGACTCTCTCTATGTAGCTCTGACTATCCTGGAACTTACTATGTAGACTAAGTCCACAGAGATCCAATCTGCCTTCATAGTTCTGGGAGTAAAGAGATATACCAACACCTGGCTTAGATTTATTTATTTTTGTCTTGTGTCTATGAGTGTTTTGCCTGCCTGTATATATGTGTGCCAGGGTTGTAATCTGCCATATGGATTCTGGGACCCAAATCCAGGACTTCTGGAAGAGCAGCCAGTGCTCTTAACTGCTGAGCTATCTCTCCAGACCCCTCTTTTTTTTTTTGGTCTTTTCGAGACAGGGTTTCTCTGTATAGCCCTGGCTGTCCTGGAACTCACTTTGTAGACCAGGCTGGCCTCGAACTCAGAAATCCGCCTGTCTCTGCCTCCCGAGTGCTGGGATTAAAGGCGTGCGCCACCATGCCCGGCCTGACCCCTCTTTTTAAAGTTTTTCCTTTGTGGAAAAAAAAATTTACAACTACAAAATTGGTGCCTGCTCAAGTCCAGTCAATAAAAGAAAAGAGAAGGAAAATCCAAAGACTTTATACCTAGAGTCAGTCATGTTTACTTATGCTAAGCATACTCTTCAACCGGCCAAAGAAAAATATCAAATCTACAGGAGAGTCAAAAATGGCCCAACAAGCCTCTGTGTGCCTTTCCTCTTGAACCAAGACTGAATATGTGGGGCTGAAGACAAAATACTGGGCTTCAGGGATACCAGACAAATACTTTCCCACTGAGCCCCATGGTCAGCAGAAGAATTGCTAATACTTGGCGATTTGCTCTCATAATTAATTAATTCTGCTAATATGTCCACAGGCAGCACATGGCTATTCCCCTAGAGAATCCACTCAAAAGTTTCTGGACAGAGAGTTAGAAAGATCTCTCAGCAGTTAAGAACATCGCCTGCCCTCGAAGAAGCCTGGGGTTTGGTTCCTAGCACCCACATGGCTGTTCACAACTTTCTGTAACCCTGTCCTAGGGGATCCCAATGCCATTTTCTGGCACTAGGCATGCGTGTGGTGCAAAGACATAACTGTTGGCAAAACATCCGCACACATAAAATACAATCTCTTGAAACACACTGGTGCTTATTCCTGAGGTACACTGTGTGCCTTTCTAAGCCTGTCTGTCCACACCTGATCAGGAATTAGATATGCACAAGACTATCATGGTGGTTCACTGGGTTTTATCCTGGAATGGGCCGCCCCCTTGTTTTGTACTTTGTGACTGTAGTGGGGCATCCACAAAAAAAGACTTCTCAGTTGTGGGTTTAAGCCAATAGAAAGTCTTTATTAGCTGGCTGGCAACTACACTGCATGTTCAGGATCCCAGTGCAGTCCACAGTCCACAGCCTTTCTCAGGGTGAACTTTTAAGGACAAAAAACATGTCCTGGGTTGACATACTTTAGTTAAAAAGAACAGTTAGCCAGAAGTGGAACTACAGAAGCCCAAAAGCAAGGTTAATATATTTAGAGACTTTCCCAAGACTATGGGGTTTGATGGATTAGGCCTCTGTTTTAGTTTTGGCAGGTGGTGCTGAGTTTTACAGCCTGAATGGTACTTCCATCATGGAATCTGTTGTGCTAAAGTCTGGGGCCCTGTTACAGTGACACTGGTAACTGGTGTTTCAAGAGTCCAAGCCAAGGGCTTGACAGACTGCACTTCAGGACTTGAGTGTGCCACAGGACATGAGTCTAAACTGACAGCTTCTAGCAGGAGGACTAAGGAGGGAGCATCATTTGTGACTGCATACCTGGCTCATATGGAGGTCAACCACAAAGATGTATGGGGTATCCTACTTTTTTTTTTTAAGATTTATTTATTTAGCCGGGCGTGGTGGCGCACGCCTTTAATCCCAGCACTCGGGAGGCAGAGGCAGGCGGATTTCTGAGTTCGAGGCCAGCCTGGTCTACAAAGTGAGTTCCAGGACAGCCAGGGCTAGACAGAGAAACCCTGTCTCGAAAAACCAAAAAAAAAAAAAAAAAAAAGATTTATTTATTTATTTTATGAGTACACTGTATCTGTCTTCATGCATACCAGAAGAGGGCATCAGATCCCATTACAGATGGTTGTGAACCACTATGTGGTTGCTGGGAATTGAACTCAGGACCACTGGAAGAGCAGTCAGTGCTCTTAACTGCTGCACCATATCCCCAACTCCGGGGTATCCTACTTATGTGTTCTCTCATCAGACTTCCCAAGCTTCTTCGCACCATGGACACTTCTCATGGGCAGTGTGCTCTGCAAATGGAGACATATTGGTCATCAGATCTAACATACTTGTTCATGGGATTCTCTAAACACACCATGTGATACTGAGATGCAGTGCTCAGGTCTTTGGGCCAGTTTGTTTGTTTGTTTGTTTTAAAAATTACAGCAGGGTGGTGGTGGCACACGCCTTTAATCCCAGCACTTGGGAGGCAGAGGCAGTCGGATTTCTGAGTTCGAGGCCAGCCTGGTCTACAAAGTGAGTTCTAGGACAGTCAGGGCTACACAGAGAAACCCTGTCTCGAAAAACAAAAACAAAAACAAAAAAATTTACATATATAGACTTTATTAGAGCAGTTTGAAGGCTGGGATCCAGCTAAGCCCAACAATGGCTGTCTACCAATGTAAAGTCCACATCAGGGCTGGATGTTCAGGCTGGTCTTCAGTATACACCAGAATATACTTGAAGAAATAATCTCCCAGCCAGCGAAGAATGAGGGTATACAGGCGAAGAGAACAAGCTTCCTTCTTCAATGTCCTTTATAAGAGTTGTGACCAGAAGGTGTGTCTGGATTAAAGGTGGATCTTCCCATCTCAGAAGATCTGGATTAAAAGTGGGTCTTCCCACTTCAAATATCCTCATAGCAGGTAGTGGTGGCCCATGTCTCTAAACCCAGCACTTTAGTGTCTTTAATCCCTCAGAGAGAGGACACCCTGGTTTACAGAGTGAGTTCTGGGATAGACAAGGATACACAGTCTCAACCTGTCTCAACAAACAAACAAACCAACCCTCACAGTGAGTTTCAGGCAATTCCCCTATGATAACCAAGAATAGCATGTGTACCATGTGCATGCAGCAGCCACTGGAAACCAAAAGGGGGCATCGGACTTGGAACTAGAGTAACAGATGGCTGTGAGCCGCTGTGTGGGTGCAGGGAACGCAACATTGTTCCTCTGGAAGAACAGCAACTGCTCTTAACTGCTCACCACAGCTCTGACCCCTTATGTGAAATCTAACTAGTCATTTCCTACATTTTGTTTTGTTTGTTTTTCTTTTCTTTTTTTTTTTTTTTCTCGAGACAGGGTTTCTCTGTATAGCCCTGGCTGCCCTGGAACTCACTTTGTAGACCAGGCTGGCCTCGAACTCAGAAATCCGCCTGCCTCTGCCGCCTGAGTGCTGGGATTAAAGGCGTGCGCCACCACGCCCGGCTTTTGTTTGTTTTTCAATACAGGTTTTCTCCATGTAGATCTCTGGCTGTTCTGGGACTCACCCTGTAGACAGGC
>LR753380.1:164574-286730 GCA_902729485.2 Mus minutoides
CTGGCCCCTCTCGCTCCAGTCGGCCCCTCATTTTTTGTTTTTTCGAGACAGGGTTTCTCTGTCCTGGAACTCATGTTGTAGACCAGGCTGGTCTTGAACTCAGAAATCCGCCTGCCTCTGCCTCCCAAGTGCTGGGATTAAAGGCGTGTGTGCCACCACACCCGGCCACCTGGGACTCTTGATTAGATCAAGCTGGCTAGCCAACAAGCCCTTGGGATCCAGTTTTCTTCTTCGCTCCCCCAAGCTCAGATTACATCTATTATGTGCTACTGTGTCCAACTTCTTATATGGGTGCTAGGGAACAAACTCTGGACATCATGTTTGTTTCTTGCTTGGTTTTTTTTGTTGTTGTTGTTTTTGTTTTTTGTTTTTTGAGACAGGGTTTTTCTGTGTAGCCCTGGCTGTCCTGGAACTCACTTTATAGACCAGGCTGGCCTTGAACTCAGAAATCCGCCTGCCTCTGCCTCCCAAATTCTGGGATTAAAGACGTGTGCCACCACGCCCAGCTTGTTTTGTTTTTCAAAATAAGGTTTTTCTGTGTAGTCCTGGCTGTCCTGGAATTGAAAACTGCACCTGCTTCTGCCTCTCAGGTGTTGGGATTAAGAGAGTTTGCTACCACACCCGACTGGTCCTCATGTTTATATGTTGAGCATTTAACCAACTAAGCCAACTGTCCAGTATCCACTAGATCCAGGATGCCTGGTGCCCTCTTTTGACCTATGTGAACACCAGGCATACACATTGTGCACATACATACACATAAAATAATTCTAAAAAGAAAAACGTGGGGCTGGAGAGATGGCTCAATGGTTAAGAGCACTGATTGCTCTTCCAAAGGTCCTGAGTTCAAATTCCCAGCAACCACATGGTGGCTCACAACCATCCTTAATGAGATCTGATACCCTCCTTTGGAGTGTCTTTTTGTTTTGTTTTGTTTTGTTTTGAGACAGGGTTTCTCTTTATAGCCCTGGCTGTCCTGGAACTCACTCTGTAGACCAGGCTGGCCTCGAACTCAGAAATCCGCCTGCCTCAGCCTCCTGAGTGCTGGGATTAAAGGCGTGTGCCACCACGCCGGCTTTTGGAGTGTCTTAAGGCAGCTACAGTGTACTTACATATAATAAATAAATCTTTAAAAAAAAAGAAAAAAAGCCGGGCGTGGTGGCGCATGCCTTTAATCCCAGCACTGGGGAGGCAGAGGCAGGCAGATTTCTGAGTTCCAGGCCAGCCTGGACTACAAAGTGAGTTCCAGGACAGCCAGGGCTATAAATAGAAACTCTGTCTCGAAAAAAAAAGAAAGAAAGAAAGAAAGAAAGAAAGAAAGAAAGAAAGAGAAAAAAAGAAAGAAAAAAGAAAAAAGGAAAAAAGAAAAAGAGAAAAATGTTTTTGGTATGTTGGTATAAGCCTTTCATCCCAGCACTTGGGAGGCAAAGGCAGGCTGGTCTCTGTGAGTTCCAAGACAGCCAGAGCTACATAATAGAGAAACTGTTTCAAGAAAGAAAAAAAAAAAAAAAAAAAAGGAAGAAAAAAAGGCTAGGCCTGCTGGTGCATGCCTTTAATCCCAGCACTCAGGAGGCAGAGGCAGGCAGATTTCTGAGTTCGAGGCCAGCCTGGTCTACAGAGTGAGTTCCAGGACAGCCATGGCTATACTGAGAATCCCTGTCTAAAAAAGAAAAAAAAAAAGGAAGGGAAGAAAGAAAGAAAGAAAATCAAGGAGCTAGAGAGATGGCTCAGTGGTTAAGAGCACCGACTGCTCTTCCAGAGGTCTTGAGTCCAAATCCCAGCAACCACATGGTGGCTCACAACCACTTGTAATGAGATCTGATGCCCTCTTCTTGTGTGTCTGAAGACAGTTACAGTGTACTTATGTATAATAATTTAAAAAAAAAGAAAATCAAAATGAGTTGCAATCACAAACCATGGGAATTAGATATCTGCTAAATGAATGAATGAATGAACAAATGGGCCCTCCTTAAGAAGGGGGCTAACATGTAAAGTAGGGGTTCCCGAACATCCAAGAAGGCATCAGACGTTAGAGTCCCTCTGGTCCCTCTTTAGGTCCCACGCTATCCTAGGAAAGCATGCAAAATGAGTAGACTGGCTCTTCAAATAAACAAGGCTCCGGATGAGCTTCTGGTTTTGTTTTTTGTTTTTAATTATTAAGAAAAAAATATGTTACAAAACAGTATCATCCATAATATATTTCTTAATTTCCATTTTTTAAAATTAAAGTAATAAAAAAGTCACTTTATAAAATAATATAAAAGAACATGATCAGTTGGGGGCTGGGAGGGACTGTCTGTGCTGACCAGCTCAGGGATCCAGTGCATGCTTTGCTTCTGGCTCCCCCCCAACCTGGGCTGGGAGCTAGGGAAACAGATATGGGGTGGGAAGGGTCCCTGGACTCAGGACAGACCACTCCTCTAGCCAGGCAGTGGGAGAGAATAGGCAGTCAGGCATCCACATCCAGGTGGGTCCTGGGAGAGGCAGAAGGACTTAGAAGTCAGGTGAGTCACCCTGGGGCAGCAAGTGGGCCAGCCCCTCAGTACCACACCCTCTAGTTCCCACTACTCAGCATCCCTAGCAGCTTGCTGGGCTCCATTCCCTGCTGCTGAGCCACTGTCTGCACATCGAAGCCCATGTGCATAAGGAACTGTGCCACGTTCATCTCTTGCCCTGTAAACTGGTCCCGGATGGTAGGGCATGAAGGATTGCAGTGGGGCCAGGGGCAGCTGTCTACCAGGTGGAAAGGGCAGCCCTTCATGGGGGTCTTGCTGGCCTTATGGCTATCATGGAAGCTCCGGTCCCAGCAGTGCAGTGCCCGGGGCAGTGAGGTACCCTTCACCTGGACGTCCGTCCAATAGCTGTAGAGAGAGAGAACCCAGGGGTGGGTTGTCAAAGCCATTGCTGTCATTGTTTGGGGCTATACTTCAGTCCAGCCACACCGCTGGTGTAGTGGCTTTGGAGGGCCCAGAAAGAAACACTTTATAGGGAGCCTCCAGAAGGGTCTCATGGAAAGGCGTCTACTGCTTTGGGAAGGGCTTAAAGGCATATGGAATTAATACTACAGATGTAAGCTCCCAAGGACCTGTGGGAGATACTGACCTCCGTATGATGATCTCATGTGACAGGCAGGCGGGGGCAAAGCTGGCCCTGGGAGGGAGATAATTAGCTTGAATCCTATCCACAGCATAAACTTTTCCAGATAAGCAGCCTTTGCTGTGCCTGGCCAGCTTCTCATCTGCCCTGGCCTTGGCTCCAGTACCCACATGCCACGCTGACCCTTGCCCCTTGGGCTTCCCTAACCAGTTGCATGTATACCTCATCCAGCTGGAGTCTGCTAGGCAGTGGCAGGAGACATCTTAATTCTATGTTAAGCACATGAATCGTCTGCCATATTCTTTATTCCTTCCTTCCTTCCTTCCTTCCTTCCTTCCTTCCTTCCTTCCTTTCTTTCTAGTCTGGATCTCATATAGTTCAGGGTACCTCAAACGGGCTATGTAGCCAAAATAAGATTTCTTTTTTTTTTTTCTTTTTTGTTTTTGTTGTTGTTGTTTTTATTTTTGTTTTTCGAGACAGGGTTTCTCTGTATAGCCCTGGCTGTCCTGGAACTCACTCTGTAGACCAGGCTGGCCTCAAACTTAGAAATCCGCCTGCCTCTGCCTCCCGAGTGCTGGGATTAAAGGCATCTGCCACCACTGCCTGCCAAGATAAGATTTCTTATCTTTTTCCTTCTGTTTCTCAGATGCTGAGATTACAGGCAGGCCTCACCATGCTGGGTGTATGTGGTACTGGGTATTAAACCCATGGCTTTGTATGTTCTAGGCAAACATGATACCTGATGATTTATGATTGCAGTCTGAGACCTCCATTTTATTTATTTATCTAGCCAGGGTCTCACTATGTGACTAGGCTGGCCTTGAACTCATAGAAACCCACCTGCCTCTGCCTCCTATGTGCCACCATGCCCAGCCCCAAGACCCGTATCTTTACGTCCTGAGCTATCCAGCCCAGGTCCCTTGCACACACTCACTGCACATCCTTGAGTGTACCACGCAGTTCTCGGCCCAGATTCTGGATGTATAGCCACTGGCCTTCCTGAACCGGCTGTCCAGTGAGATGCACATTATCCACCGTAAGCTGAGCCTCATCGAAAAGCCACTGTACCACGAACACCGGACCTGGGAGGAGAGTGAGGCACAGCTTGACCTACTTCTGGGCTTCACATCCCACCTTGCTCCTGGCAGGCTTGCAGACTAGCTCCTCCCAACAGCCCATGGTCCTGTGCCTTTTCTTTTTTTTGTTTTTGTTTTGTTTTTGTTTTTTTTTGTTTGTTTGTTTTTTTCGAGACAGAGTTTTTCTGTATAACCCTGGCTGTCCTGGAACTCACTTTGTAGACCAGGCTGGCCTCAAACTCAGAAATCCACCTGCCTTTGCCTCCCAAGTGCTGGGATTAAAGGCGTGCATCACCATGCCCAGCTGCCTTTGTCTTTTCTAAAGAACATTCCCGCTACTCTTTGAAAAGAGGGGTTGAGGGAACTATTTGGTAGCCCCAAAATATAGAAAGGAAGCATATGGATTTGTCTATGATGCCACTGCAAATGACCAACAGTTTTGGTGCTAAAATCAGGACAGTCCCAGGTAAGTAGGAACAGCTGTTTTACCCTGATGTAGGCATGACCACTTCTGTGGAACAGTATAAAGTCTGTGGTCTAACCTCTTTAACTTCAGGACTGGTGTACAGTTCAGGATATCCCACCACTCCCCAAATGCCTCATCCGAACTGACCACTCACAGCGCAGAGTTGGATATACTTTGTAGCCAAAGAAGCAATTCCATTCTTCTCCTTCCTTGAACTGGCGCTGGCAGCGCTCTGGGACCATCCCACTCCAGTACCTGCGGCACAATCATAGGTTAGGCTGTGATCCTGGGATACTCCTCCCCTTAAGATGCTATGTCATCCCAGGCCTTTTGCACTAGACAGGGTTTTGGCGTGGGGGCTGGGCTCCCCATCCCAGGGCACCTGATGCCACGGCGGATGGCCTCTGTGGGTGCACAGTTGATAGTATCAATGCAGTCTGATCGCCGGTACTGCTTGTTGTCCAGGAACCAGCCTGAGTCAGCCAGGCCCCGCACCTGGATAGATGGGTAGCCCAACTCCTCCAGCAGCTCAGCCACGCGGTCTACATTCAACAGCACCCCGGTGCCCCCAGCGCTGAGGGAAGGCCAGACGTGAGGCCAAGTGGCTGGGGAGGGTGCTTGCTTTCCACCCAGAGCTGGTTTAGCCCCAGTCCTAGTCCTGAGGAAGCACTGCCTCTGAACAATGCATTCTGACTGTAACCATGTTGAGAGAGGCAAGACACAGGGGCCTCTCTCCCTCACAGTCTGGAGGCAGAAGACTGGTAGAGTTCTAAGCGTTGGCCCACAGCTAAGACTGGCAGAGCACAGAGCTGACTCTCTTTTTCCTCTGTTTTCTTTCCTGTATCAATTTCCTTATCTGAAGAGGAAGATAAACTCCGGTGTATCGGTCTCCCTCATCCAGTCTAAGCATGTGTTCTGCGTTCCTATTGGAGCACAGTTACTGACCAGTTGGTGTCACCCCACCCTTCCCTGACATTGCATCCTTAAGAAGGGACATCAGAACACACCTGACCACTAACCCACTTTCTAGGTGACTGCAGCCCAACAATCTTGAGTCCAGAAGCATTCTCTAAACAGTTCCCAGCTACAGAGCACTGAGGCCAGATCTCTAAGGTGCCCCAAATGAGGCTGATCTTCCTGTAGAGACTAGAGGCAGCAGGGCTCTGTGAGGATAAATTCCAGATCTGCAGGCAGTTACCTTCCAGGTTCTCACACACACACTCCATTCTGCCCATGTCCCAGAGCTGCCACATCAGCCCCTTGCTCCTTCCATTCAAAGCCCTCCTCCCTTGGACCTGTTGTGCTTACCTGCTCCCAGCCAACAGCAGCACCTTTGCCCCGCTCAGCCCTTTGCCCAGGAGCTCCCGTACCACCTCCTGGATGATGAGGGAGCCCATGAAGGCATATTCATCTGTAGGGAAAAGGGGTAGCTTTAGGTGAAGTTAGACTCAGGGCAAGATCTCCTACTCCAGGAGACAGGAGAATGGGCCTGGGCTCTTTCCAGGGAAGGGATGGAGGATGGGGTAGACTGGGGGAGGGGAGGATCAAGGGCAGGAGACCCGGCTAGAGGGTCCCTCAGGGGCCAGGTGAGCCACAGACAAGCAGGAACCCTAAGGCATGCTACAAACAGGTTGAGGAAGTCTCTATTTCCCACAAGTCTCACCACCCTGCCCTGTCTTAATGGGCTGGGAAGCCAGGGACTCACTCTTGTCAGACTTGGGTGAAGCCCCACTCCAAACGTCACTGGAGCAGTAGGGGATGAAGCTGTAACAGGGATCAGGTGAGCCCACCATGGCCCTCTATTGCCCAAATCTACCATAAAAGACCCTGAGAAAAATGCTGTCCAGGATAAGACCCTCAAGAAGGACCTCCCCAGGAAGGTCCTTCTTAGAATAGAATTCCCTCCCCCAGGAAAAGGACCCCCTAGAACCATTCTCCCAAGAAGGACTCCTAGACCCTCTAAGAAGGTTGATCGCCCCCAGGAAGACCATCCCAAATATGACCCCCCCACAAAGGCCAGCCCCCAAGAATGAATCCCCATACTCAAAGTATTCCATAGGAAGGACCATTCCAGGAAGGACTCTCCCAGGAAGGAACCCCCACCAAGGGGAACCCATGCTCTCTTACACCATATTGGCATTCCACCAGTGAGGGTTCTCTTCTGGCTGGGAGGATAGAATACCAGTACCTGGTGAAACAAGAAGGGGATATACAGGTATGAGGACTTACTTCTTGATGGCCCTGGCCCAAGGTACAAGAGTGGATAGGGAAGGATGAGAGGATGGCTAGACTTAGCCATTATACCAAAGGGTGAGGAGGAGCTCTCCATGGTTTTAGAGACTCGGGGTCTAGGATGGGGTTCCAGGGGTAAATGGGTCCTCTTAGAAGACCTTACTTGGAGAGTCTGACTATTCTGCCACTTCCACCAGACTGAGCCAGTCTTGTACTGCTGACCTGTGCGTGTGTGTGGCCAGTCTTTGGAGCTCATGAGGCGCCGCATGGTGCTGTATCTGGAATCACAGTTCTCCCGGTTGAAGCAATACCAGCCACCTGCAGGCACATGCACCAGACTCCGTTCCATGAGTCCAGAAGACCCCTCCTGCCCCCCACCTCAGGCCCTGGAACCCACCTTCCAGAAAGAGTAACCACCGCCGACTGCCCTTGGACTCCTTCAAATAGTAGCTGCAGGGAAGGTGCACAGAGCATGCTGTCAGGTGGGGATACCTGAGCCACCTTCTTTCTCTACCCTCATCCCCAAACCGGAATCCTCAAGCCCTCTTTCCCACTTCGGTGCTGAAAGGGTCATTCCACCTGTTGCCTGGAGCTCACCACAGCCGCGCGGGGGCGCCCGCAGCCAATCGCAAAAGCTGGTGAAACCCCACCGATTCCCCAGAGGTGGCGACATCGGGTGGGTGGGTGGAGGGTCCTGTGTCCGTGGAAAATTCCCACAGCCCGCCCCGCATGAGATCCGCGTTAACCCTGGCGCCGATGACTATGGAAGAGGTGAACTCTCGAGCACATAGTGGCACTTGAATAAGGAGAATTTTACCAGGGCTAAAGGCCCAGAAAACTGTAGTAAGGAGTTCAGCAAAGAGATGCAGGAGCCACCGAGGCAGTGTTACAGCTTTCCTATCAAGACCCAGATTAACATCGATCAACTGAGTGCGCGGGCACCCAGAGACTCTTCTGACCTCCCAGCTTCACCTGTGTCCTCTATCTACTTCAAAGTTGAGTGCATGTGTGAATGCTGCCCCTGGAGCCTTTGGTCCCTCTTGTGCCCCTTCCTTGCTCCCGTGCTCAGATTCCTGACTGTCCTGAGCCAATCTGCTATGCACAGGGGGGAACCCTGAGACAGAAACCTCCTGTAAAGTGTTGCCTCTTTCTACGGGAGATATGGCCACTCTGGGACTGCAGTCTCTTTTTCTGTTCCAGAACCTGAACTTTCAAAGGCGGGTGCACGGTGGCCAAGAGGTCAGCACCAGAGTTGGCCTCGGACCAGAGCTTCAAGAGCTGCCCCTTCCCCCGTTTGGGGAGGCTCCAAGCCAGGCTCTCCCCAGGGCTAGCAGCACTAGACACCCGAGTGGAACCCTTTTCTCTAGGGACCAGATCAGCCATTGAAAATAGGACGGGTCCAGTATGGTCTCCGTGTTTGTGCGCGCGCGGGGAGGCAGAGGATGCGAGCGCCACCAGCAATAGGATGACGGCGAGCCAGGCGCGGAGCACCGGTAGGGCCAGCCAAGCCAGGTTGACGGCCTCCCAGGGCCCTGCCTAGCGCTGGCCTTACCCGGCAGGGCTGCCGTCATTGCAGGTCACCGACGTGTTCAGCAGGAGGTGAAGGCGCAGGTCCTCATTGAGCTGCTGCGCAGAGCAGGGATACAGGGACTGTGCCAGGCTCTTGACTTGCGCCATAAAGCTGTCCATGTTGCCCTCCACTGCCGTGAAGTCCAGCGGGAAGCTCTCCACCGGCTGCCCGGCGCCCGGCTCCACCTCAGCCCGCTGCGGGGGCGGCGGCTGGGGTGGCTGCTGGCCACGGCGCCTCCAGGTCTTCCTGCCCTCGCTGCCCCCAACCCAGTGCAGCAGGCCCAGCAGTAGCAGCACGCGCACCTCTCCTCCCATGGCAATGTCACTCCGGCCTGTGGCCACCTGCGGAGAGCGGACGGCCGTGAGGCGTCAGCAGCGCGGGACGCCGGGCCAGGGGGCGCACAAGACACTGCTGCTCCTCGGCTCAAGCTCCCGTGCGTTGTCCCTGCCCCGGGCGGCAGTGTGGGCTCTCGGCGTCGAGGCTCTGGAGTCGGGCGCTACCGGCCTCCTCAGCTCGGGCTCCGCGCGTAGCCGGCCGAGGGCAATGCAGACTCTGGGTGCGCTGGCTCCGGCCCGCGCCAATGAGCGGCAGGGGCCGAGCTGGGCGTAGTTTGCGGGGGCCGCGGCAGCCCGGGTGCCCGCGTGTTAGAAGTGCCGCCGCCGCCGCCCGGGCGCGGCAGGGGGAGGGGGCTGCGCTCACTCTTTTCTTGGCGGAGGCTTAGCCTTTTCTTCCCAAACCACAAGCCTGACGGAGGGGCCTGGACTAACCCGTTGCAGCCGCCGGAGGCGCTCCCGGCCCGGCTCCGTGGGGGGCAGCGCGGCCGGGCTGGCCCCGGGCAACTCCATTCTCCCCGGCCAGCTCGGCGCCGCTACCCCCGCCCTCGGAGCGCCTCGGGGGCCGGGAGGAAGAGGCCTTTCCGCATCGGGGGCGCCCTGCCGATTGCGCAGCTGCCCGGCCCGACGGGTCAGGGCGCAGGATGCGAACGTTCACCTGGTGCCGCTGGGGCCTTCCCTCCCGCGCCCCAGCCCCGTGCATTCGTGGGAGACTCGCACTTGGGCCCCCTTCGCATACTTGGAACCGCCCGGAGTCCTGCGCTCACCGTAGGTCCTGGAAGTCGCTGGAGCTGCGCTATCCCGCTGATGCGCCCGACTGCGCTGCGCTCCCTCTCTGGCGCTGGCGTAGAGCCGCCCGAGACTTTTATCCAGCGGGGCCCCCGGGATCAAAGCGGCGGCGGACACAGGGCTCCGCGCCGAGGGGCCGGTAGTAGCGGCGCAGGGGGGGCCTCTGCGAGGAGCGGACAGGTGGGGCCCAAGGCCAGGCTTTCGGAGTCGACCTGCTGGAAGGATCGAGCGTGTGACTTCAACCCGCTGTAGAGTCTCCCTATCTGGTGCCGGAGCCCGCAGTTGTTAGGAGACATGTAGGTCAGAGGCGGTACTGCTACTTAACAAGGTTGGTAGGCTTTGGTGTAAATTCCCTTGCTGCTGCACTCCATGAAGAAGACCACTAAGAACCTCTCCCTGCCCCAGACGCCACTGGAGGAGAAGAGATCGAAGATCAGAGAAGTTGCGGTCTTGGAGACCTCCTTCCATCTGCCAAGTCATCTCACCTAATGTAACCACCTCCTCTACACATCTCGAGGCTCAGGTGACCAGCGAGAATGAAATTCCTATCAGAAATCAAAACTGGGAGCCAACTTTGGCATGCGCAAAACTCACAGACAAGGAGACTGCTGCAGGTTTTAGGTCAGCCATGGCTACACAGTGGACTTCTAAAGTTAAATAAATGAATAAATAGTTTAAAGTCTCAGGAGCAGGACTGATGACGGTGGTAGTCGTGGTCAAACGGGCTGCACAAAACCAAGCATACCCACCCTAAGTGCACCACAGCCAGCAGCTTGGTTTTTCTTTACCTTCTGTCTGCAGTCTGGTAGTGTTTTTCCAGAGACAGGAAACACACCTGCCTCAGGACAAGGGTCCGAACCTTGGGCAGAGCTTCTACAGCCCACAATCTAATTCATGACAGGAAGAGCCTGCTTCATCTAGTGGGTACCTGCTGCAGCTCCAAGGGAGGAGTCAGGAAGGATGGCACCTGTGTTGCAGAACCAACATGTTGCTGTTCTCCAGGCTGAGTGAGGAGCTGCAGGGAGCAAGATTTTATATATATATATATATATATATATATATATATATATATATATATATACATGCACACACACAGCAGACCAGCTCTCTAAGATCCAGTGAGAAGCCAAAGAGAAGGTAAAACTACACAACCCCAAATGATCAAATGATGCTGCCTGCAGGTCAGATGTGCTGGGTTCACTCAAGGAAAAGCATACAGGAGTCTGCTCTCAGGCACCTGATGTGTGTTCTGTTTCCAGATGGGAACTGAGTTTAGAGAAGCTGAGAGACCAACAGGCTCTGCTCATGCAGAAGCTCACCTTTGGGGTGGAGGAATGCCTCAGCGGATAAGAGCACTAGCTGCTCTCACAGAGAGCCCAAGTTCAAGTCCCAGAACCCACATGGTGGTTCAAACTATCTGTAACTATTTCCAGGGAATCCAAAGCCCCTCTCTGGCCTCCTCGGGCACCAGGCAAACACATGATGTACAGATAAATATGTGCAGGCAAACACCCATACACATACAAATAATAACTTTTTTAAAAGTTAAGGAAAGGGCCGGGCGTGGTGGCGCACGCCTTTAATCCCAGCACTCGGGAGGCAGAGGCAGGCGGATTTCTGAGTTCAAGGCCAGCCTGGTCTACAAAGTGAGTTCCAGGACAGCCAGGGCTATACAGAGAAACCCTGTCTCCACCCCCCCCCAAAAAAAAAGTTAAGGAAAAAAAGAAATCCACATTTGCTATCTCTCTGTGGTTGGACCAGCTTAAAGTGTGTGCTTGGGACTGGCCAAGGGCAGCAACTCCATCATTCTGAGATGTCCTTTTAAAGCCTTTATCCTCAGTAGCCAAGGCTACTAGAATAGAAGCATTGAGTGAGAACCTACACTGGAAGACTCCCACCCTAGGAGCCTGTCATCCCAACTCTCGGCAGAGAAATGCTAACTTCCAGCTGGGTGGCATGCTGCAAAGGGCTAGGCTGCCAATCCCTGGCCCTGAGCCATTTCCTGGTGGGGAGATTTTGGGCAAGGCCTGTGACCTCTCTGTGTGCCTCGGTTTCCTATTCTTTAAAGTGAGGCAGTGACCGTTCATCTGTTGGAGGGCTGTTGTGGGATTACAGGAGCCCAAGCATGAAAGTGCTCATCAGGGTGGTGGTTATGATTGCCAGAGAAATTCCAGAACAAGCCAAGGACATGCACATTTGATTCTCTGGCCTTTGCTGTAGCGTGATTTAGCCTGCACATCAAACTGTAATGAGTTTGTGTTTGGTTTATATAACACTAGTAGCAGAAAAGGGAACTCCAACCAAAACTTCCCTTAGCATCCCTGCCCTCCCTCCCAGTCTTCCCTCTCTCCTTGTAAGTGTCTGCTACGGGCCCTGTATAAACCCCTGTCCTCCTGTCTTAAATAGGCTGATTTTATGTTTCCCAAAGGCCGATGATGTGTGTGTCCTCTGCACCAGAGTTTTCAGTATCCCAAGTGTGGGGAAGTCTCTCCAGAATTCAGGTTCTTTAAGGAAGACCCTAGGTATTTCTGTTTTCAGTTAGTTCATGGATACCAAAACCAGAGGCCATTGTAACCCTCATCACCTTATGAATGTCTCTGAGTCAGATACTGCTCCTTGCCAACTTGAGTGGATATGAGCAAAAACGTGCAAAATAACAGGCGTTCGTGAGGGCAAGATGAAACTGGAACTCTGTGCGCTGCCGAGGGTGGTGCTGAATGGTCGTTGAGTGGTTCCTCTGTAAGTCCAGCAGAACATCACCATCTGACCCAGCACCTCCACTCCTAGGTACTGACCTTGAATTGGAAGCAGGTGTTCAAACAAAAGCTGGCGTGCAAGTGTTCGGGGCAGTGCAGTTCACAATGGCTAGAAGGTAGACATCCACTCAAAAGCCCACCAGTGTGGTTTCTTTATACAGTGGGAAGTGTTTCAGCTATAAAAAGAAAAGTCTTAAAAATACAATGCTGAGTGAGACAACCCAGATACAAAGGACTCATGCTGTGTGGTTCCACAGACAGGAGATACTCAGGAAGGGTGTACCCACAGGGACAAAGCCTTACCATAGGCTGCCAGGAGACCACGAAGATCAGGGAATTAAGGAGTGCCTGTTGGGCCGGGCGTGGTGGCGCACGCCTTTAATCCCAGCACTCGGGAGGCAGAGGCAGGCGGATTTCTGAGTTCAAGGCCAGCCTGGTCTACAAAGCTAGTTCCAGGACAGCCAGGGCTATACAGAGAAACCCTGTCTCGAAAAACCAAAAAAAAAAAAAAAAAAAAAAAAAAAAAAAAAAAAAAAGGAGTGCCTGTTGACAAGTGTGCTTGTGTCTTTGGGGTGATGAAGACATTCTGAAACTGTGGGGATGAATGCACACATTGTAGGTCTACTGTGGGGACGGATGCACACATTGTAGGTCTAATAAATGTTGTGAAATTGTAACACTTCAAAGGATTAGGTCCCTGTTACTTGAATTTTACCTCTTAAAAAAGTCCAAAGATTAGCCGGGCGTGGTGGCGCATGCCTTTAATCCCAGCACTTGGGAGGCAGAGGCAGGTGGATTTCTGAGTTCGAGGCCAGCCTGGTCTACAAAGTGAGTTCCAGGACAGCCAGGGCTATACAGAGAAACCCTGTCTCGAAAAACCAAAAAAAAAAAAAAAAAAAAAAAAAAAAAAAAAAAAAAAAAAAAAAAAAAAAAAAAAAAAAAAAAAAAGTCCAAAGATTGAAATACTGATGCATACCTGGGAAATAGATGAAAGGATCAGGGGTTCAAGGTCAGCCTTTGATATATGCTATAGGAGACCTTGCTTCAAAACAAACACAAGCCACCAAGTTTGACAGCAGCGTGGTACAGGACAAGAGTACCTGGACCAAGCATGAAGCCAGGTGAACAGGTTGGCTGGAGTAGCATAGGCTGGTCTTCTTTTCGATTCTCTTCATAGTTGGGTATCAAACAGAGGTGGGGGTGGAGGTAGGGAGCATCTTTCTGTATTGGAATCCTGGCTCTACCACTGCTGGCATATGGGTCTCTGAGCTCCAGTTCCTTTCCTATAAAGTTCCTGCTTCGCTGTGCACACCAAGTGAGATAGGATGCCAGGGGCAGGATGCAGTCTCAATGAACACGTGATAGACAACAGCTATTATAGTGGGTATTATAGTTGGTGGTACCTCAGGGAATAGGGTGTCTGAGGTCCTATGTACAGGAAGGTTGTGGACTGGGGGGGGGTGAATTAGACTTGGGACAATGTTACAAGCCACCTTGCTAGGGTGGCCCCTCAGAGTTACCCTTGTGGATGCTTAACACCTCAGTTACCAGGCAAGGGCTATGCCCTGCCCTGTTCTTGGCTGCTCCACTGCCTTATCAGGATATGCACTGCCTGGTCCTACCTGTTGTTCTTGCCTGCCTCCCATAAGAGCTGGTGGTGGGAGCATCTGCCTAGCTCAGATCTAGCGTGTGGTGTGCCCAGTAGCAAGGAGGCCTGGACCAGGGCACTGTGCGTTTTCAGACCAATACCTCAAGAACAGGATAGGAGTTCAGGGTTTTGTACTGTGTTCTGGGGAGAAGGACAGATAAACAGATAGACTTAAGAACCAGATAGAGGCCGGGCAGTGGAGGCGCACGCCTTTAATCCCAGCACTTGGGAGGCAGAGGCAGGTGAATTTCTGAGTTTGAGGCCAGCCTGGTCTACAGAGTGAGTTCCAGGACAGCCAGGACTACACAGAGAAACCCTGTCTCGAAAAACAAAACAAAAAAAACAAAAACAAAACAAAAAAACAGATAGAGTTAAGTACCAGGAGTTACAGCCCTTACCTATATGCAGGGAGAGCCCTTCCTGGGAAAGACCCAAGAAGGAACACTTCAGGAAAGAGCTGAGGTCTGCGTTAAGCTGATCTGCAGTGCTGTGAAGGAGGACTGTGTGGCAGAGGCAGACGGTACTGCATGAGTCCCATCTGAGACCTTCTGTGGGCCAGCAGGGACCAGCACATCCAGCGACTCTGGACCCAATTCCCTTGTCCGGATGTGGGACTGGCCTCCGCCCTGTATCTATTCCCAGCCCCCAGCCCGCACTCTTCCCTGGCTCTATGTTCCAGCTGCTACCTTCTGCTGTCTGGGGCCCAGCTGTTATATGCTGGTCTCAGCCACTAGGCCTCACATGGCCATCTGGGCTGTTCTGCACTCCAGCTGCTGGCCTCTGAGGCCCAAGTGAGCAAGAAATCTGGGCAGGATAGCCTCCTGTCCTGCGGCCTGCCCTGAAGGGAAGCTCTGAAGATCCCACCTCTAGCTCAAAGCCAGGAAGACCCTGAAACTAAGCCTCTTTTAGTTTTCCCAAAGTTTTCATATCTGTACCGATATTCATTAGCTTATTTCTCTTGGCCGGAGGAAAGAAACTCACCAAAGATGGCAGGTTCTTCAGCTAGTTGTTGGGAACTGAGCTCTCGGAGACTTTTTTGTTGTTGTTGTTTTTTGTTTTTTGAGACAGGGTTTCTCTGTGTAGCCCTGGCTGTCCTGGAACTCACTCTGTAGACCAGGCTGGCCTCAAACTCAGAAATCCGCCTGCCTCTGCCTCCTGAGTTCTGGGATTAAAGGAGTGTGCCACCACGCCAGGCTCTGTAGGCAGCTTTGAGTAGCTTTGTGGTCAGTAGGCAGAAAGGGCTGTGTTGCGGATCCTTCACTGAGAGTACTGAGACTGAAGCCCTACAGTTCCTCAATGATGAACCAGTAAGGGTGACCCAGAGTTAGCAGCTTAGAGTGTTTACCTGCTTTGGACCTTACTGATGTTTCTACAGGACCTATTCCTACCAGGACCTCTGCAGCTAAGGCCTGTCCTAGCCCATTTCCTTCCCCAGCAGACAGACCAGTGGGGGGACCCTGCTGGATGCTGGCTTGCAGTGACAGGGCTAAGTGGAGGCTCACTAGGGTGGACACGTTCCCAAGCTGGAGAGGGGTTGCTGCTTATCTGTGGAATTCATCTTTGTTTGTTTGTTTGTTTTGTTTTTTCTTTTTTTGGTTTTCCGAGACAGGGTTTCTCTGTATAGCCCTGGCTGTCCTGGAACTCACTTTGTAGACCAGGCTGGCCTGAAACTCAGAAATCTGCCTGCCTCTTCCTCTCGAGTGCTGGGATTAAAGGCATGCGGCACCATGCCCGGCATCTGTGGAACTTCTTGGGGTGCCTCTGGAGTACCCTGAGATGCCTAGTATATAGCCTTGATTCTGAATCGGACAAAGCTGCTGAGGATGTCCTAAGAGCTGCAGGCTGGTACCAAACCCTCAGCTGTCCAGTTGCTGGCCCCCAGGTGCCTGAAGCAATAGACTCTACAGTCCAATGAGGCCGGCTGTCATGTGACCTCCAGCTCCCTCTTTCCAACCCTGTGATCCTCTGGCAGGCTTGCAAGTGGCCTCTGGGGAGACAGAAACAAACTCTCAGATCTTGCCACTGGGAACCTTTCAGCGCTGGAGGCTGCTGATGGTTCTCTTAAAGGGCCATACCACTTTAATTCAAAGCAGATCTTTGGAACAGCTGTCTAGCTGCTGGCAGGAGGAAGGAGGAGGGAGATGGGCGGGCAGCAGAAGGAAGGTGTCCTCCAAAAGGATGCTAGATTCATTCTCAGAAGTAGTTAAAAGTAGTTAAAGCGGTTAAAGGCAGAGAGAGCTGAGGAGCAGGTCCCTCTCAGGTGCTTCCTTCTTTCAGTAGCTGGGAGAAGCCTATTCTCTCACAGGAGACACCTGAAGCTGAGCAGGTCCCTAAGCAGTGGGTTGACTATCTTGTAGTCTGACCCTTAAAAACTTAAGACTCTGTGTGTGTGTGTGTCTGTGTGTATGACTGTATGTGTGTGTCTGTGTGAATGTGTGTATCTTTGTGTGTGAATGTGTGTATGTGTGTCTCTGTGTATGTGTGTGTCTCTGTGTGTGTCTGTTTGTTTGTGTGTCTGTGTGTGTAATGTGTTTTTGTCTGTGTGTGTGTCTGTGTGTGTCTCTGTGTGTGTCTCTGTGTGTGTATATGTGCCTGTATGTGTGTGTGTATGTGCCTGTATGTGTGTGTCTATGTGTGTATGTATATGTATGTGTCTCTGTGTGTATGTATGTGTCTCTGTGTGTATGTCTGTGTGTGTCTGTGTATGTCTGTGTGTGTCTGTGTATGTCTGTGTGTGTCTGTGTGTGTGTGTGTTTTTTTGTTTTTGTTTTTGTTTTGTTTTTTTGAGACAGGGTTTTTCTGTGTAGTCCTGGCTGTCCTGGAACTCACTTTGTAGACCAGGCTGGCCTCGAACTCAGAAATCCACCTGCCTCTGCCTCCCAAGTGCTGGGATTAAAGGCGTGCGCCACCACGCCCGGCTTGTGTGTGTGTTTTGAGACAGGGTCTCTGTTTAGTTCTGGGCATCCTGGAACTCACTCTGTAGACCAGATTGCCTTCAAACTCAGAGATCTGCCTGTTTCTGCCTCCTAAGTGCTGGGATTAAAGGCATGCATCACCACTGTCTGGCCATTGGGCATATTTAATGAAGAAGAGACGTGATGTCTCCATGATCAAGTCCTGGGGTCAAAGGTGTGTGCCACAGAGCACATCTTTTTCTTTCTTCTTGACCTGGGATGCCCAACTTCTGTTCTTGGCCAGTGGTAGAACACCTGGCTCTAAGCCTTTAGATTTCAGGACTTGAAGCAGTAGTAGCAGCAGCAGCTTTGGAGTCTCTTGCTGTCACAGTGCAGATAAATACCACCGAGGGCTCTCCTACCTCTCCCACTTACAGACAACAGCAGATCCTTACAGTCAGTTCCCTCCAATGCCAATGTCCACACCTGTTTGGTGTTTGCTTTTGTTTGCTTTAAGACAAGGTCTCCCTCTGTATTCCTAACTGGCCTAAAGGCCACTAGAAGCCCATAGAGACTTCAGACTTGTAGTGACCTTCTGCCTTATCTTCCCAAGAGTTTGTTTCTTTGGAGAACCATCATATAACACCCTGACCTAACTATGGAAAAAAATTAAGTAGCTTTTCACTAATATTTATTGTGTTTTCTTTTTTTTCTTTTTTCTTTCTTTTCTTTTTTTTTTTTTTTTTTTTTTTTTTTTTTTTTTTTTTTTTTTTTTTTTTTTTTTTTTTTTTTTTTTTTTTTTTTTTTTTTTTTTTTTTTTTTTTTTTTTTTTTTTTTTTTTTTTTTTTTTTTTTTTTTTTTTTTTTTTTTTTTTTTTTTTTTTTTTTGGTTTTTCGAGACAGGGTTTCTCTGTGTAGCCCTGGCTGTCCTGGAACTCACTCTGTAGACCAGGCTGGCCTCGAACTCAGAAATCCGCCTGCCTCTGCCTCCCGAGTGCTGGGATTATTCTTTTTTTTTTTTTAAAGATTTATTTCTTTATTTTATATGTGAGTACACTGTCCCTGTCTGCAGATATACCTGCATTGGATCCCATTACAGATAGTTGTGAGCCACCATGTGGTTGCTGGGAATTGAACTCAGGACCTCCAGAGGAGCAGTCAGTGCTCTTCCCTGCTGAGCCACCTCTCCAGCCCCTTATTGCGTTTTCTTATTTCAGATGAGTGGAGTCTCACTGTGCTGTTGAGAGTGGCTTTTAGCTCCCAGGATCAAATGTTTTTTCTGTCTTCGACCCTCAAGTAGCTAGCGGAGATGATAAGGGCACACCACTCCCTGCATCAAACTTTAGAACATAATATTCTGTATTTTCCTTCTCTAGTGAGATATAGTCTAAGAACAAAAATAACTATAAAGATATCTTTAATTTCTTTCTTTCTCTGAGACAGGGTCTTATGTATTTCAGCTGGCCTTAACATGCTATGCAACGGAGGATGACCTTGAACTTCTGACCTTCCTATCTCCATCTCCTGAGTACTGGGATAACAGGCATGTATCATTGTGGTGCAAGAATTTGAAACTAGGATATTATGCATGTTGAATAAGCACCCAAACAACTAAGCCATCACACCAGCCTTTCTCTTTGTTGTTTGTTTGTTTGTTGTTGTTGTTTTGTTTGTTTTTCGAGACAGGGTTTCTCTGTATAGCCCAGGCTATTCTGGAACTCACTTTGTAGACCAGGCTGGCCTCTAACTCAGAAATCTGCTTGCCTCTGCCTCCCAAGTGCTGGGATTAAAGGCGTGAGCCACCACCACCCAGCTTATTGTTGTTGTTTTAATTTTATTTTGGGGGGCTGTTTTTTCATGTTTTGTTTTCAAGACAGGGTTTCTCTGTGTAGCTCTAAAGGTCCAGAATTCATTCTGTAGACGAGACTGTCCTCGACCTTAGAGATCTGCCTGCCTCTGCCTTTGAAGTGTTGGGATTAAAGGCATGCGCCACCACTGTTTTTGTTTTTGATGGTTCAGGGTCTTCCTATATGGCTGTCTAGAACTTGCTGTATAGCTGAGATCGCTCTCAGATTTAATCCTGCTTTTGCCTTTCAAGTACTGGGATTATAGACAAGTGCTACCACAGCTGGTGTGTGCATGCGCCGCATCATATGCTCACGAGGGTAGAAGTTGATTTGGGAGCCTGTTCTCTGACGACTCCACACTGGGGTCTGTACTTTGAATTCAGATGTTGTGCGTGGCTCATTGTACCAACTCAGCTTTACTTTCTTACTCTAAAGCCTCACTCTGCAGCCCAGGCTCCCGGGGCCTCACAGTGTATTTCAGGCAGATGGCAAGCATGACAACCTCTTGCCTCAGCCTCCCACATGCTGGGACTCTAGGTTTGAGCCACTGTGCCTGGTTGTACATCTCTTATTGTTGTTTGTGATGATGTTGTTAAAGCTCTGAAATGCTTTTTTTTTTCTTTTTTTCTTTTTTTTTTTTTTTCCGAGACAGGGTTTCTCTTTATAGCCCTGGCTGTCCTGGAACTCACTTTGTAGACCAAGCTGGCCTCGAACTCAGAAATCCGCCTGCCTCTGCCTCCCGAGTGCTGGGATTAAAGGCGTGCGCCACCACGCCCGGCTGCTTTTTTTTTTTTTTTTAAATTTTTAATTTTTTCTTTTGTAGTGCTATGGTTCAAACTCCAGATCTTGCAAATACAATTTACACCTCTATCCATGCAACATCTCTTAAAACAGAAGATTTTAAAAGAGTACTATAACTGAATATTCTTACTGCTGAAGAGACCTTGTATTGAAAGATACAGATTTCTTTATTTTATTTTATTTTTTTCCGGTTTTTGGTTTTTCGAGACAGGGTTTCTCTGTGTAGCTCTGGCTGTCCTGGAACCCACTCTGTAGACCAGGCTGGCCTCGAACTCAGAAATCCACCTGCCTCTGCCTCCCAAGTGCTGGGATTAAAGGCATGTGCCACCACCGCCCAGATTTCTTTATTTTATTTTTATTTCTATCTTTTGAAACAGGGTCTTTCTAGCCCTGGTTGTCCTGGAACTCACTATGTAGACCACATTGCAAGATATCAAATGCACAGATCTCCCAGACTTTGCCTCCCAAGTGCACCCCCAAGCCTAGCCCTATTTCATATTCTGTATATTAGAAAATGTCCTTGTCCCTGGTAAGTAACCATTAAAGAAGTATTCAGTGTCAAGGAAGCACAATGCATCCAACTTACTCTTTACATTTATTTATTTGTGTGTGTGTGTGTTTGTATGTGTGTGTGCATGTGTGTATATCTCTGTATGAGTGTATGTGTCTGTATGTATGTATGTGCATGTGTGTTTGTGAATGTGTGTGCATGTCTGTATGGGTGTATGTGTGTGTGAATGTGTGTGTGTGTGTGTGTATGTATGTGTGTGTATGTCTGTATGAGTGTATGTGTGTATGTATGTGTATGTGTGTGTAAGTATGTATGTATGTGTATGTGTGTAAGTGTATATGTATGTGTGTATGTGTGTGTGTTTGTGTATGTCTGTGTATGTGTGTATGTGTGTAAGTATAAGCCATATCCTTGCTGGTGCTATCAGAGGCCAGAACAGGGTGTTGGATCCTTGGATCTTGAGTTACAGAGAGTTGTGAGCTTCCTGATATGGGTGCTGGGAATCAAACTCAGGTCCTCTGGCAGAGTAGTAAGAATTCTTTTTTGTTTGTTTGTTTGTTTGTTTGGGTCAGCTGTGCTGTCAAGCAGCTGTCATCTCTGCACTTGGAGGCCATCAGTTCAAGATCAGCCTGGTCTTTACAGGGTGAGATAGTCAATGATGGTGGCACATGCCTGTAGTCCCAGCAGTCATGATGTGGAGGCAGGATCAACAGTAAAAGGACATTTAGGCTACAGGAGACCTTATATAAAACGAAACAGGGGGCGGCCGGGAGCAAGTGGGGCTGGCTGGAGCAAGCGGGGTCGAGCAGAGCGAGGTTGACTGGAACAAGGAAAAAAGAAAAAAAAAAAAAAAAGATAAAACGAAACAACAGAGACAAACACAGAGAATTTAAAGTTACCCCTCACAAGAAGCACAGCAGCCAGCATGAAGGCCATCATACTGACTAAATTTAGGTCAATTTAAGCACGAAAGAAACAACAACAACAACACCCAAAACTACAATGAAATGAAAAAAAAAGCATGAGGGGGCTAAAGAGATGGGTCAGTGGTTAAGAGCACCGGCAGTTCTTCCAGTTGTCCCAGGTTCAAGTCCCAGCACGCACATGGTAGCTCACAGCTATCTATAACTCTAGTTCCAAGGGATTTGATGCTTACTTCTGGCCTCTGCTGGAACCAAGGGAATGTATTTGGTATATAGACATGCTTGCAGGCAAAACATCCACACATATTACACACACACACACACACACACACACACACACACACACACACATCTGGCTACATATAAAATATAAAAAATAAAACTGGGCTGGATAGATGGCTCAGTGGTTAAGAGCACCGACTGCTCTTCTGAAGGTCCTGAGTTCAAATCCCAGCAACCACATGGTTGCTCACTCTCATCCAGAATGAGATCTGACACCCTCTTCTGGTGCATCTGAAGACAACTACAGTGTACTTAGGTATAATAATAAATGAATCTTTTTTGGGGCTGGCGAGATGGCTCAGTGGTTGAAAGCATTCAAATCCCAGCAACCACATGGTGGCTCACAACCATCTGTAACAAAATCTGATGCCCTCTTCTGGGGTGTCTGAAGACAGCTACAATGTACTTACATATAATAAATAAATCTTTAAAAGAGAAAAAAAAAGAAAACCTAAAATAGTAATAAGAAAACCTCAGAATTCACATTAATATATATGATTTTTTTTAAGAGAGATGTTTCTCTTTTCCTATTTTTTATTTTTTTCAAGACAGAGTTTCTCTGTGTATCCCTGGCTGTCTTGGAACTCACTCTGTAGACCAGGCTGGTCTCAAACTCAGAGATCTTCCTGCTTCTGCCTCTGGAGTGCTGGATTAAAGGCTTGAGGCACCACTGCCCAGAACCACTACCTAGAGATAGCACCACCCATAATGGGCTGGGCTGGGCCCTCCCACATCAATCACTAATTAAGAAAATGCCCCACAGCAAGATCTTGTGGAGTTATTTTCTCATTTGAGGTTTCCTTCTTTCCGATGACTCCAGCTTGTGTCAAGTTGACATAAAACTAGCCCAGACAACTGTCAAGGAAATAAATAAAAAGAACTCATTCATCAATTGGTGTTAAAACTGTTGCATAATGAATGTGGGGGGGGGAAAAAAACCCATGGCATTTTAGTCTTAAAGAATTAGCCCACAGCTGACTTATTTACTACCCAAGGAACGAGGGACCTTGATTATGGAGGATTCCAACTTTAACTTGAGCCTGTACGTGGTCAAATTTCACATGCTCACTTTCAGAACAAACTGTATCTCTTGATGGTCAGCCATTTTTCTCACTGTACCTCTCTAAATGTTCTGCCAGAGGATTCTAACAGTGGGACAGTTGAAAGAAAACAGACTTGAGGGGTTTTGGGGTTTTGTTTTGTTTTATTTTAAATGCTAGTGTGTAAAAAAGAAAGGAAGAAAACCAAAGGGGACCTGTCAAGGTGGGCAGCGCAGTGAGGGTTAAGGTTGCGTAGAGCACGCAAACTCTTTCCATTCTTTCCCCCATGTTTATCAATACACACATGTGACACAGATGCTGTATACCAGCTTCTCCACTGTCAGATTTGGAGATTTTTACAACAATCCCAAGGACCACAGGCATATCACTCTCCTTGAAGTCATGGTGACAAGCTAAGAGAGGGCCTGAAATCAACAAGATGGCTCAGCAAGTAAAGGTGCCACCAAGCCTCGTAACCTCAGTCCCACAAGGTGGAAGGAGAGAACAGGCAAGTTTGCTGACAATGCACACAGCTACCATAGCATGCCTGTACCCGCTCTTCTACAGACACACAATTAAAAAACCCACATAAAATATAACTTTATCATTTATTATTATTATTGTTGTTATTGTTTCCAAACAGGGTTTCTCTGGGTAGCCGTGGTTGTCCTGGAAGACTGTTGCTCTGTAGACCAGGCTGGTCTTGAACTCAGGGATCTGTTTATGCCTCCCATGTACTGGGATTAAAGGCTTGAATTACCACACCAGGCTCAATAAAATATTTTTCAAAAAGGTTGTCATGTGACGATGATGATCTCAGGAACATTTGAGAAGCTGAGGGAAGCAGGATCAGTACTTAAGGGAGTAGGTACAAAGGCCAACTCTGGTGTGTGAATACCCAGCACCTGGTGACAGATAGCTGGGCCCCAGGCTGGCCACAGACAGCATAGCTTTCTTGCAGGCAGTCCCCAGAGCGTGGAGGTTCCCAGGAACACACACCTCGGGATGAAGAGACGATGCCCAACAGAACTGTGCTTCTACCAGAGAGGAGCCTTTGGGACGCCATCGGGCTGCCTAAAAGCAAGGCATAGCCAGAGCGCCGGGGGCGGAGTCGGGGGCGGGCCGGAAGCGAGTTGGCCCCGCCCCCGAGGCCGCGTGGCTGTGCGTCCGGGCTGTTGCGGATAAAGTTGTTTGAGGCGAGCCGGCTGCGGTCACGTGAGCGGAAGATGGCGGCCCCGGCGGGCGGCGGGGGCTCCGCGGTTTCGGTGCTGGCCCCAAACGGGCGGCGCCACACGGTGAAGGTGACGCCGAGCACCGTGCTGCTGCAGGTGCGGCCGCCGGCCCGGGTGGGGAACGGGCGGATGGATGGACCCGCGGGCCGCCCGGGGTCGCCGCGTCAGGACCCGCCCCTGCGGTTGCTCCCAGGGCGGTAGGGCGGGGCCGGGCCTCGGTGGGCGGGGCCTGAGGCAGCCAATGAGCGCCTTTCGCGCGGCTGTCCGCCCCACCCTCTGGCGCTTTGCTCGAGCTGGGTCCCGGGGGCGGGGCGGGATACTCGGAGGCGCGTTTGCGGAGCAGGGTGGGGTCCACGGGCCCCACTAATAGGGTCGAGCCATGCGAGCCCCAGAATCTTCGGCGTTTGTCCGAATCCAACATTCTCGGTCACCGGGGAGAGTGGCGTTCCTTCCTGCTCAGCTCAGGGGCGTCCCTCTGGACCCTAGGGCCTGTCTGTGTTTCCGGAAGTGAATTTTGCTAAGTCACTCACTGCTTTTGATTGTTGCTGCTTGTGACCTCGGATGAATTACACCTGCTTATTAAACCTCTGTTGTTAGGTTGCAAAGGCGTACACGATTCATATCTGTGGCAGGGGCACACAGGGTGATGCTCCATTTGGAGCTGCGCACATGTAGAGGAGGGTTCTAGTCATGCAGCAGTTGCACAAAAAATGCCAGGCCACAGAGAGGCCGTGGACACAAAGTAGTTCCAGTAAGGCAGATTATTATTTGTGGCTAGAGGCCACGCAGAGCCTAGAACATGGGACCAGGGGTGGACAGGCTGGGCCATAGTTGGAGGGTTAAGTCAGTAATTGGTCCCCAGTAGGAAGGGAAAGAGTAGACAGGATTTGCATGTACAGTTTGCTTGGAGCTGTTGAGTGGGCTGGCCAGTGCACCTACTATCAGTTGAGGTAGGTTTTACTGACCATTTGTCCCACAGGTACTAGAAGACACATGCCGGCGGCAAGACTTCAACCCCAGTGAATACGACCTGAAGTGAGTTTGCTTGGACTTAGCTGTGGGCTTCTCAGTCTACCTGGTTCTTTTCTCATCACATACTATCTCTGCCATGGAAGCGCCCCCTTAGGTACTTTAAAACAACAGAAGTTTATCCTTGCCCAGTTCTGGAGGCAAAGTCCAAATTTCCCAAAGTATGGTTATACTCCCCCACCCCATCCCCGAGATTCTCTGTGTAGCCCTGGCTGTCCTGGAATTTACTCTGTAGACCAGGCTGGCCTCGAACTCAGAGATCCGCCTGCCTCTGCCTCCACAATGCTGGGATCAAAGACACCACCCCCACCCCTGTGGCTATACTCTTGAGTGTTCTAGGGAAGAGGAGTTATCTCTTTCAGCTTCAGGCTGTCTAGGTATTCCTTGGCTTGTGACTGCATCACTACAACCTGTGCCTTGATCTTCAAATGGCCCAAAGACACTGGGTTTAGGGTCCTTTGGTTAGTTCCGGGTGACCTCATTTAATTTACTCTCTTTTTAAAAAATTTTTTTTGGTTTTGGTTTTTCAAGACAGGGTTTCTCTGTGTAGCCCTGGTTGTCCTGGAACTCACTCTGTAGACCAGGCTGGCCTCGAACTCAGAAATCCGCCTGCCTCTGCCTCCCAAGTGTTGGGATTAAAGGCGTGCACCACCACCGCCCGGCTTTAATTTACTCTTTTAACCTACATTCATAAATACCTGTGACAAATAAGGTCATTTTCACAGGTTTTAGGGGCAAGAACAGTGATGTATCTTTTGGGGAGCGCTGTCTAAGCCCACAGTGCAGGGTCTTGGCTGTCCCTCCCAGCTGCTGGAGTCCTCCCATGTTTGGGTCTGTGTGTCAGGGTGCTAGTACAGAGAGCAGTCCTTCACCTGAGGCCATAAGAGGGATGCAGGTTTCTGCCTTAGAGCTTTTATTCTTGGAGACATGTTTTCACAACATTGTCCTAACACAAGAAGCCCACTCTCTTGGCCTTTCCCATGCTGTCGTGTGGGCTTTCTAGGAAGAAGTTTCTTGGAAAAGATACCTGTATCAGGCCATTCCAGTCTCCAGCTCCTGTTCTGGTCTTCTAAGAATCCCAGAACATGTGCTCTGAGTGGCCAAGCCATCCTACAATATCCTGCCACAAAGCTTTGTGCCAGCTCTGTTCTGTTAACCTGCCCATGGTCCACGTAATGGTGTCTGGTCGGAGCAATGACTATAATTTGAGCCAGTTCCTCTACAACACTGCATTAGCTCTGCCCTGTCTCCCTTTCCATCCACTGACTGTAATTTGTTTAAGAACTGCTCCCATTGCCCTGGCTGATGCCTGGCTGTAAACAGTGTCCTCTCCTCTCCACCCAGTGTTCTCACTCTTAGGCCTGTTGTCCGGTTCCCACTAGCACTTTCTATGGCAGTTTGCTGTTTTTGAACCTATGTCGAGGGTTGGGATCAACAACGGCTGATCCCTGTCAGCCGATGAGAACCAGCTGATGAGGTGGTCTTGTTCTCATTTTCTCCCTCTCTCCCTCCTCCTCACCTCTCTTTCCTCTTCCCTTTTTCTTTTGTGAGAACCTACGTAGGCCTGGTTGGCCTGGAAGCATTGTTTAGACCAGGCTGGCTTTGAGCTCACAGACATCCTCCTGCCAATACCTCCTGAGTATTGAGATTAAAGGGGTGTGCTACTATACCCAGATCACTGTCAATTCTTCCAAACACCCTTGGGCTTTATTAACAGGTCACTGTCCAGAAAGCTGTTATTTCCAACAGTGTCTTGCATTTACTTTTTATTTTTTATTTTTTTGGTTTTCCGAGACAGGGTTTCTCTGTGTAGCCCTGGCAGTCCTGGAACTCACTTTGTAGACCAGGCTGGCCTCGAACTCAGAAATCTGCCTGCCTCTGCCTCCTGAGTGCTGGGATTAAAGGCGTGTGCCACCACCACCCCTTAGCATCCTGAGCAGTGGGGCTAAGGCTTGCAGGGGCTTTAAATATCTGGGCTCTCAGAAACACTAAAGGAGCAAGAGATCTGGAAGTCAGTGAAGGCTCAAGCACATACAGGAAACAGCTTCCAAGATGTCAGGGGTTTTCAGGCTCGCCTTGTCCTCCAGGTGTGGGGAGGAGGGGTTGCGTTGCTCTTTGTTAGTGGTTGGAGGGCACGGAGCTCTCTTTAGGTCTTCATGCACATGAACCCCTCAGGACTTAGAGAGAGGTAATGGCTAATGTGACTGACTGGTCTGGACTCTCTCTGAGTGTCTCTAAGGATATAGGGCTTCCCAGAGGCGGTTTCCTAGGATCTGCCTTCTCTGCTTGCTGCACATTCCCTTGGTTGGCAGCAGCAGGTAGCGGTTGTGGGGATGGGGCTTCTTGGGCTGGTGTATATCGCCTAAGGCCAAGCAGCTTTGACAGTTGTGGTAGCAGAGGGTGGCCTGTTACACTCACCTTGCTCATTTTTTTTTTTTTTTTTTTTTTTTTTTTCCGAGACAGGGTTTCTCTGTATAGGACTAGCACTGGCTGTCCTGGAACTCACTTTGTAGACCAGGCTGGCCTCGAACTCAGAAATCCGCCTGCCTCTGCCTCCCGAGTGCTGGGATCAAAGGCGTGCGCCACCACGCCCGGCAGAACTGCACCTTGCTCTTGCTTGAGACAACTTTCCTTTTTTTTCTTTACATTTTATACATAAGTTCTGGATGGTGCGTGTGTGCCCAGCATGCTTGTGGAGGTCTAGGTCAGAGGACACCTCACTGCTGCAGCTTTTCCCTTGCACCATTATGTATGGCTTCTTCTGAGGCAAGGCTTTACCACACCCAAGCTGGCCCTGTTCTCTATGTAATCAAGATGACCTTGAACTCCTGATACTTTGTGTGTCTCCCTCCTGAGAACTGGGAAAACAGGCATGGGCCACCATGCTGGGGTTGTGCAATAGTGATGATTGAACCCACCCAGGCCTTGTGCATGTTGGCAAGCACCCCACCAACCACACTACATTCTTACGAGACAACTTTCTGAGGGTCAGTGAGCCAGGATCTGCTATAGTATGCACAGGTTCCATCCTTGTCTTTTCTTTTTTTTTTTTTTTTTTTTGGTTTTTTGAGACAGAGTTTCTCTGTGTAGCCCTGGCTGTCCTGGAACTCACTTTGTAGACCAGGCTGGCCTCGAACTCAGAAATCCGCCTGCCTCTGCCTCCCAAGTGCTGGGATTAAAGGCGTGCGCCACCACGCCCGGCACCATCCTTGTCTTTTCAAGTAGCTCATCCTGTTCTCTTCCTGTTCATATCCCTGCCAGCCCTGTGCCTATCTAAAGCTCCTGCTAGTCCAAGACTTTGCCTCTTGTTTCTTAAGGTCCTGACTTTCTGCTCTTGTAGCCAGGGGAACAGCAGGCATGTGGCTGTGTCTTTAGGACAGTTATGGCTGTGTCTGTTCTGCAGGTTTCAGAGGACCATACTAGACCTCTCTCTCCAGTGGAGATTTGCCAACCTGCCTAACAATGCCAAGCTGGAGATGGTGCCTGTGTCCCGTAGCCGCGAGGGGCCTGAGAACATAGTAGGTGTCCAGTTGGGAAGCACAGTGGTAATGCTTCTCTATCTCTGCTGGGGCTGTGGAGCATTGGATGGGACTTCAGTGGGCTGACTGGGAGATGTGTCAAAGCTTTGCCCATGGGCCTAAGAAGGGCTGAAGAGGCCTTGAAGCAAGTCCTGGGATCCTCTGCCTTCCTCAATCAATCAATCAAGCTAGAGCTGTATTTCCTACTTGATTAATTCAGGACTGGGAGTGAAAACTTTTTTCCATTATGCATGTTTTTTGTTTTTGGAGGGTTTTTTATTTTATTTTATTTTATTTTTTTAAATTGTGTTATTTGTGGTTTGGGTTTGGTCAGGGTTATTGGTAGCATTTCCCTACTGGCTAGATATTTCTGGTCCAAGATCCCGGGTTGCTGTGTGGCCTTGGCTGACAGTTGCTTCCCAGCCAGCCTTCCTTGGGTGCTTGCTGTGGCTCCGCTGCAGCTTGGCCCACCAGCTGATAGCATCTAGACCAGCAGGTGTCCAGTGTGTCGCGACATCCTTGGGGGTCAAATATCACATACTTACATTATGATTCATAACTGTAGCGAAGTTACAGATAGTAGTAGTGGAGTAATGTTGTGTTTGGGGTTCCCACAGCATGAGCAACTGTATTACAGGGTTGCAGTGTTAGGAAGGTTGAGATCCACATGCAGCCTGCATAAAGTGTTTATGAGCTTAATGGTACCACATTCCTGGGAAGCCCCCTTGGGCATCACACCCCTCTTCAGTACATGTCTCCTCAAGAGGTGGGGAGGGTCCGACCCTGGAGTCTGAGTCTGCTTGGATAGTGCTGCTCTTCCTAATTAGGTGTTCTCTCCAGGTTCGAATCGCGTTACAGCTGGATGATGGCTCCAGGTTGCAGGATGCTTTCTGTTCCCGACAGACTCTCTGGGAGCTTCTCAGCCATTTTGCACAGACCAGGTGAGCGTTGATGGGCAGCTCCAGGCTCCTCCCCGCCCCCTCCTGGCAGAGATCTGAAACCTGTACTGTGCTCCCAGCCAGGGCCCTGCAGGGCTTTGGCAGTCCTGACCTGACTGAGAAGACTGATTGGCGATGAGCTTTGGGAGGTATTGGCAGCTCAGCTTCCTGGCCTGCTGGCCTCCTTGTCCTCCAAGAAGAGCAAGCTGGGCATGGTGGCGCACGCCTTTAGTCCCAGCACTTGGGAGGCAGAGGCAAGCGGATTTCTGAGTTCGAGGCCAGCCTGGTCTACAGAGTGAGTTCCAGGACAGCCAAGACTATGCAGAGAAACTCTGTCTCAAAAAACCAAAAAAAAAAAAAAAAAGAGCAAGGCCATGCCTCCATCTTTGTAGGGACCCAAAAGATCCCAAGGACTGATGATGAGCTGCAACAGGAGATGAGATGTGTCTCCCCATATCTGTGTAAGATTTGTGTTTGGGAATCCGTGGTTAGAGTGAGCAGAAGGCTGTTAATCCTGGTACTGAGACACTGCTTTCTATGATGAATTCTCTGATATTGGGTCTGTTGGTTCTTGTTGACTAGTAGTTTAAATGTGATTCTGAAGTGTGTACAATAGTATTTCTTTAAGTTCTCTTGCAGGTGAAAGTCTGTTTTTTTGTTTTGATTTTTGTTTTTCCGAGACAGGGTCTCTTTGTATAGTCCTGGCTATCCTGGAACTTTATCTGTAGATCAGGCTGGCCTTGAACTCAGAGATCTTCGTGCCTCTGCTTTTCAAGTGCTGATATTAAGGGTGTCCACCAACACCACCAAGATCTCAGCAAAGAGATAGAAGGAGTAGTGTGTTCTCTGTCTGAAGTGGATTTAAGAATGAGTCGAGGCAGCTGAAGAGATGGCTCAGTGGTTAAGAGCACTGGCTGCTTTTCTAGGTTCAATTCCCAGAACTCACATAGTAGCTCACAACTGTCAGTAATTACAGTCCCAGGGAATCTGACATCCTTATACAGACGAATGTCACAGACATACATTCAGGCAAACACCAATGAACATAAACTAAAAATAAATTATTAAAATAAAAAAAAAGTGAGCTTAGGCCTGGTGTTAGCAGCTGTGTAAATATTAGGCCCATGCGATGGCCAGGGAGAGTGTTGGGCAGGAACTCTAGGACTTGCCCATCCCCTTTGAGTGCTAGTGAGATCATAAACATGACTGGTTAGAAAGGATCATATTGGCTGTGGGTATGCTTCAGTAGGGAGCACTTGTCAAGTGTGTATAAGGCCCCGAGTTTGACATTCGGGCTCCCATAATTCAGGACACAGAGTTTGTGAGTTTGAGGCCAGCCAGGTCTACACAGTGAGTTACAGGCCTTAAGCTGTATAAGTGTGACCTTGTCTGCAAAAACAAGGGAGGAAGGAAGGCAGATAGGCAGGGTGGCTGACGGGCCAGTAGGCTGGTAGGTACAGTGAGAAGGAGTTGTGAGAATGTAGGATCACAGCAGCAGTTTGGGCTACCTCAGTATAAGGCTTACACCTCAGCCACAAGTGTGGGTGACCTGGCCAGAGCACTACTACAGCTACATGGGCTCCTCCTCATGGTGGTTGTGGGTATTGACTAACAGCCTTCAAAGTTGAGATTGCCGCACGCCTGGGCTCATGCTTGCATCTGGCTTGGCATGTTGCTGCTGGCCAATGCTGGGCTGCTTAAGGTTGAGTTCTTTGGGGATAGAATCTCTATATCCTTGGAGGGCAGAGAGCAGGTTGCACAGGGTCAGTTGGGTTGTTCAGCCTTCTGTGCCAAGTCACTCACTACAAAGCAGGTCCAGAGAGCAGAGGCTCCAGACTTTGCCCTGCTGTAAGAACTTTCCAGAGCTGAAGACTAAGTGACCCTGACTGAGAGACTTGTTTAGTTCCAGACAGTAGGCAGAAGCCCCTTATCAAAGTATGTTGTGAAATACATGTGTTCTGTCTGGGGACAGAAATGCTGTTGCTGCTGCTTTCACAAGGGATGGCAGAGCTGGACCCTGTAGGGACAGAGTGGTGCCTTCAAGGTCTACTTGTGCTAGAATTCTCTCTTCCCAGGGTGTCACGGAAGAGTGAGGACAGAACAGACAACCCTGGATGTGAAAGGTCCCAAGTTTACTCTGCATATCCATATCCTTAGGAAAATCTGTTGATCTCCAGGGACGGAGCATACAGACTTGATGTTAGGGTGCTGGGCAGCTTCCCTCAAGGATCGCCAGGGGTGGTACAGAGAAAAGTACATATCTGTGGGGAAATGTCAGGAAAGATGAAAGGCTCAGAGAAAAGGCCTCAGAGCCATGGTGCTCACTGCAGGATCAAGACACCAAACCCCGGCTGCTTCTCCTTTGGTGTTGTGTCTGTCATCACAGGAAAATAAAGATGAAATGGCCCAGCGTATCTTGTAGTGTCTCCTGGGGAGGAGCTGAAGGACTGGAGGAGGTGGGGAAGCACTGGGGTCTGTATCCCTCAGGATGCGCTGACTCTTACTTGAAGTGCAGTTGAAGATAGTAATAGCATGATCCAGAGGACTGTGCAGCTCTGGGCCCAGGACACCTGACAGGTCTATCCATGGATGTTACAGATACTTTTAAACATGGGAATATTAGATACAGTGTGAGGTCTACTCGCCTTTCTTTCATTGTACTGGGGACAGAACCTACGGCTTTATGCTAAGCATGTGTTCTGCTACTGGGATACATATATCCTTAGCCTATTTTTTTTTTACTTCTTTTACTCTGTGTGTGTGTGTGTGTGTGTGTGTGTGTGTGTGTGTACACGCGCCAGTTCAGGAAGATTGGCTGTGCAGTAAGCCCCAGGGAGCCTTCTGTCTCTGTGTTCTGGTACTGGTATTACAGGTGTGTGCCACTATTGCCAGCTTCTGATGCGATCTCTGGGGTGTTTATGGAGCAGACATTTTCTCACTGCCCACTCCTTTTACCTTATGAGACAGGGTCTCACTTATGTGTCCAGGCTGCCCTTGGACTGTCTCTGCAGCCCAGGCAGGCCTCTAACGCAGAGGCTCCCTGCTTCAGTCTCCTGAAGGCTTGGATGGTGTCATCCTGTGCTGTCAGGTCTTTCTTTTTTGATTGTGATTGTCATAAATATTTTCCTAAGATCCTCATGGTGTTCCTTTCTGCATGTTGCCGTCTGTTGAGTGGATAGCCTCCATTTGTACCTGTGCTGACAGAGCCTGCTCCTCAGTGTGTGGACTGTGTCCACAGAGCTGGAGTGAACTGCTCAGCTACCCACAGTCCTACTTTTTCTTTCAGGATAAATTCAGAGATAGAGTCAGTGGATCAGGAGGTGAGAGAGACATCATGAATTCCAGCTCTGAACTTTCAGACCTGAGCTGGTGCTCACTTACGCCCCCGAGTGGATGCAGTTTTAGTCTCACAGTGAGGTGTGGAGACTCTGTAGCAGAGACAACAGTCTCATCAGTAGAAACCTGAGGGGTAAGCAGGTTCCAAGTAGTGTGTCCAGGGCTTTAGGTATTCTTAATTTCTGCCAAATTGTACATGCAGGAAGCTGGTCACTTCCTTGATGCTTCTTGGAAGATGGAAGCATCCAAGAACTCTGAATGCCATGCCTGTGGGGATGCCAGAGATCAAGCATCGAGGCCCACAGCCCACGAAAGGCTTCTGTTGAGGTTATCATATGTATGTAAAGCATGCTTTGTGTATGTGTGTTTGGAAGGCACTAGGTGGTTTTCTGGCCGGATCCAACCATACCCAGATTACTGGGAATGCCTTGTAGGCCACCTATGCTGGTCATGGCCATACCTCAGAACTTTCTAGAACTGTGTTAGTGAAAAAAATAAAAAGAAGTATAATTAACTTTATAGATAAGTTTATCTAAGTACATCTAAAATGATATTGTCATTTATGGTGTGAGGCTTTTGAAGACTGATTGATATTTTGTTTTGTTTTGTTTTTTGTTTTTTTTTGAGACAGGGTTTCTCTGTATAGCCCTGGCTGTCCTGGAACTCACTTTGTAGACCAGGCTGTCCTCGAACTCAGAAATCCGCCTGCCTCTGCCTCCCGAGTGCTGGTCAGGCTTGCTTTGAACTCAGGGATCTATCTGCCTCTGCCTCCTGAGGGCTGGGATTAAGGGCATGTGCCACCATGTCTGGCTTGAAGATTTATTTATTTCTGGTTTTCATGCTTGTCTGCATATATGTATGTGCATATGTGCTTTGTGCCCACAAAGGTGAGAGAGGGAGTCAGCTCCCCTGGAACTGGAGCTAACAGATGCTTGTGAACCACCAGGTGGGTGCTGGAAACCAGAGCTGGTTCCTCTGCAAGAGTAATAAGGCTCTTAACTGCTGAGCCATCTTCCCAGACTGCGTATGAAAATTTTGAAATTGGAGAGTCTCCTTTGGAGCTTGGACCATCTCTAGTTGCCTCAGGGACTGGCTAGACCTTCTGTCTACTTCTCTGGTACCAGGAAAGTAGCTGGGGCTGCTGACTTTGGGCTGCTCCATGGTCCCATACCCCGATGGCTGGACTTATGCTCTTTCTTTTAGTCTTTTTTTTTTTTTTTTTTTTTTTTTTTTTTTTTTTTTTTTTTTTTTTTTTTTTTTTGGTTTTTCTCTGTATAGCCCTGGCTGTCCTGGAACTCACTTTGTAGACCAGGCTGGCCTCGAACTCGGAAATCCACCTGCCTCTGCCTCCCGAGTGCTGGGATTAAAGGCGTGCGCCACCACACCCGGCTGTGCTCTTTCTTTAAGGTCATATGATGGAGAATTTCTTCAGTGGTTAAGCAAGACACACATGCAAATAGCAGTGCTCAAAGGCTATAGAAGTGGAGATGAGAGACAGGGACCCTGGGGCTTTGTCGTGTTACCAGTGCCTCCTGCTATTAGTCAGGATTTACCACATGTCCAGAGATCCTGTGGCTATCCACACAGCCCACATGGGTATGTAGTCAGTAAGGCCAGTCCAGCAGGCTACATCAGGCAAGTGGCCACCAGGAAGTATTGAGTAAGACAGAGATGAGATGGGGTGTGAGGAGCTCGGAGGGCATGAACTAGAGTATGTGCTTTGGGACACCCCAGGATTCAGGTCTCTGCCCTCAGGCTGTTCTCTGAAGTCTGTTTGGGAACAGTGTGGGTTCTTTCTTTTTCTTTTTTTCTTTTGTAAAATGTCAAGTTGATGAACTCATTGCAAAGGGGACTTGCCCTCAGAGGTGCCAACTGTGCACACTGGACACTCTGAGGACCCTACTGACTTCGTGTGGCCTGTCCTAAGATGTGTCCCTTTCTTCACTGGGTCCTCTGCCTCTGCCTCTGCCCCTGCCCGTGTCCCACCTGGTTGCTGTATGCACCAAGCCCTTTCTCTGCCATTCCTAACTCTGAATGGCTAGCAACCCTCAGGAGAGCTGGGTGATTCTTGGGGTTCGCAGGGTATTGCAGGTCATAGAGAAGACTGTGGGTGAGGATAGCACTCCTCTGGGGGCTGAGATCAAACCTATGGCCATATTCAGGGTAGGTTTGTGTACCCAGTGGCTCCAGCTCAGTTCCTGCCTGTAGCTGTCTGTGTAAGTCCAGAGGCTTCCTTCCTTTGACTTGTGTAGGCTCAGTTGTCTGGGCTTCTTTGTTCCCTCTAGATGGAACCTGGACACATGGAACGCTATTGTCACCAAGCAGTGGGCACTGGCTCCTAGTCCTCTCAGCACATGAGCTTATCCTCAGAGGGCACCTAAACCACAAAAAGCCCGACTGCCTCTAGTCCCAGATCTGGTGTTTTTGCTGGTCTTGCCTGTGTGGGTCATTGTCTGTTTGGAAACATAGTGGTGCCAGGCTTTTCTTGGCAGCACTTGTGTTAGTCCTAGTCCTGTGTGTCAAGTCTGAACAGGTGACATGTACAAAGGCTGTAGACAGTGCTTGTCCTCAGTGTACAATGCTCCTGTCCTCATAAGGATTTAAGACTCAAATGTCCAGACTATCCACCCCTAGGGAATAGTGAGCTTTGTGGTGAATGAGGCATGCATCTGAAGGGACAGTGGTGACATCTGTGTCCTGCTCAGCCACACTGACTCCCACCAGGGAAGGCTTGCTGGTCTTGGATACCACTAACACACTTTCTCTTGTTCCTGGGGGCATCCCTCCTGTGGGTGAGCAGACTCCATAGAAGCCATTAACCACCACCTGGTGGTGCATTTCTCCATCTGGAGCTTGAGGTCCTGTGGCTCAGGCTTGCCTGGGGGAAAGGAGTAGGCTCTGAGAGGTCTGTGTGGGTGTGATGGAGACCCACTGGTACATGAGGTTTTGAGTCCCATCGCTAGGACTGGCAGTTCCGCTTGCTAGGCAGGGGTGGCAGATCTGGAAGCTATTTTGGCTGCCCCTTCCTGGGCCTGTGGCCACACGGCATGTTTATACACTGTTCTTCTCAGATGCTGCATGAGGGAATTTGATCTGCCTGCTTGCTCTGGAGAAGCCGCACATCAAAGTTGGCCACTGTCTAATAATTTGATGTCGGGCGGGTTCTGTCCCTATTGTAATTTGTTATCCTATAATGCCCCAAGCAAGGGCTTGTAGACAGGGCACTGCATTGGCCTTTCTCTTGCGCTGGTTCAAGCAGCCCTGGGTCAGGTAGCCTGGCAGCATGGCCTTCTTGTAGAAGAGTGTTCCATGTCTGCTATCTGGGAGGCAAAGCCTCTGTGTTCTCGTCTTCCTTCCCAGACTGTCCCCTTGTTCCCTGGCCTATCTTCTTGGGCAGTGAGGGCAGTTCCAGTCCGCAGTTGCACAGTGACCTGTGTGAATGGTGCTGTATGGTTCTGCCTGGCCTTTCATGGAGAGTATACCAGCTGAGAACCTCATAGACCCCATGGAGCTAGAAGCCTGTCTCGCAGGTTGGGCTTTGTGGTCTCCTTAAGCTCTGTTTTGTTGTCCTGACAAGGCCACTGGGAGCAGGTGAAGCTGCAGTGCTGAGCTCTGAGGAATGTGTTGTCGAATGGGAGCACACAAGGGCAGAAGTGCAGAACACCAAAGGCAAGTGTGCTCTGCACACAGGCCACAGAGGTTTGATGGTGGATTTGGACATAAGTGCTCAGTGTCCTTGAGCTGGACCATGGGCCTGTGGGCTGATGCTCAGCCCTTCTCTAATAGACTTACTCCATGCCACCAGTGCCAGGCTCACTCCTGTGGACTCTTACCCATTGGAGCTGTGTTTGCCACATGTGTGTCCCACAGGTCCTTTGAGCACGTGGGGTTGATCATGGTGCATGTCTCATGTCTAGATGATCCTTGGATACTGGCTTCTAGCTCTCCCTGTCCTGCCCTGTCCAAGGTCAACACTTACCTATTCCTTGTATCCTCACTCCTGGCCACCAGCTCAATTCCTGCCCTGACTCTGCCTTTCTGTCTGGGCCATAATGATCACGAGGCCTGGCTGGGTCTTCTCCTTTGCCCATAGGCTCAATTGTTTTTTCCTTTGGAGAAGAGCTGACCTTAAGCATGGTTGCACTAAGGTCTGAGATGGGGGTCTCGGTGTTAGGAAATGTAGGCATTAAACTTGCAGTCAGTCCACCAGCAGAGGAAATGTTTCAGGGCCAGCCAGTCATCTGGCCCCCATTAGTCACCTCATATGTCAGCAAAAGGTAGGCTATTTGTGGGTTGGAGGTGGGGGGAGGTGTCGCTGTGTGACTTATAGTTAGGTCTACCGGTGCCCACTGAATGCTCCTTAGGGTTTCTGTGTGGAGAGGGACATTGTTTGAAAGGTGGGTGAGAATGATAGAGGGCAAAGAACAACGTCATCCGTCTGTGGGGCCTTCCCGTCGCTTTCTTGCTCTCTGCCTCAGTGGATCTGAGTGCTGCCTGGGACTGCCATCCATGATGGGGAGACAGGTCTCTCTCTCATCCTGTTTTGGGTGACCCCTGTGGGTATGCTTCCCAAGAGGGCGCTGCTCTCACTCTTTGTGTCCAGGCACAAAAGGGACACTTATCCTTTGGGGTCCTGGGTCAAGGACAGTTGTAGGCCATTACTTCAAGCTGCCTGTGGGTCAAGAACTGATGTCTTTCACCCTTCCAGGGGTCTGCTACCCTCCCTCAGACCTGCTGTCCACTATGGGTCTGGGTAAGAGAACAGCTCATGGTGGTGCTTATGGCCTTGAGAGCCTCTGCTGCTTAGAGTCTGCCGAATGGGGTTGTGTCCTAAGCTGGGCGGGCTTGGGTGTCAGGGCTAGACCCAGGGTCCTTGACTGCTTGCACTGATGTTGGCAATGTTCAGCATGGGGATAGGGCTGTTTATCCCCTTTGGGTCTCATGCCATGTGGTGGCCTGGCTGAAGCGGGTAGGAGGAGTTAATCCCTGGCTGTGTCTGATGGCTGAGGCCCTTCTGGGCTGGCTCCATGCAGCCCTTGATTTGCCTCCTGTTGGTGGCTATGGAGTCCAGGAGGGAATCAGGAAGCCTGGGGTCTCTGCTGGTTCCTCATGTTTTCCTTCTTTTCTTTCCAGGGAGCGTCTGCAGCAGCTGGGTGAGAAGACCCCTGTCTGTGTATACATGAGGGACGAGGTAGGTGTTGGCCGCCAGACTTCTTCCTACACTTAGCAGCCCAGCCCGCTTTCCAGCCTTCACTGCCTTGAGTCTTCAAAGCAGTGGCGGGAGCCCCAGCCCCTGAAAGCATTATGTGTTCTGTGGAAAAAAGCGGAACAGCCGGCTCCACTGGAAGCCGACCACGGCCGCCCGGGCTGCTCCTAAAACCTCCCTCAGTGCCCTGTTTGTTTTTTCAGCTTCTCTCAAAGCTGGAGAGTCACAAAAGTGGTTTCATTTTAGTAAATATTTGCTTTGCTCTGTGTTTTGATCTTTTTCAAAACTGAGTGCAGCGTGGCGCAGGCAAAGCTGGCAGTGAGGCCGTGTTGGCCCGCCAGCCCCGCCCGCTACCACGAGGACCCTCCTAGCCCTGGGTCCCCTGACCTCACAGGGGCTTTTTGTTTCTTCCCTGGCCCAGTGCCTTGTCCTGGTTTAGGCAGAGGCATGCTGTTTCTGCAGGTCCCCAGGAAGGTCCTGGGGTGGGACTTCTCTGTGATCCCCATTTGAGACTCTTCAACCCAAGGCTGTGAGGGGCTGTGAGGGTGTAGAAAGCTCCTCTGACCACTTTCTTCCTGCAATGAAGAGGTGGACCACAGGACCACAGAGACCCAGCCTGATCATCCTGTTTGGCTGCACACTCTAGGTCTCGTGCTGTATGTGACTGTCTGCCCTTGAGGGCAGCTCCTCAGAGGCCTACCTTGGGTCCAGTGGGCACGGCTGTGAAGTAGCTGAGGCTGGAGATGGCAGCACATTGTGTGGCCTCAGATAGTACACTGAGAAGGTTTTGTCACCCTGCACAGGACAGGACAGGACAGGACAGGACAGGACAGGAGAACCCATGAGACAGTGCATTCTGATCTGGGGACTCTTACAGAAGAGTGGGTGCCACTGTCTTGCTTTCTGTCCACCTGATAGGGTGGACTCTCTCTGTGGCCTGGTAAACATCTGTGTGGTACTGACAAGAACCTGATGCAGGGACCTATCTGGACCCTGGCGTCCCAGGTTGCCTACTGTCTCTTGCCCATTGTTCTAGAGGGCCACTAGGATGACTGGGATGTGGTAGCCTGGAGCTGTGGCAGCCATGAGAATGTAGAAAGATGTGCAGGCACTGGGGAGGCACAGTGGAGAGCTGGCCAGTGGGGGCTCTGGAGCTGGTGCTCAGGGAGCTATGGAGTATGGGGCTTGCAGTCTGCATGTCTGTTTCCAAGATGCTGGCCAAGAGATCCTCAGTCTCTTGACCCTGAGCATAGCTAGAGGCTGAGCACAAGATTCTTGGTTTCTGGGCATCCTTAGTCTGCCCTCTCCAGATGTAGTGGGCTGTGTGCACCGCTGAGGAGACTGGACCAGGTCAGGAGACAGATGGTTTGCAGGTTCTCAGCTGCTGCAGACCAGTTGCAAACTTGTCCTCACAGAATATGGGACTTTTAGGGACAGCTGAGGTGTGTGGAAAGAGAATTCCTCGGGGGCCTTAGCTTGGGAGGTTTTTATCAACCAGAGCTCAGTAGGTAGAAGGAGTTGTTCCAGGCTTGACGATCGAGGCAGGGCCTATATGTCCTTTGTTTTTCTGCAGGTGACTGGTAGAGCTGCCTTACAGAACACAACGCTTCAGTCACTTGGCCTGACAGGTGGTAGTGCCACCATCAGGTAGGGATGTCAGAGTCTCTAGGCTTTCGGATCTGTTTATTAAAAAAAAAAAAAAAAAGGCGGGGTGGGGGTGGGGGTTGATATGGCACATGTCTGTAACCCTAGAATTTCAGAGCCTGAGGTGGGAGAGCCTGGAGTTGGGGGCCTGGGCAGGGATGTGGAAAAGGTTCCTGGAGGTGGGAATGTAGGTAGTACAGTCCCTACTGTGCCTTCAAGGACTACTCCTTCCAGCCGTTTTCTCATGTCTTCTCTGTAGAGAGAAGACATGGATTTAAGAAGGGACCCTGAAGGAGTGAAGGGCCAATCTGTGGTGTTAGACTCACTTTTGTGCTCTCCTCAGGTTTGTCATAAAGCAGTGTGACACCACCAGCAAACAGGAGTCCATAGCTGTCAGGAACAAGGCCCCGGGAAGTCCGGTCTCCTCCATGTCAGCCGACCAGGCATCCAGTAGCCCATTGCTTCCTCTGAACTCTGGAGAGTTCAGCAGGGGAGACCTAAACCATCGGGGTGATGCAGGCACCTCAGGGACCAGCCTTGAAGGTGGCCCCAAACCTGCGGATGCTCAAACAAAGCAAAGCACCAGTGAGCCTGCATCGGCCCCGTTCGTTCCCTTCTCTGGGGGGGGCCAGCGGCTGGGGGGCCCGTCTGCATCCTTGAGACCTCTAGCATCACCTTCAGCCAATTCATCCAAGTTTTTCTCTGGCCCTGGGGGCCCTTCTAAGCCCAAGAAGTCAAAGCCTGGTGAGGAGCCCCAGCAGGAGCCTGAACCGGTAAGGCATATACTGAGCCCCAGGGGCCAAGGCTGAACTATGGCAATGCTGACCCTGATGTCCACAGGTGGTGGGCGCCTCCGGGGGAAAAGCTTTCCATTTAAGTATGTGGAAGTAGGAACTGCCCAGACCACCAGCAGCAGCGTGTCTGTGCTACCTAGAGTATTCCTCATGGGGCTTTCAGCCTACTTTCCACAGGGAGACCGAGGACAGCAGCTGTCTACCTTGTGCCTGGTTGGGAGGTTTTGATAGTGTGGAAGTCCCATGCCAGGCAGCCTTCCTGTCATCTTCTTGTCACTGGGCAGTGGGTTTGAGGCCTAGATGGAGATTGTGTAAGAATGGCAGTGAATGTGTCTGTGGGTCAGGATCTCCCTGCCTTCATTGGAAGTTTAAGTGGGCTGTAGGGACGAGGCTTTGCTGTGCGAAGTGCTGTGACTCAGCTCAGCTGGAGAGAGAGCCCTCAGAAAATGGCCCACCCAGTGGTCCCTGGTCTAGCGTGACCTGTTCTGTGTTACTGTGTTTTTTGTTTTTGTTTTTGTTTGTTTGTTTGTTTGAGACAGGGTATTATTGTGTAGACCAGGCTGGCCTTGAACACCCAGTGAGCTGTCTGGTTCTTCCTCCTGAGTGCTAGAATTAAAGGTGTTCACCACCATGCTTGGCATAGCTTTGTCTTAATTCTGGATCTTTGAGCTGCAATTATTGTCACCCTGACCCCATTTGTCTCTGATTCTTATCCTACCATCCTGGTAATGCATGTATTTATGCATGCTTTACAAGTGTGTAGGCTCATGTGTGCATGGCGTGGGTATGGGAATGTAATGAACATGTGAACACAGGTATATGGAAGCCTGAGGCTGATGTCAAGTCAGTCAAGGAATAGAAAGGTACTTTTATTTTAGATCACTCTTTATGGTCAGTTGATGGGTCAGGGCATGGCCTCGTGAGCACCTTTTCCAACCCTAGGTGTCACTCCAGCAGGAGACTCAGGAGGATGTGGTGTGGCCATTGTTTGGTGCCATGGGTATTCCCCATGCACCCATCTCTGGGTTCCAGGTGAGGTGTTTGCTTGCCCCCGGGGCCTCTGAGCAACCCAAGTGCCCTGTATAAATAACCTCACTGAGGGTTTCCTCAGGAAACATGGGAAGTTCCTGGACTGTCAGCTCTGCTCCTTCATGAGTTTGTTCCTGGGAAGAGCCCAGTCTTCCAGAGTCCAGCCCAGCAGGACTTGGTTCAGCAGGACCTGTGGTCTCTGGCCTAGGGCTGGAGAGGGTCTTTCTCTGGCCAGCACATTGCCTAAAGTTAGCTCTGGGGCAGGCTGTAAGGTGACCATGGCCTGGAGCCCTGATGCCGGTGTCTTAAAGGAGGGCAGCTGTTCAAGAAGGAAGATGATTTATTAATTTTCCTTAAGATGTTAAAAATTATTATTTTTGTTTTAAAGACAGGGTGTCACCCTCTAGCCTTGGCTAATATGGAATTGGCTCTGAAGATCCAGCTGGCCACTTCACTCAGAGATCTATCTCCCAGTCTCTGCCTCCTGAGAACTGGGGTTAATGGCATTACCACCACATCTAGCTTTTTTTTTTTTTTTTTTTTTTTTTTTTTTTTTTTTTTTTTTTTTGGTTTTTCGAGACAGGGTTTCTCTGTGTAGCCCTGGCTGTCCTGGAACTCACTTTGTAGACCAGGCTGGCCTCTAACTCAGAAATCTGCCTGCCTCTGCCTCCCAAGTGCTGGGATTAAAGGCGTGCACCACCACGCCCGGACACACCTAGCTCTTTTAACATTTTCATGTGTGTGCATGTATTTATGCATGCTTTACAAGTGTGTAGGCTCATGTGTGCATGGCGTGGGTATGGGAATGTAATGAACATGTGAACACAGGTATATGGAAGCCTGAGGCTGATGTCAAGTCAGTCATCCTTGGTCAACTTTTTACCTTATTCATTTGAGGCGGTCTCTCAGTCAAAGCCGAGTTCCCCCATGTGGCTGATTCTGTTAACTAGGTTGCTCTGGGGATCCCTTGTCTCTGGTTTTGGAGGCTAGAATCATAGGTGGGCTGTCAGGCACACACCTTGCTCCTTCTGCTCCCCAAGACAGGGTCTCTCTGTGTAGCCTTGGAGCTCACTCTGTAGACCAGGCTGGCCTTGAATTCATAGAGATCCGCCTGCCTCTGCCTTCCAAGTGCTGGGATTAAGGGCATATGCCACCACTGCCTGGCTCACATCTGGCACTTAAGTGGGCTTGGGGAACCTGAGATCCTATCCTCATGCTGCTGAGCAAGTGGTGTAATCACTGAGGCATCTCCTTAGCCTCCTTGTTTTTCTTTTTTGAGATACCTGTCTTTAGAATGTAGCCAGATGACCTTGAATTTGTAACCCTTCTCTCTCATCCATCCAGTGCCACCAGGCCAGGCCTCCTCCAGCATTTTCTGTGTTTTTAGGGCAGGGTCTCTCCATCCCATGGTTTACTGATGTACACTGTCTGAAGTTTGACCCTCCTCATTGCTTATCTCCCTCCCACTCAGCATACATTTAGATCCCAATACTGCTGTGCAGGCTGACATGTTTCATAGCAGCCTGCAGCCTCATGGCTCCTCGGTGCCGTGTGCTGTTGCTGCCTCTAACAGTCGCCGATGAGGTGGGTGGAGAGAGGGAGAGGGAATGAGAATGTGTTAAAGCTGTATTTTATTTAGTGTGTGTGTGTGTGTGTATACTTGAGTGTAAGTACCCATGGAGGCTAGAAGAGAGCATTGGATTCTCTGGAGCCGGTGATGTGGATGGTTGTAAGCCATTTGATATGGGTGCTGGTAATCAAACTTGGGTACCATTCAAGAGCAGTGAGCATTGTTGACTGCCGAGAGCTCAGAGTTGTGTTTTATAACACTTTATCTTTGGTTATTGTGACTGAGTGTAACCCTCCTGAGTTCTTGGCCCTTGGGCTTTGCCTTTGTTCTATGGATGTCCTTCAGCCACTGTAGAGCTCCTGGTGGGTTGGGTTGTGTCAGTTGAGTCACTGTGTCTGTGATGCTGGCATGCATCCCTTATTGCACAGGAAGCCTAGTGGACCTATGGAATCTGTTCCTGATCTTTGTGCTTTCTGAGTGATCAGGTGATATCTTCTGACTTTGAGTTCCTTTGACTCCATGAGTTAATTTTTGTTCTATGTATAGAGTATGAGATAGGATTTTCTGGGTTTCCCCTCAGTGCTTGGTTCTAGCCAGTTTTGCAGCACTGTCTAGCTTCCGACTTGTTCTGTCCCAGTGGCGTCCCAGTCTGTGGAGCTGGTCTCCCTCCAGTGGCTCCCTGCTGGTGAGGCTTGTCTTGGAATGGCTGCCAGCAGTCTCCTCCTTACCTCTCTTTGCCAAAAGTGACATGTCTCTTCAAGGACTTTATCCTTTCAAATAGTTTTCAGAATGTTAGCCAAGTTCCTGCGAGACGGCTGTTGGACCTGTGTGAAGCTCTGTGGAGTCTCTGTTTGCTTCAGGAGAATCAGTTGTGTCTCCTCGTGTGGCCCTCACATGTTCTTCCACACGTTTGTCGCCTTCTGTCCTTTAATGTAGGGTGTGGACGCTTGAGGTTATGGTTGTAAATGTGGAGTAGTATCAGGGTTCCTGCTGTGCAGTTACCAGTGGCACCTGTATTAGTTCTAGGAAGTCTGTCTGGTTTTTATTGGGGTCTCCTAAGCTTGGTTTTTTTCAGTATCAGATCTGACTTGTCTCTGAGTGTCCAGTGTTCTTTGAGTCATGGCACTCCTGATGCAGGCCTTGCCTTGGCCTTAGGGAAATACTCTAGAGCTTTATTAGACTAAGGCCTTTATTCCTGAAATTTCTTATCTTCAGATCTAGGCGCATTTTCTGTATTGGTGGTGAGCCAGTGAGTGCCGCCTTCTTCAGCCTCGTGGTTGAGATTTTGGGTGAATGTGGGTGGAGCTTTTCCTGCTTTCAGGCCAGTGATGCTTCATTTTGGCCACATGTAAGTGTAGGTTAACTAACAGTTTACTTCTGACTTTTGCTTTTGTAGTCATAGGGGAGATAGGCGGGCAGCCTTGCTCACTCTCCCTCCCTCCCTCTTTTTTTGTTTTGTTTGGTTTTTGGTTTTTCGAGACAGGGTTTCTCTGTATAGCCCTGGCTGTCCTGGAACTCACTCTGTAGACCAGGCTGGCCTCAAACTCAAAAATCCGCCTGCCTCTGCCTCCTGAGTGCTGGGATTAAAGGCATGCGCCACCACGCCTGGCCTTTCCTCACTCTTTATCCAGCGGCTTCTGCAAGCCCTACCTCTGGCAGGCTCTCTGAGCCTTTGGCTGGATTGTCTTGGCCGTCCCTGCCCTGGACTCTGTCTGCATGCATCTTCTCACCATAGCTAGGCTGATTAAGCCTCAATGTCCTGTATGGAAGTGTCCGCAGCACCTTTGGACTTTGGAGGAGGTAGATGAGGCCATGGACAGCCCTAGTACAGACTAGAGACCAAAGGAATCCAGTATTGGACATGGGGAGGAAGTGATAATGGCCCAGTTATCACTTAGGACTGGGCCAGCAAGTGTGCCAGGTAAGGCAGGCCTAACTAACTGTAGCGCCTGCTTTCCTGAATCTCCTGGATACTAATGGGTCCTCTTTGTAACTTGGGTGACTTTATCACACTTGGTGATTTTCCTGTCTATGAAGCTTTATTTTTTATTTTGACTTTTTGGGTTTTTTGAGACAGGGTTTCTCTCTGTAGCCCCAGCTGGCCTCAAACTCAGAGAGATCCTCCTGCCTCTGCTTCCCAGGTACTGGGATTAAAAGTGTACACCACCACACCTGGCCTCATGAAGCTTTATTTAAAAAACAAAAGACAAACTTTCCCACTTCTCTGAAAGCACTTCATCTGAAGCTGTGCCTTTCTCAGTCTTCGCTGCTAATACTTGCTTCCCTCTCATTTGCTATGTGTGCTGCTGAGGTGGGCAGTGTGTATTGAGGCAAGGTCTCCCTGTATATCCTGCTTAGCCCAGATCTCACCTGCTTAGCTCCTGTGCCCATGATTGTGGGAGCTGTGGTATGATGTCTTGATTCTGGTCGCCATCATGCAGGGGACCCACCCCGAGGATATTGTTGGGGCCCTCACCTAGTGACTCTATGGACAGTTCATAAGGCTGGGGCTGAGGGTATGATAGTGTGTGTTAGAATACAGGGCAAGGTGCGTTGAGCCCACCACTGTGGGGCTGACACTGTCGGTAGCCAGTGGCAGGTCATAGTGTTGGTCCTATCTAGACACCTCTGCTTAGGGCTCTCACTCCTGCTCCTGTCTTCACACCTGAGGGGGGAGGCTGGTTACCTGTGTCCATAGCGGGTGAGTGGTCACTCTTGTGTACCTCTTTAGTACCTTGATTATCTATTTGCTCGTGGCCCTGAACCCCAGAACCGTCCTTGTGGAGCATCCTGGGATAGAGAAGGTAGAAGTGCCTGCCGTGTCCTTTATCCTCGCTGATTCCTGCCCTGTGATGTTTGGCTAGATCCACATGGTTAGGGATAGCTGTTTCCAGAGCCTTGGCCATGTCTGTTTAAGGGGCAGGGCAACTGTGTCTTTCTCTTACGTTGAAGGTGCCAGTTATCAGCCTCTCGCTCCCTCCATGCCAACTCAAATTCCATTTCCTGGACTGTCTATGGGTGCAGCAGTCAGAGCAGCCAGTCTGGTCAGCTTGCCAGGCAAGCAGTTATTGTCTCAGTGTTGGGATCCCAGCATAAGCCCTAAGCACTGAGCCCAGGGCCCCCAGCCAGCCAGCTTGTTCCATGGAGGGTGCGCATGTACTGCTTGTGCTCCTCCAGCCTTTGATCTGAGAGCCTGGCCAGCTGATTGATTGTGGAGCGTGTGTCGTGTCCCCCCCACCCCCCTTGTGCTTCTTGTCACCAGCAGCCCCACACACCCAGAGGGCTGGCTGGCCACATGCATCTGCTTTGTGTCCCTACTCAGTCTTGGGGGGAGGGGGACGGGAACAAAACAGAACTTTTTTGGGGAACTTCAAAGGTACACTTTAGTAATCAAAAAGAGTTTCCAAGTTTCCCATTAATGTTTTGCCTGTGTGTGGTTTTTGGATTTAAATAAAGACTCAGAAGAAAGAGACAGGATAAAATACAGGCAGGTCCTCGCTGAGGCCCGGGATGGTTCACAGAGCCTGGCGGTTCCTGCCTTTGATGTCAGACATTAATTATTAGAAGGTAGTTTTACTGGCGATCAGAACCGGGCTCTGGGAGAGGCTGGGGCTGCCCGGCGCCCCCTGGCCATGTCCTTTGAAGTCCCCACAGCCCAGGAGGCCGGCTTGTAGCTCTAGTTCACTTGCAGGCTGACATAGTGCGTGCGCACACACACACACACACACACACACACACACACACACACACACACACACCATGCCTGTAGCCTCTCCAGCAGCTGGCACAGGGGCCAGCCCTGATCAAAGGCCCTGGTCCTCTTGGGCAGGTCTGGCTGCCCCTGGCCAGTTTGCCTCTCCCCCTCAGGGGATTTCCTACTTGTCTGCCCCTCATACCCACTCACACAGTCTGGCCTCATCCTCTGTACCCTGGGCTGGTGACTGGTTAGTACTAATGGGATCGGAAGGGGTCTGTCTAGGGTGTGGGATACCAGAAGGTTGTTGTGCCAAACTTAGTGAGAATACCCACCTGGACCACTGAATGTCAGGCAGGGCAGGGTGACAGGTGTCTGTGATGGCTGGAGTCTTATGCCCTTGGGGGTGCTGTGATTCTGTTTGCTCTTTTCTGCCCTAGGGGTTTCTGTTTCTGCTATCTTCCTTCACAGGCTGGCTATGGGCCTGCTGTGCTTGGGTGTTTATGGATAGCCTCAGGCTCTGAGGACCAAGCTCACTTCTTTTGAGAGCTACAGGCCACTCCTTCATTGGAAAGTCCACTGTGGCTTTGCAGTGGCCAACTGAGTGTCTGGTCTTTTGTTTGTTTTGTTTTAAAGTATTTTATTTGTATTTATCTGCTTGCTTGCTTGTTCCCTTGTTTGTTTTGGGACTAGGGTCTTACTATGTAACCTTGGCTGACCTGGAACTTGCTATGTCGACCAAGTTAGTGTCAAATTCACAGATATCTGCTTGTCTCTACCTCCTGAGTGCTGGAACTAAAGGCACGTGTTACCACATTATCTTTATTTTCAATAATGTGTATATGTGTATAACTGTGTGTAGGTATGTGTACATCGGTGCAGTACCCACACATGCCAGAAGAGGGCGTTGGGTCTGTGGAGTTGGGGTTTCAGGAGGTTGTGAGCCACCCAATGTGAGTTCTGGAGACTGCACTTGAGTTTTCTGTAAGAGCAGCATGTGCTGAGCTCTCCCTCTGAGTTCCTTTCTGGTTTTGCAGGTGCTTAGGCGTCACTGAGTGACTACAGGGCCTACTGCTCATTAGGCGGGTGTTGTAGAGCAAGGACCCCCATTTGTTCCACCTAACCTGGGCTCCCAGTTTGTATTTCGAGTGTGTTCCAGTGTTCTATCCTTTCTTGAATATTTATCCTTTATTATTTGTTTTGATTTTTAGACTTTTACGTAGCCTTGGCTGGCCTGGAACTTACTATGTAGAACAGGTCGCCTTGAACTCATAGAGGTCCTTCTGCCTTTGCTTCCTGAGTACTAGGATTATAGATATGTACCACTAGACCCAACATAGAGGTTTATCTTTCCTGAGCCCCCAGGAGCAGCTGCCAGCCTGGCCAGGCCCTGCCATCCCGTCCCTGGTCTGGCTGTTACATTTAGGGAGGTGAGAGGTGAGAGGTGTGCTTGTGATGCCCGCAGCGGTGCACCAGATGTTCACGCGGGGTGCCCCTGCTGCGGCCGAGGGGTGCCCCTGCACACTATTGGTTTGTTTGTTAGGATTTGTTTGTTTGGTGTTTTTTTTTTTTTGGTTTTGGTTTTGGTTTTTCGAGACAGGGTTTCTTTGTGTTCCCCTGGCTGTCCTGGAACTCACTCTGTAGACCAGGCTGGCCTCGAACTCAGAAATCCGCCTGCCTCTGCCTTCTGAGTGCTGGGATTAAAGACGTGCGCCACCACGCCCGGCTTTTGTTTGGTTTTTTAAGAATAGGGTTTGGCTGTCTTGGAACTTGCTCTGCAGACCAGGCTGGCCTCGAACTCAGAGATTCACCCTCCTCTGCCTCTGGAGTGCTGGAATTAAAGGTGTGTGCCATGCCTGGCTGCGCTCTCTTCTTTTAAAAAAGGCTTTGGTCACTTTTTTGAGAAGGAAGTAATTTATATCCACAGTAGAGAAGCCACAGTGAGGAACAATAGACATGAAAATGGGAACCTGCCTAAGAGTAGGGTGTGCTAGTTGTGTTGGGGTGGCGCTCCCCGGAGGTAGGTGTCTTGGATTGGAGCAGCACTGCTCTGTGCTGCCCCAAGTCTGAGTCAGTCTGGCACAACTGTGTCCTGCTGTGCCGCAGTCCAGGGCCTTTGATGGTGTCCATGTGCTCAGGCGCCTCCTCCCCTCCCTCCCTCCCTCCCTCCCTCCCTCCCTCCCTTCCTCCTGAGGGTGGCTGAGCCCTCCTTGTGAGTAACAGGAGGTTTGGCCTGCATCCCTCTTGTAGTGATTCATGTAAGCTCAAAGCCTCAAGGGGAAACGCTTCACATTCCCCTCACCAAAGCCATTGTCAGCGCCCGCCGGCTGGGCTGAGGAAAGGCAAGCAAAGGGAGCAGGCGGCTAGTGATGGAGAAGCTGGAAACTCTGAGATTGAGGTCACCTCGAAAGAGTGTTCACATGTTTTCTTCATCTGTCATCTCATCCTGGAAAATCACTGTCAAAAGAGGAAACTTGAGCAGGCCGATTTCTTTCTTTCTTTTCTTTTTTTTTTTTTTTTAAAGATTTATTTATTATTATATATAAGTACACTGTAGCTGTCTTCAGACCCACCAGAAAAGGGTGTCAGAGCTCATTACAGGTGGTTGTGAGCCACCATGTGGTTGCTGGGATTTGAACTCAGGACCTTTGGAAGGGCAGTCAGTGCTCTTACTGGCTGAGCCATCTCACCAGCCCGAGCAGGCCCATTTCTGATGAGTAGGGCATCCTGCGGCCACAAAACCCTGCGGGGCTGGCCAGGCCAGGCCAGGCCAGACCTCATGGAGTTCTCTTCCTTCTCTGCTTGGAGTGGTAGTCCCTTAACCTCTACTTCCCACTGACCCTGGGGTGGCTCCAGTCTGGAGATTGCTTGTTACAGTGGTGCCCACCTGCCTCGCAGGGGCGCTGTCCTACATGCCTCCTGTGCCCTAGTTCTCAATTGCTCGGGGTCAGATGTGGTGGACTTTAGGGATGTGGCATATGAGAGGCCACTGCTTTCTGTCCCCATCAGCTCTTCCTGGATGTGGCATATGGGAGACCACTGCTCTCTGTCCCCACCAGCTCTTCCTGGCTGCTTCCTGCTCACCTCGCCTCTTTTCTGGTCAGTGTGCAAGATCCTCACTGCTAGCCAGGACTCGGAATCTGTTGTGTTCCTAGGTTCCCTGGAGTCAGAGCCTCCTGTGCAGGCTTTAGTAAGGGCTCTTTCACCCCAGTGTCAGTCCATCACAGCCCCACAGGTAGGGAGGGCAGGCCACCCACCTTTACCTGTACACTTCCATGCCAGCTCTTCCTAAGGCACTCTGAGCAGTCGCATAGCAACTGTCATATGCCCTGACCCTGTAGGCTTATTTTGAGGATTTGGGCCCAACATGCATAGGCCTCCTGGGGTAAGGCTCTTTAAGATGCCCTTTACACTAAGCCCCCTGTTCTGAAGGAACTGGCTTATCCTTGGGAGTCTCCTGCCCAGGCTTCTCCTTGCGCTTCCCAGCCTCAGCCCAGTGGAATGCAGCCTTTGGTGCCCTCCCACAGCACAGGAGGGTTCCAGGATGTTAGCTTGGGTTCTAAACATTTTTGTTGGAGGAATGGCAGGAGAGGCTTTTCTCTCCTTCAGGTACCAGTGGTGCTCTGGCTATCTCTCTGGCTTGTCAGGCTTGACTGTCTCTCACAGCTGTCCCTGTGTCCTTCTCTGTGTTCTGATGTCTCATCTCCAGATATGAACTCTGTATCCAAAAACATCTCCATAAGTACCTAGGGTGGGAGTCGTGTGTAAGACTGTGGGGATGGCAGATGGGAGCCAGGCTCTGGCAAAGAGAGCATCCTCAGTAAACAGGGGCAGGCATGGCTCGGGGACAGCTGTGTGGCCTCTGCGCTGCTGACTGCCCTGCTACAGCCCCTCCATGTCCAGTGGCCCTGGGATGGAAGCTGTGAGGGAAGACTGTGAGTCTGTGGAGCTTCTTCACTCTGAGTTCCTTGGCTTCCCCCGCTGCTCCTGGCGGCATTGTGATGCTTCCTGTCGGCTAGCTGTAGGCCTTGCAAGGAGTCATGGAAGATTCTGGATCCTTGGACCCTCTGTAGCAGCTCACTCGGCCTGATCTATGCCAGGAGGTTCCAGTAGACCCTTTTACCTTAGTGCTTCTCTCTTGCAGCACAGCTGTCCTGAGTAGGCTCTGTGTCCTGTCCTTCTGGTCCCTGGGCTCCTGGGGCTTTGTGGTAGACAGTTTTCCTGAGTAGAGCATGAACAGGTCCCAAACAATGAAAGGTACCCATGGAAGCAGCTAGCAAGCCACCACCCTCCCTGATGCCCCTGGGCTGTTCCTTAGGGAGGGTCCTGAACTGGCAGCAAGAGCCTTGCCTGAGTTCCTCTGGTTTTTGAGCCTGAGTGCCTGAGGCTACATGTGCTTTCAGATCCCAGATTGCCACCACTTGGCCTGGCCTGGCCTGGCTGTCCACGGAGACTGTTGCTTAGAGTTCAGGATGTGCTACTTTCTGTCCTCCCACTAGAGCCTGGGCAGGCTCATGGCCCTGCTGAAATGCAGGCACTGTGGCCACAGGGGCAGCTTAGCTCTGGGGCAGACTGCCTATGATGGCTGCTCTGTCTCTGTGGCTTTGAAGGGGCAGCCCCCTAGGTCCACAGTTAGCCACCTGTGGCCCCTGCCCAGGCCTGATGTAGCCCAAGGTCAGATGGGCTCCATGGTTAGAGCAATATAGCAAAGCTTAGTAGATTGTAGGGATGTGGTGTCCTTGGACAGGGGCAAGTGAGGGGACTTCCAGGGAGACATCTGGGACAGGTATGCATCAGAGTACACCCAGTGTGGGAGTACTGAGGGCAAGTACCTTGTCCTGGCAAGGGTCAGCCTCCCTGGGCCTGAAGATGTCTTCAGAATGGGATGGCACTGCGGCTTGGCCCTGCCTTGTGGAAGGCCGCTGGAGGGCAAGGGGAAGCTTGTTCTTAAAGCCAGACAACCTGTCCCCAAGTCGTCAGCATTGCAGAGCTTGGCTCGCGATATTACAGCTGTTTGTCTGCAGGACAGGACCCGTCATGGGCTCTGCCAGCCCAACTGGCACCTTGGTCAGGCCTGGCTCCATGGGGTGGCCCCAGCACAGAGGAGGTATCCCTCCCTCCTGGGCACCGCAAATGGACTGGGTCTGCCTTGTAATTTTCACTGCCATTGATGCCAATTAGGAGTGACGCTGTCCCTTCCTCTGTCCCTGGGTGGGCAGAGGGAAGGCCAGCTTGCTCCCCAGGGAGGGAGAGGTGGAGTCGGCCTGGCTTTGGGGCTGAGGGCAGTAGGGGCAGCTGGCTGGGGTTTTTGCCAACACTCTAATTTGGTGGCTTCCAACTGTTCCTCCTTTCTGGAACCCCTGACGTGGCCTCCAGGAACAGGGGTACAGCTCCCCAAGTTGGCTTCCTGGACTTGAGGTTCTTCCACTGAGGCAAGAAGTGTGTTAGGACACTTTGGGGCTGCCCTGAAGTTGAGTGCCCGCGGGCAGCACTGACGCCCACAGAGGGCTGAGTTTCACCACACCAGGGCTTCTAAATACTACTGTCTCAAGCCCTACTCTGGCCCTCTGGTTGTGAGATAGTTTGCTGGAATGGAGAGTCTTCATGTCTATTCCAACTGTGGGGACACATCCTCATGCACATACGAGGTGAAGCCATATCAGCTGAATTCCTCTGTTCACAGCCCGTTGACCGAGATCCTGTGGTATGCCACCCTGACCTAGAGGACTTGCTACAGCCCTGGCCAGCAGAGGTACCTGACGAGTTCTTTGAGGTGACTGTGGATGATGTGAGGAGACGCTTGGCCCAGCTCAAGAGTGAGCGGTGGGTGCCCCTGGCCCTGTAGTCATCTCAGTGGCTTTCCTCTGTGGCTTCACCCTGGTCCCTTCCTACCTTCCTACCCTCCTAGGGGGAGAACGGCCCTTAGGGCCTTGGAGAGCAAGGGGGAAAGCAGTTGGTTTTTGGGCTCAAGAGTAAGGAACTTTTCTTCTGAGACTGGGACCTGGCTCTCTTCACCACAGGAAGCGTCTGGAAGAAGCCCCCTTAGTGACCAAGGCTCTCAGGGAGGCTCAGATAAAGGAGAAACTGGAACGGTACCCGAAGGTAAACAATGGCTTCCTTAAGTTCCTGTGGGGAGGACTTCCCCAGAAAGTGATTGTGACATCCACACAGGTAGTTAAGTTAGTTCATAAATTAGGCAGCCCCAGGCTCATATAGCACCACCATGTGGGACCTTCTCCTTGGCTGAGCAGGTGTCATGGCAGGCTTTGTACTGAATTGAACTTGGCCTTATCTGCTGCACTAGGCAAGTGGTGGTTTGCCGTTGACCCTTGCTTGTTTCCGTTGGTGGTGTGGTTTGGTGGGCTCAGAACTTAGTGTTCTGTCTCCACCTCCTGAGCATTGGATTTCAAGTCTACAGCACCACACCCAGCCAACAGAGCAGGTTGGAAACATACACAAGATGTGTTATGTTCCTTTACTCGTTCATTTAGACAGGGGCTCATGTAATCCAGGCTGGCTTCAAATGTACTGTATAGGCAGAAATGACTATGACTTCCTGACAGGAGAGTTACAGGAGTGTGCCGCATGCACACTTCTATATGAGCTGTTAGGGTACACACGTTCATACATTGGGCTCTTGACTCCTTCTTTTTCTTTTTCTTTTTTTTGTTTAAAGATTTATTTATTATTATATTTAAGTACACTGTAGCTGTCTTCAGACACCCCAGAAGAGGGTGTCATATCTCATTACGTATGGTTGTGAACCACCATGTGGTTATGGGAATTGAACTCAGGACCTTCGGAAGAGCAGTCTTAACCACTGAGCTATCTCTCCAGCCCCTTGACTCCTTCTTCTTGTAGCTCAGATGTATTTATTTAGGAGGACAGGGAAAACCAGGCCTGGGCTAGTTGACCGTTCCTGTAGTAGGAACAGAGCAGGGAGACCCCTCCTTGTGCTGAGTGTAGCTCTGACTTCTCTCGCTCCTCAACAGGTGGCACTGCGGGTCTTATTCCCTGACCGCTACATCCTGCAGGGCTTCTTCCGCCCCAGCGAGACAGGTGAGTGCCTGCAGTACCTGGGAGGGCTACTGTGCCCTGTTGGGTGTTCTACACCACAGGACTGCAGTTCCTGCCCTTGTAGCTTGGAAGATGGGGTAATTGCAGGCTGCCATCCTCGCCATGTGACATGCAGGTGGCTCTGAGGTTGCAGCATTTGTGGGTCCTCCAGGCCCAGTTCAGGACTTGGGCTGCTTCTCAGAAAGGCTCAGTCCTGTCCCCAGAGCTCGTGAGTCTGAGTGTTTGGGACACGAGTAGTTAGGAAAGTCTCTGAGAAGGAGCCATCGAAGCCACCAGAGATGGAGCAGACCTTGGTGGTCTATTTTAAGACAGTGAAGATGAAGTAGTTCTAGGCCTATCCTGGCAGGGTTCAGGATGAGGAGTTGGGTCAAGAGGGACTGGGGATGCTGTCAGTAGGCAGGCCTGGCTTGCATCAGGATGGGGATCCTAGAAGCCTAGTACTGTGATTCCCACCGCGCTGAACTTGCAGGATGGCAGGATGCACTGGGGAGTCCTCACATCCAGGGCTTATCATCTACTACCAACAGGGTGGCTGCCAAGCCTACATTGCTGGGGATAGCCCTGGGGATCATTGTCCCTAGGTTCCCAGCAGGACCTTGAACAATGAGTGGTGTTCCCCTTTCTTCACAGTGGGGGATCTTCGAGACTTTGTTAGGAGCCACCTGGGGAACCCTGAGCTCTCCTTTTACCTATGTAAGTCTCTGCTCCTCAGCTGACCCTGCTTCCATCTTTTTCCCTTTTTCCCTCTTTTTAGTCTGCAAAGTGTGACCTTCTCTCTGGGATGGGACTTAAGATAGTTTTTGCTCTAGGAGCCAAGTTGTCTAGCTCTCCAGCCCTGGGGTCCCTTGCAGGGAGCTGATACCAGTGCCCAGCTCCCCATCTTGGCCTCTTTCCCAGTCTCACCCTGTGACTCAAGCTACAAGGGGGACTGGATCCAGGAACAGGGTTGTCACCAGGGTGACGAGGACCCCTGTGAGCAGCAGAGGTGGGTGGACAGCTTGTGACCTGAGACATGATTCACAAGTCCTACTGAGGCCTGTCTTGCCCTGACACATGGGGCCTACCAGTGTCCTAAAAGACAGCCCCTCTTTCCACAGTCATCGCTCCACCCAAAATGGTCCTGGATGACCACACGCTGACTCTCTTTCAGGTACTCACGGGAGGGCGTTGCTGGGGCTGACTGTACTGGGAGGGCAGGGTGCCTTGCTGCGGTCGGGTTGGGAAGGAGTGCCCTGGCAGGCGCTGCGGTGGGTAATAAAGCCTTTTAGAGCCCGTGAATTCAGAGGGAGCCGTGCGCCTCTGAAGTTGTTTCTGACAGGGCTTTCCAGCCTCCTCCGCTTCCTGCCTGGCCCGGGGGTGGGGATGGGCCTGCCCAACTAGCTGGCCTTCTGTCCTCAGCTGGGGCCGCCTGGAGGTCCTGGCCCCTGGGCTGCTGTATGACACCAGCTTCTTAGCCTCTGGGTGAGGAAGAGGCCTGGCAGCCTGGTTTAGGAGTGGTACCGGGCCTCAGGAGGGCTGGGGTCTCCCGGGATCCTTAGCTGCCTTTGGCTGTCATCTCTGCCTCTTTCCCTAGAACTCCTGCCCATCTCCGGTAGGAGTGTGTGGTTGGCCTCCAGAGGCAGAGGCTACTTGACCCTGCACCCTGCAGAGCCAATTGGAATGAATGCCTTGTCCATCCCCCCCACCCCCACCTCCAAGCATCTGGGACCTCCTTAGCTTCTCTAGTCTAATGGTTTCCTTTTCAAAGTCTTTAGATATTTTAATTAACAACAGAGGTGCCTGAAGGCCTCTACAAAAGTCTGGGTTGGGGGTGACAGGCTCCACTGGCTGCCTAGAACTGCCACCATTGGGGTGAGACAGGGCAGGGAAGAAGCTGGAAGCTCACCAGGGACTGTACATTGAGGGAAGTGCAGCCACATGGCTCTTCTGTAAGGGAAAGCAGAGAGGTACCCCAGAGCAGGCCTGTGACCCTGTGATCCCCTTCTTGGCTTATGAACCTCCAGGCGCCAGCCCTCTTTCTTCATCTCTGCCCCTCCCTACCTCCCTGGCCAGCGTGTTGATAAACACTGAATCTGTAAGATGCTTTGGGATTGAGGCCAGTGCCCAGGCCCCTCCCCTAGTCTGGGTTCACATGCCCCCTCCCCAAGCCCCAGGGTGCCTCTCACCCGCCTCTGCCTGATTCCTGGTGACACTGCCCCTGCTACCAGCAGCCGTCTCTTTTCATCAGTCAGCTCTGTCTGGAGCCACAGGGCCTCCCCAGGGGTGGCATCCCTTCCTGCTGCTGAGGGAAAGCAGCCTGCTCCCCTCTGGTAGGTGAGTGAGCAGGCAGCAGCCCTTGAAGCTGCAGCCTTCAGAGCTCTGACTTTGGCAGGGCTGGACTCTGCTGCCCAGGGGTGGTCTACATTAGACAATGTGAGATGCCAGTGGCCCAGGAGAGCAGGGGCTTTCGGAGGGCATGGGGGCAGGGAGGACTAAACCATAGAGAGGTAGGGTGCAGAGCCCTACCTGCACTGTGAATTTTCTGGGCCTGAGCCCTAGGCTCCCCGCTGTCCCCAACCCACCCCCCTTGCTCAAGGTTTAGGAGATGAGTAGTATTTTGTTGGTGCCATAGGGAAGGAAGATGGACAAGGCAGGGAAAAACCTATGGTCCTATGCCCAGCCCCACCTGGCCTGCGGTGCTTTCTGAAGCTTGGCGAGGTCTTGCCTTCCATGCCCTATAGGTGTATTCTGGGAACTGCTGGTCAGTTGCCACCCTCCTCCCTCCTCCTGGGCTCTAAGTGGTCCTGGGAGCCTAAGGGGAGGGGTGTAGTTTGAATCTGGTGGTCAGGCAGTCAAGTGTGTTCACTGCTTTTTCTGTTTGTCTGTGGTAGGGGTAGGGAGAGTGGGTTCCAGCCTGGTATCCTGGCCAGTGTCAGCTCCCGTGTGGGACAGGGTGGCCCAGTGGGGGTCTGTGAGCAAAGGGTGGAATCTCATTTATTATTGGCGTGGTGCTCTGTGCACCTTCCCTTGTTCCATTGGGACCCCAAGCAAGTGGGCAAAGGTTTCAGCTTCTGGCAGGCACTGAATGAAGGCTGAGTTCCCAAGGAGGAGCTGGTCCTAGGGGCCTAGAAGACCCTTTTGAAGAAGAGGATTCTTTCCCCATTCTTTCCTGACTTCCTGCCCTAAGCTCAGGGTATCTTATCTTCAAGTTGAGAGAAAGGGGTAAGGAGTGAGGTAGGCCCTGGACTCTGCTGAGACAGAACAGAACAGTGGCAGAGTGCGCCTCATATCCAGCTGAGTCAGGTGAGGCTCAGCCTGGAGGGAAAGGGGACTTCCCTGTCCCCTGCTGTTGGAGTGTAGCCTGCTCTCCCTTGGACAGGCTTGGTCCTGGCAATGCCTGGTATTTGCTTAGAGCAGGCAGGCAGCTTCAAAGAATTCAAAGGCCCACAAAAGGCAGCCTTGGACTCTTAGAGGATTGTTTGGTCCTGGGGAGAAAGAAGGTGGCAGGCAGCCTTGCCTTTGGGATTTGAACTATATTGATGGGCTGTTCCTTTAGTGCTGAAGAGGACAGAACCTCTTACTGCCCTGGGTGATCTAGCAGCAGGGGCACTCCACAGTTGGAGAGGGAGATACAAGAGAGTTTGGAGAAGCTCATTCTTAGGTTCATATTGAGGCCCAGCCTCCTCTGAAAACTGATTAACCTTGATGTCAGCAATGCCCTGCCCCCAAGTCTCCTTCATCTGGAGCTGGGGACAGAGTCCATAGCTGGCCTTTCCTCTCATGGTGCTCTGGGTTCTCCCTGACCTCATCCGAGCTCCCCAGGCACTGCTTGGTAAGGAAGGGTCCAGCCTTGGAGCTGCCACATGGCACCTGCCTCTCAGTCACTTCCTAGGGGAGCCCCCTTGACTAGTGGTGATAGACAACAGAAAGACCTTGTGGGCATGCCAGCCAGGCTCCCAGAGGTGCTAGGAAGAGTGGGCCACAGGCTACGTATGAACACCACCCAGTTGCTGGCAGGAGTATAGAAGGTGGCTCTGGCTACTCGAAAGGCTAAGTAAGCCATTATGGTGGGAGGTAAGCCATTATGGGTCAAGGAAGACCCTAGCACTGCTCTCTCCATGTCCCTGCTCAGATCCCTGTGCCTTCTGGCATCCTCCCAGGGGCACTGGGGCAGCCCCCCTCCCCCACCCACCCCACAGGCGCCCTCCCAGGGGCACTAGAGCAGCCCCGCCCACCCCACAGGCCTCTTCTCGTGCTGCTTTGATCGCAGACCTCACAATGGCGTTTCAAAGCATTCACCGCCCTTGCTTGTGCCCCTCTGTTGCCGGCTGGAGGCTGAGGTTTCAGCGTTCCTAGGCCTGGCCTTTGAAGCTTGCTCTTATTAATCTTTTAACATCCCCCAACCCCACCCACCCCGCCCACCCCTCCAGCCTGTGGCATTCACAGGAGCCTGGAGCACGGAAAGAGCCCTCAGCCTGCAGCTGCAGCCCCTTCCTAGGTCCTGCCAGACTCCTGGCTGCCCTCAGCTTTTGGCCATGTCAGCCCGCCCCAGCCCCAGCCCCAGCCCCAGCCCCAGCCCCAGCCCCAGCCCCAGCCCCAGCCCCAGCCCCCAGCTCCCTTGGGCACAACCTCTGAAAAAGAAAAACATTCAGATGTAAGATACTTGGGTCTCTTGGACCTCTACAACCCTGGGCTACACTCTGTAAGGGGGCCTCGAAGCCTTGTGCCCAGTGGCATCAGAGAGGAAGCAACCTTGTCTACTTCATGCTCCCATCCCATACCTTGCCCAAGAAAGTAGGACGAGTCCCTGCACAAAACCCCACACCCTCTGCCCCCTTTGGATAGGTGGGCCACAGGACAGCAGAGCACCAGCAGACTTGGGGCTAGTGTGGTTTTGGGTAGGTGTGGCTTAGGAGCCTTTGATCCCAGGCATTCAGGTGTGTTTTCAAAGCACTGGCTATCCTTGTCTGGGTGGGACAGGAGGAGCTTGGGCTGGTCCTGGCTCTGGCTTCCTTCTTAGTGTTAACAACCCTGCCTGGACTGGTGTATCTCACAAGGAAGCATCTCTCCGCTCATGGCATCTCTAAAGCAGCTTGATTCTGAGAGCTGGCCCCTTTGCCTCGTGCCCGGGCCTGTTCTCCTAGGACACTCCTGTCTGCAAGTGGCTCTGTTTAAATTCCTAACCTTAGAGACACTCCTACCCATAGCCCCCTCACTGTGGGTGGGTGGGTTGTTTGTTTGCATAAGCAGAGGGAGGGGTTGTATGTCAATGGGACAGGAACACAGGTCTCTCTCCCACTTTTGTCCCTAGACAGTATCAGGCTGGGAGACCCAGACACCCCTCCCCACAACAGCCTTATGCCTCCTCAGTCATAAACTTGTGACATTTGACAGTTTGCTGGTGCTACAGCTGGCAGTGGGGCTGAAGGACACAGTTGTCACACATGAGAAGTGGGGTTCCCAAGTGGTACTCTGCTATGGACCATGATGGGTGGGGTGCTAGAGGAAAGGGGAGACCGGAAGCTGCTGAACACTGCCTGCCTGTCTGGCCCTCTGAGCCTCCCTGCTCCCTGCCTCCTTGCAGGCAAACCTCTTCCCTGCTGCGCTTGTGCACTTTGGAGCTGAAGAACCAACAGGTGAGTGAGGCCGGCAGGACCCACCCTGAATCCTGCTTTCTCTGATGACTTAGAAGGTGTTCACTCTGAGGTCCTTAAGTGGGTTGGGGGCTGCAGCCCAGGACCCACCCCCCCCTGGTGCGGAGCACCTGCCTAGCCACCCACTGGCAGCATGTGGGTGGAAGTGCAGGTTTCATCTGTGGCTGAGGGTTGGCTCTGCCTTCTGAAGGTCTCTATCTGGAACCTGGGCTGCTAGAACACACCGTCTCCCCATCTACGGCTGATGTGCTGGTGGCCAGGTAAGTTCATGAGGGGTTGGGAGCCCCTCCAAGGCTGTGCCCACCACCTGGCCTTGGCCTCTCACCTCTAGGTGTATGTCCCGGGCTGCCGGGTCCCCACCTCTGCTGCCAGCCCCTGACCCTGTGTCCTTGGAGTCTGAGCCAATCGTTGAGGATGGGGCACTGGGGCCCCCAGAGCCCATCCAAGGGACAGCCCAGCCTGTGAAGAGAAGCCTGGGCAAAGTGCCCAAGTGGCTGAAGCTGCCAGGTGCCTGCCTGCCTGCCTGCCTGCCTGCCTGCCTGCCTGCTTGCCATGGACTAGCTGGGTGGGGCAGGGTGGCTGGGCAGGAACCCAGGGGCTTGTGATCATTCTTGTGTTTGCATCACAGCCAGCAAGAGGTGAGAGCTACCAGCCTGGAGATGCCCATCACCAGCCGCGGGACCCTACCCCCACCCACCCCGAGCAGGAATAAAGAGTCGCGCTTCTCTCAAAGCTGAGTTTCTTTTCTGCAGAAAAGGCCTTCAGGCCTCCCTCGAGCTCTCTCATCCACTGCTTCCCAAAGAACCCTGGGAATTTGGCTGGACCACAGGGTGTTACTGTTTTTAAAAAGCTGGGGTATCTCTGAAGGGCCTGAGAAGACCAGGAGCCTTGACAGGCCAGCTTCTTTCATTTAGATCTGACCTCTTTAGCCCCTTTATAGATTGGACAGAAGTGTAGGAGGAAGCTTCCTTTGCAAATTACATGCAACCTGGGGCCATATCACGCTTTTGGCATACAGCCAGAAGAGGAGCAACCAGGTGCTTACCACAGAGCCACCTTTGACTGTGCCTGGCCTGGGGTGTTCTGGTAACCTTTTCTCCATGCCTTCACTTGGGGACTGCAGGTCCAGTTCTAGCACCTAAGCTGGTTGGAGTCCTGTGTCCCATCAGCCAGCTCCTTCCTGAAGGTCTTTAATTTCCCACCCACTCCTCAGTGTTCCCCAGAAACTTACTGTGTGTGTGTGTATGGTGTTTGGGGGTTGCAGGCACTCAAGAGCAGCTCTCTACCCAGCTCAATCCAGGATGGCCATTGCCTTCAGAGGTTGTCCTCAAATCTGTTCTAAGTCCTGAGAGTTGTCCCTTCATATTATATGCCTTCTCTGCTTGATCTCCCACCCCGACTCACATGGTCCTCAGTACTGGGTAGCCAGCCGGCTCCTAACTCCTGAGGGCACCACCGTGTTTCCACACTGGACTCTGACAAGCTCCAGTAAAGGACTCTGAAGACCTACAGGGGTACTATGTGTAGTAGGTAGCAAATCACCCCACATGATTGCTTATTTTGTTTTGTTTTTTTGAGACAGGGTTTTCTGTGTGTAACAGAGCCCTGGCTGTCCTGGACTTGCTTATGCAAATCAGACTGTCCTCAAACTCACAGAGATCGGTCTGCCTCTGCCTGCTAAGTGCTGGGATTAAAGGCGTGCGCCACCACTGCCTAGCCAGCATGTTTTCTGAGAATTGCCTACGCAGCCTGCAATCAGGCAGGGCAGATTGAAGGAGAACCTTTCTGCAGACTGGTCCAGGCAGCAAGTCTTCTCACTTTGTGTATCCTGGTCCCGCCTCCACCAGTGGGCTGTTACTGGTTCACAGAAACATTCTTGGACTCCACTGCCTACAAGTGGCAGTTGCTGTGGCCTGTGGCAGATCCCGCCACATGTGTGAAGGCTCCAGTTTTACTGCAGCATGTGCACACATGCTGTTTGTTATCCTGTCCTTTCTGAGAGCTCTGCATTCGTCCCACTGAGATGGATGGAAGGGAGCACGGGGCTCAGGCTTTGAAGCAACTAGAATTTGGGTGATTAATGGCAAAGAGAAGGCAGGCCTCAGAGAGATGGTGTTGATTTATTGATGTTGCTTTGTAAGAACAAATTTACAGCTCAGGGAGGCATCCTAGGGGTGGGGGTCAGGTGGTTAAAAGGCTATACACAGCAGCTTTGATGTAGGGTGGCAAGGAGGAGGCACTGCCCGCAGCTGGTTTATTTATAATGCAGGGCTGTGTCTGGAGGCAGGCTGGTTCACCTTTCCCTGCACCTGTCTCATAAGGACTCAGCGGAGGTAACAGCTGCTGGGATCTTCCCGGCCTCCTGAAGCTGGAGAGCTCAGGAGTTGATGCTGGTGTGGATTCACTAGACCTTGCAGGCCACAGGATGGAACTCTAGAAGTCCAGGAGCTATGGAGGAGAAATGGGCTCAAAGTGACCACACAGGCACCATTCTGGAGAGCTGCAGACTGCCCCGCCTGCATCCCACATACCAGCTGAGGGAGCACTTTCTCCATCTGATCCACTTCCACAACATCCAGGTCCTCTGCCTGGGCCTGCCGGACCCCACGGACAGCAGCCTCTGGTGGAATGTCATGAAGTGAGCTAGGGGAAGTGGGGCAGCTCAACCCTGCCCTTGTTAGGTCCCCATTGTCAGCCCTCAGAGGGGGCCTAGGTGGCTCTTGAGTAAGTGTTGCAGGGACAGGACTTAGGCTTGGTGCTAGCTGAGAAAAACTTTAGTTTACTGACAAACCAAACAAGGAATTGTCATCTTTCTGGTGTTGTGGGAACCCTTTGCTCACCTAGTACGAAGATTCTCAGGAACTCCGCCATGAGCTGCAGTGCATCCCCGCTGACTGGAGGGAAAGTGTGTGTGGGGGGGATGTCACAGGACAGCCTCCCTCCCTGTGCCCCACATATTTCCCACCCCACTGGTGCCCCAAACCTTTAGTCTTGCAATCCCTGAAGTGCAAATGGAGTACTCTGCTCACCAGTTCCTGGAAGGAGGCCATAGAGTCAGTGCCATTCCTCACAAGTCTGTCTGTCATTGTCACACACCCCCCCTCTGCCCCCTCCCAAGTATCAGTTCTGAATGGAGCATGGTCCTGATTTCCCAGCTAGAAACTGCTATCCTGGGGCCATTTCCTATGTTGAGACCATGAAGCCAGCTGTGCTTGGAGGGGAGGATGTAGTGGGGGCCCCCAGTGACGTCACCTCCAATCCTGGGAGCTGAGGGGCAATGCTGCACCTTTACTGCAAGGAGCTAATGTGCCAGCAGATGGGAGGGGCAGCCTTGAGGAACGTTGGCCCCTTTGGCAGACCTGGCTTGGATCTACTGCCATACACAGCATACTGGACACCCAGCATGTTAAACTCCAGGGCTGGGTGGACATATAACCAAGATCCCTTGAGCTTTCTTTGGCAAGAAGTTGGAAGTCGGTTCTAGTTGTGAGTGGAGACACAGCATTAGTTTTGGGAAGACACTTGTATCCTAGGTCTGGAGAGACCTAGCTGTAATGTTACAATATGAGTACCAGGTGGTGGTGGCAGATTGGCCAAGCGTCTGGAATGGCTTGAGAACTGAAAGGTTGGTGGTAGTGTGTGAGGTGGAGATGAAAGGGAGAATCCAGAGGCCTAGGAATCCCGTGAGAACACCAAAGGTGAGCCATGAGGAGCATCTGTGCAGTTTGTGAAGCCATGAGACCACTCAAGTTTGCCTAGAAGGCAAAGGTAGGCAGCGACAAGCACCCACGACTCTCGAAGTGGATGGCCTACAAAGGAAGGTGAGTTTGGACTCACGAGCGTCAGCCACATAGAAGCCGTGATACCCACTCGCTGTAGAGGGGCACGGGTGGGAATGGACACAGGCACAGGTGAACTTGTTAGTTGGGCCAGGAGGGTCCATGAAGAACTACGTGAGAGCAGCGCCACCTGCTGGTCCCCCCGCCCCCGCTCGCTACCAGAGGTGCGAGAAAAGGACCCCAGTCCCAGGAACCTCAGCCGACTGACTGACAGCACCTGGGCAGAAGCCCATGTCAGAGCCAGCGAAAACTCAGGGCTGGACTACAGCCCCGCAGGCTGTTTCATGGAAGAGTGGATGTGACTGCTGAAGGGTAGGATTAGGGTAAAACCTGTGGCACCTCAAACTCCTGTTCCTTGTCCAGAAGGCCATAGCCCGAAATGTAGGTCCCTCCCTTCCTGTCACTCTTTCCTGAGACAGCCCACTCCCCATAGTAAAGTGAACTATCACAACTCCGGTCATGGTCAAAGCCCCAAAACTATTCAAGTACTGAACGGAGTGCGGAGGCCAGCCTGAACTCCGCACAGGGCGCACACTGGCCTGATGACAAGAGCCGACCCCTCCCCGCACCACTCAGCGTGGAACGGAGCGCCTCCGCTTAAGTTTCCCGCACGTGGGCGAGTCCTCCCAAACCCGTCACCGAGAAATGACTTCGGCCGGAGCAGTGGAGGCACATCAGTGTGCCTCGCGCACTCCCATCGGCCGAGTCGGAAAGGCCCTGTGGTCCCTCCCGGGAAGACCCCTTGTAGCCAGCCTGGATGTGCCACTGGCGCCGTCCAGCCTGTTAATCTACAGACCCTCTCAGTCCAGCCGCAGAGCGCGCGGGCTGCTCCAACCCTGCTGCCGGGCCCCCACCAAAGACACAGTAACACGTCGATAAGGCTGACTTCGAGCATGCATGACTGTCACGCGGGGATCCGCAACGCCAGAGTCAGCCTGCCACTATTCCAGAGGCCTCACCTTCCGGAAGCCACTGTTTTCCTCCATGGCCACAGTCTCGTTGTGCGCTCTCCGGAACCCTCCCACATCCAAACCAATGAACGTGGAGCCCGACCCTGAGGTCCCGCCTCCAATTCCAGCAGCCAATCATCCAAGCGTACCCCTCGCCGAGATTTGAGTTCCAGCGCAAGCCCGCCTTTCACTTTCATTGGTCTACGGATAGCAATGACTTCCGCAATGCCTCCTGGGAATTGTAGTTCCTATCCTTCCCGGCGCACCACACTCTTCCTGGATACTGAGGCGCGAGGAACCGCGTCCTGCCACACCAGCGACCCGAGGCTACGTCGCGAGGGCGGGCTGGGGGCCGCAGGGCCAGACTAGGGTATGTGCAACGCGTCTACCTGCTCTTCTAAGCCAGTGTTCTGCTGTACTCCAACTCTGTCTCCAAACCCCTTCCTCGAGCGATTCCAACCTCCTTTCTATTCCACATTACTAGGCCTCCCCTTTTCAGGGCCAGCTCAGCCCACCTCCGCGAACACGCCCTAGGGAAAGGGGCTCCCAGCCATCGGCCTCGCAAGCTAATGTGTATCCTGTCTCTAGGGGCATGCTTGCGAGGCTCTGTCAGCATCCGGGGACATGGAGGAGTTTCGGCGCTCCTACAACCGCCTATGCGAGGAGAGTGGGGCTGAGCCCCAGGAAGCTGTTGTGCAGCAGCTGCACCAGCTTCCGAGGGGCGGACTGGACCTGACTACTCAGAGCCTGACAGTGGACACCTGCAGGGCCCTCGGCAAGCTGCTGCAGAAGGAGACGCTGTTGAAGGAGCTTGTCCTCAGTGACTGCATGCTGAGTGAGGAAGGTGAGGCCAGTGGCCTCCGCGCTGGAACCGTCTGAGTGGGGTTCAAACACTTTTCCTCAGGGCTAGTCTCAGAGTGGGTGTCTGTGAGCAGGAAAGACTGCGTGTTCAGACCTCTCTGCTCTCTCCTCTCTTTCTGCACCTTATCATTCTTTTCCAAAACCTGGGAACAGAGGTCAGTGTCACTGTAATGGAGAAGCCTTAATGTTCCCAGCTTTCATGGTTCTCCATGCTGGCTTGAGAAAGGTCAGGTCTGGCAAGCTCAAAAACTGTTTCTGACATGGCCTTACGGCAAGCCAGAACAGTGGTACTGCTGTCTGAGTAGCAGTGCCAGCTCCAGTGACAGCCCTCTCTTCCAACTACCTTTACACAGGGTCCACGCTGCTGCTCCAAGGGCTGTGTGCTAACACCAGTGTGCAGCATCTGGATCTAAAGGTGAGAGGGCTTGGGATGCTGCTAAAGTCAGGAAAACTAGGATCTGGCCACCACAACTTAGCCTGGAGCTATCTCCATCCTTTCCCACTGCCTGGAGACTTGGTGGCACAAATGTGGTATTCAGAGCCAGGCTAAGAAGAACTGACTGGCCAGGATGTTTCTTTTCTAGGGCAACAACCTCCGAGCTATAGGAGCTGAGGCTCTGGGAAAGCTCCTTCGACAGAACAAGTCTATTCAGAGGTAGGTAGGCTTTGCCTGTACCTCACGGCTTCCTGTGTGGCCTAGGGTCAGCCTCGAGAACACAGTCCTGTAACCAGCTCACTTCCCACCACTTACCAAGGTTCTGCCCCCACTAGTAGGGAATAACCTGGTTAATCCTGGCCTTCCACATGCCCTGGACTCCATGGAGGAATATTCTACTGAGCCAAAAACCCGTGTGTGTCCACCCTTCCTGTAGCCTCACGCTGGAGTGGAACAACCTTGGCACGTGGGAAGATGCCTTTGCCATCTTCTGTGGGGGTCTGGCAGCCAATATCGCCCTGCGGCAGCTGGACCTCCGAAACAACCAAATCAGTCACAAGGGAGCAGAGGAGCTGGCCCTGGCCCTGAAGGGCAACACCACCCTCCAACAGCTGGGTGAGGCCTCCTGAATTCTGCTGTACCCCCGTGAGACCTAGGTCCATTGGGTTGTATTAAGTTGCACCTTGTCCCTCTGCTGATGGAGAGGTTAGCCTGGGCTCCTGGCTATACTGGCAGCCACCACGGGCAGTAAAGCACCAGAGAAAGTATCCTCTGCTGAGCCAGCATTTCTGTATAACTGAATGACAACAGGTTTCCTTCCAGACCTGCGCTGGAATAACATTGGTCTCCTTGGGGGCCGGGCTCTGGTGAACTGTCTCCCCGGCAACAGAACCCTGTGGAAGCTGGACCTGGCTGGGAACAACGTCCCTGGTGACATCCTGAGAGCCGTGGGTATGGGCACTCAGGGCTGCTAGCTTCTTACAAGTCGGAGCAAGGCATGAAGCCCTTTAACAGGAGCCCATCAATCACAGAAGGGTGTGGCTCAGGGCTTAAGGCTTGGTGGCTCAGGATACAAGTTGCTAGCCTAGGTCAAGGGGAAGCAGCTGAAGGTAGGCAGCTTTCTTGGTGCTTACACAAGACTTCTATATGTTCACTGATACCTTAGCACACATGTAGTCAGGAGTGCAGACTTCACAGGTAACAGCCTAAGGCCCTGACAGCCATCAGGTGGCCAGAAACTCAGCTAGGGAAGCTTCTTGGTACTTTCCCCAGCCCCTCCCCCGTGTGTGTGTGTGTGTGTGTGTGTGTGTGTGTGTGTGTACACATGTACATGTGCTGTGTAGAGAGTAAATGTGGTAGGGGTGCCAGGGCTGTGCTGATTTATGTCAGAATTCACTTTCACTTCTGCCTATGAATCTCAAGTCCTTATAAATGATATCTTGGCCTCAGGCTCAAAAGTTTATCACATGGTGTCACCCTCTAAAGCCTGGGCTTTCAGGACTGGGGTCCTGGATCCCAGCCTTTTTCATGCTTCCTGCTGGAGAGTCACCGCCTCCTGCTGCCTGTGCCTTAGTCTTCTGACATCACCAATGTCTTGCTCCCAGCCCTGTGTCTTTGTGGACTCAGTCCTTACGGTTGTTTTATGTTCGAGCTTCTTTTGTGTGTGTGAAAGACAGCCTTGCCATGTAGCCCAGGCTGGCTTTGACCACATAATCCCCCTGCCTCAGGAGCCTATGGGACCCAGAGGTGTCCGTCTTTTCAGAAGATAGTACCAGCTCTTTGTTTTGTTTTGTTTTGTTTTGTTTTTGAGACAGGGTTTCTCTGTGTAGCCCTGGCTGTCCTGGAACTCACTCTGTAGACCAGGCTGGCCTCGAACTCAGAAATCCGCCTGCCTCTGCCTCCTGAGTGCTGGGATTAAAAAGGCGTGCGCCACCATGCCTGGCTAGCATCAGCTCTTAAAGTCATACACCCCTTGCCCTTTTTGTGGGGGCAGATGATCCAGGAAATGTTCATCTTTTGTGGGTAGTACAGCAAATTCCCCATATGTGCAAAAGGTACTAGGGCATCCCAAGACCCTGTACAGCTTGGTCCTGCCTTGAAGCACTGAAGTGCTTCACCTGAGGGGAACTGGAAAGGGATTTCTGATGTGCTGTGGGTGTGTTGCTGTCCTAGGGTGGGCTCCCCAATGACCAACTTCCAGACACAGGCAGCACAGGACTGGGTTAGCCATTGCCCCTAATATTGAGCCCAATGGATAGCATGACACTTTCTGACAGAGCAAGCCATGGACCACAACCAAGACCGACTCACTTCCTTTCGGGAAAACCAAACACGCACCAAGATCCTTAGCAAGGAGGTTCAACACCTCCAGGAAGAGAAGTCCAAGCAGGTGAGTGCCCTCGCTAGCCCGGGTCTGGCTGCCTTCTCCCTTCCTCTTGTGGTATATCTATCCTCCAGGCCTCTGAGCTGAGATTAGACAGGGCCGAAGTGGCCTCCTGGCCCACCTCCTTTTTTTTTTTTTTTTTTGGTTTTTCGAGACAGGGTTTCTCTTTGTAGCCCTGGCTGTCCTGGAACTCACTCTGTAGACCAGGCTGGCCTCGAACTCAGAAGTCCACCTGCCTCTGCCTCCCAAGTGCTGGGATTAATGGCCCACCTCCTGTATGCTGATGTCACCTCAGAGCTGAGAGCCAACAGGAGTCCTAACCTCCAGGCCTCCCTCTGTCAGTCCACCCTCCCTCTGAATGTAGTGAGGTCAAGACAACTGAGTCCCTTGCACCGTGACTGTGTCAATGCAGGTCCCGTCCCTGATCAGGGCAGGCTCTGCTTCTAATGACGTTTGACTGACTTTGTCCCCAGTTTCTGGATTTGATGGAGACAATAGACAAGCAACGAGAAGAGATGGCCAGAGATAGCCGGTGAGTGAGCTCTGGAGCTGCAGGAAGCAGGACCACAGCTCAGCTTGGGTACCTGCGTTTTGGTGCCTGGCTCCTGGTTGGAGCGTGACCTCACCTGAACCCTGTGTGTTACAGGTCTAAGAACAAGGTCATTGCTTTCAAGCAAGTGGGCTGGCAGTTAGTGGCAGATGTGGAGTGCTTGGCTCTGTACCTGGTGAACCGGGGATGGTGTGGAGAACAACAGTTGCCACCGAGGCTGAGGGAAGCCACGGGGCTCCGGGGTTTAGATTTCCCAGAACCGCGTCTCTGTCCACAGGGCGTCAGCAGTACGGGTTGGGCAGCTTCAAGAAGCCCTCAACGAGAGGCAGTCCATCATCAATGCCCTCAAAGCCAAGTAAGGCAGAGGAGAGTCTTCAAACGTCTTAGAGACTTAGAACCCTGCCCACAGAGGAGAGGAGGGGACATTGCCTCCTGGGGTTTGAGTAGAGGCTTGGTAGGAGCGAGAGCAGAAGACCTTTGCCAAGCAGGCAGCATTCCTGATGGAGCTGAACTGAGGGCGAGCTTCCTCTTTGTAGACTGCAGATGACAGAGGCTGCTCTGGCTCTGTCAGAACAGAAGGTCCGGGACCTGGGGGAACTGCTGGTCACAGGAGACCAGGAACGGCAGAGCCTGTCCCAAAGACATGAGAAGGAACGCAAGCTGGAGCAGCAGGTGCGTCGTGTGCGTTGGTTTGTGGATGGAAGTGTATGACAGCAGCCTGACCCTTGCCCTTCTGTCTCAGGAAGCTGCAGATCGGGAGTCCAAGTTACTCAGGGACCTGTCGGCTGCCAATGAAAAGAACCTGCTGCTTAGAAGCAAGGTATGAGGGGCATGGCCAAAATGGGGATAGAGCCAGCTACCCAGAGAGCCCAGGGTGGTGTAGCAGGGCTGGGTGAAGCTTCCTCTAGTGTTGCCTGCTGCTTAGGTGGATGAGCTGGAGCGGAAGGCGAGGTCTCAGCAGGAGCAGCTGTTTTTGACCAGGCAGGAGCTAACTAACACCTCGGCTGAGTTGAAGATCCGTGCTATTCAGGCTGAGGGTAAGCGTGGACGGGCTTGGCACGAAGGCGTCAAGGAGCTCCAGGGACAAGACACCCTCAGACCAGACTCACAGCATTTCCCTATTGGGCCTCCAGAGCGCTTGGATGCAGAGAAGAGGAGAGCCAAACAGAACATGGAAGACTTGGAAAAGCTACACTTCAAGGAGGTGCTGTCTTATAGATGCCCTTGGTGCTCCTGCCTCCACTTGGGCTGCAGACTGGCCCTGTGTGGCGCAGTACTCCAGTGCACGCCCCTGGCCGGCAGACCTCGAGGTGGTGAGGCCGCAGTTGTAGGCAGCTGTGGACTTGCTGTTTGTGCTCCCCATTAGAGCCTCTGTCCGTGGAGCCCACCAGGACCCTCAGGGCAGGCCTTTGCCAAGTGATACCTGACTTCCTGGGTAGGGATTCCATGGGGTGAGGGCCAGGGGAGCTGGTGTCAGCTAGCCCTGACTCCCTCATTTGGACAGGTGGATCACATGACTCGTCACCTGGAGGAGAGTGAGAGGGCCATGCAGGAGAGGGTTCAGAGACTAGAGGCCCTGCGGCTGTCTCTGGAGGAGGTGAGACCACATGGACCCTGGGTGCAGTGCAGCATGGTATTCATGGCCTCAGGACCCTAGGACATCCCAGTTTCAGCCTTGCTAGGTCTCAATATGAGGATCCACCCATGAGTGTCCCTGAAAGGTCAGGGACTAAAAGTGACATTGGGGCCTGAGCAAGAAATGGCTGTGTGGCCGGGCGTGGTGGTGCACGCCTTTAATCCCAGCACTCGGGAGGCAGAGGCAAGTGGATTTCTGAGTTCGAGGCCAGCCTGGTCTACAAAGTGAGTTCCAGGACAGCCAGGGCTACACAGAGAAACCCTGTCTTGAAAAACCAAAAAAAAAAAAAAAAAAAAAAAAGAAAGAAAAAGAAATGGCTGTGTGGTTCTGAGGTTCTGAGGAGACTTGTGGAGAAGTTTCCCCAGCCTGGCTGCTCAGTAGCCTGGAAGGAGCCCTGGGTCGGGGTGTGTGTGTGTGTGTGTGTGTGTGTGTGTGTGTAGGGATCAGGAAGATGGGCTAGTGATAGCCATCTGCCATGCAGGAGCTGAGCCGCATGAAGGCCACGGTGCTCAGCGAGCGTGGCCAAGCTGAGGAGGAGCTCATCAAAGCCAGGAACCAGGCCCGCTTGGAGGAGGTGAGCGTTGGCCACAGGTAGGCAGGGCCAACCATAGTACGAGGGTGAGACCAAGGCTGTGGGCTTCAGGCCTGGAATTCAGAGAGATTCCAGGAGCCATCGGGGCTGTAGTGCTTCCTATACTTCCCAGATGAGAGGAAGACTAGAAATGAGTTAGAGTTTATGTAGAGTCCAGGAGTTCAGTGGGAGACACTTCTGGATGCAGGGCGAGTTTATTACTGGTAATTGTATGGCATCAGATGGCTATTCCACTGGCAGACCGTCTGTCCCTCCAGTCTTGAGCTCAGACTGGGAGCCCTTCATGTGTAGCAACCATTCCCATGCCCACAGCAACACCGCCTTGCTCATCTGGAGGAGAAGATTCGGCTGTTGGCACAGGCAAGGGACGAGGCTCAGGGCATCTGCGTGCAGCAGAAGCAGATGGTAGCGGAGTCCCAGGCACGGGTCAGCCAGCTGAACCTGCAGATGGAGGGGCAGCAGCGGCGTCTGGAGGAGCTGCAACAGGTAGCCTGGCATCAAGGGGCACAGACACTAGGGGTTTGCGTCCAGGCCATGATCTCACCCTCCCCAACCCCCATTCCAGGAGCTGAGCAACAAAGACCAAGAAAAAGTGGCTGAAGTGGCCAGGGTCAGAGTGGAGCTGCAGGAACAGATGGGCCGTATGCAGGCTGACCTGGTGGCCCAGGAGGTGCTGAGGGAGAAGGCGGCAGCCCTGGAGCGTCAACTGAAAGGTTAGCACATGTCACCTGGGCAGCTGAGTTTGGCGGGGGGGGGGGGGGGTGTAAGGGAGGGGGAGTCTCCTCTCTAAAGACCCAGCATCCCCCGCCCCCCCCTTTTTTGAGACAGGGTTTCTCTGTGTAGACTGGCTGCCCTATAACTCACTCTGTAGACCAGGCTGGCCTTCGAGCTCAGAGATCTGCCTGCCTCTGCCTCCCAAGAGCTATTTATTATTAAAGGTGTGCCATGTGCCCACCACCTCATGGCTGCAGGAAGGCAAGACACCTATTACCCCCTCTTTATTGAGCCTCTCTCTTGCAGTGATCGGAAGTGAACACCGGGAGGCGCTGTTGGACAGAGAAAGTGAGAACGCATCTCTCCGAGAGAAGCTGCGGCTCAAAGAGGCAGAAATCTCCCGTATCCGGGACGAAGAGGCCCAGAGGGCAAGCTTCCTGCAAAACGCTATCTTGTCTTACGTGCAGGGGTCCCCTCTGAGAGCCTTGAGCCCCCCTAAATGAAGGGAAGCGGGAGAACCGAAGTGCCCAGCGAGGGTAGAAATGCTGCATCCCATTCTCAAGGGCAGGCCCGGGGTCCAAAAACATCAGCTGCAGTTGCAGGGTAGGGTTCTGTCAACATCGGTGCTCAGCGGCACACCTGCCCGTCCAAGGGACTTCATCCACAGCTCACCGTTAGCATAGACGGGATGAAGCAAGCGTACAGGATCGCGCCCAGATAACCCAGTCCCAGAACCATAAACAGGACAGGACAGCAGTGGGAGGGAGCAGACTCCCCAATGGCAGGGTGGAAATACAGAACTTTTGTACTTGGTGATAAATTCTCGTCCAGTTCCTTTCTGCACCAGTTGTCCCAACCGCGAGAATGACTACTGGGTCGCTCTGATTGCTATCAGGCAACTAGGAAGGCCACCTCTGTAGTGGGGTCATAGACACGAGGGTTTCTCGGCTGCAGGGTGGGCTGGTGTCCCTGGGAAGCATCAGTCTCGGCAGCCCCGGCGCATCCATTTCTGTGGCGTCCAACCTGAGCACGTCCTTGTTCCTGGGTGCGGACCACCAGCCTGAGCCTTCGGGGTCCAAGGACTGGCTGGGACTCCGCCCCCACCGCAGCTCGCCCCTTGCCCCGCCCCGCCTGCGCGCACTCGGCTGTCTTCGCACCCGACACTCGGCGGTGCTCGGCTGTCTCCGGCCGCTCGCTCGGCGTTCGGGTCCGCGGCCGCTGCGGCGCCGGGCATTTCTCCGCAGCTCGGCTCGCGGCCGCGCCCGCCGCCGCCCGGCCCCGCGCCCATGCAGGCCATCAAGTGCGTGGTGGTTGGCGATGGGTGAGTGCGCTGTCCCGAGCCGCAGGGGCGGAGGGGCTGATAGGCGGCTACGGGGTGCGGCTCGGCGGGGCGGGGCAGACAGACGCGCGGGGTCCAGGCGAGGCAGCTCCGCCGCGTCCCCACTACAGCTCGGCCGCGTGCGTCCAAGGACTGATGGGGTGGGGTCAAGCTGAAGCTGTCCACCTTCTTCCAGCCCGGGCACACCTGATGCTGCCCTGCCTCTGCCCGGTGCTCTCAGTGGGTGGGGCGGGGGCCTCACCTGTGCTGATTCCTGGGTGGCTCCACCCTCGCGCCAGCCACCCAAGGTGCTGGAGCTCTGACGCCCCTGTGCGTTGCGGCGTGCCCTATCCAGGGCTGTGAGCCCTTGCGGCCGCGCCCACTACTGTGCTCCCTCGAAGCCTAACCTGCTCTGGTCGTTTCCTATTAGCCCCAGGTGGCTGCAGATCTACCGAGCTAAGACCTACCCACCCCACCCCAGTCACCCAAACTAACCTCTAGCTCTATAGGAGCGTGCTGTCCTTGCCGGGGGTGGGGGAAGAAGGGGCGGAGGCTCGGTCCTGGATCCACGTGGGCTGAACCTCTTTCTACAGTGCCGTGGGGAAGACGTGCCTGCTGATCAGCTACACGACCAACGCCTTCCCAGGAGAATATATCCCCACAGTGTGAGTGCATGAGGATCGGGAGGTAGTCGGGGCTGGCCACTAGAGGCCAGGCACACGTGCATGGGACCTCCCAAGGTTCCAGGGCTGGTTCAGGTGACCCTGATTCTGGGTTTCCATGGTAAGGCTGGGGTGCTGGCCAGAGCTTGGTTTCTGTCTGGGCACCAGTAGCCTGGCATCCCTGACCAGCCTAGCCTTTCCACTTCTCAGTTTCGACAACTACTCAGCCAACGTGATGGTGGATGGGAAGCCAGTCAACCTGGGGCTGTGGGACACTGCTGGCCAGGAAGACTACGATAGGCTTCGGCCACTCTCCTATCCTCAAACCGTAGGTGGCAAGAGGGCCGACTCTGGGAGTGGGGTGGTTCCTGAATGGAATAGGGAGCTAGCCTTGTCTAGCTGCAAGGACATCCTTTGGTCAGTTCTGTCTGTCCCTCCCTCTGAAGGATGTCTTTCTGATCTGCTTCTCCCTGGTGAGCCCAGCCTCCTTTGAGAATGTCCGTGCCAAGGTAGGTAGGCCTAGGCAGAAGGCACACCCCCACTGAGCAGCGGTCTCTGCCAGGGATCTTTTCTGCTGAGGGAGGCACTGAAAACATCAGGGTATTGGGGAGGACAGCTCACCTCTGGCCATGGTCCCTGACAGGAGCTGTGGGCAGTCTCAAGCTTCCCTGGGTGGGTATCTTTGTTTACTGCCAAACCCAACAGACTCCTAGTCACTCTGTAAAGCGGGAAGAGCCCAGTGTGTGGGGGGAAAGGGCTCAGGAGCTGAGGCCTTCTATGGGCAGATTGGAGGCCCCACCCCCAGGCCTGTTAGGATCAGAACCTCATTTCCCACAGTGGTACCCAGAGGTGCGGCACCACTGCCCACACACACCCATCCTTCTGGTGGGCACCAAGCTGGACCTCCGTGATGATAAGGATACGATTGAACGGCTGCGGGACAAGAAGCTGGCACCCATCACCTACCCCCAAGGCCTGGCCATGGCCCGAGAGATTGGTGAGTAAGCATGGACCCGAGGTTGGGACTATTCCTTTCTTATGCTCCACCCCACCCTCCCCACCCCCGCCATCCACAGCTACCCCTCTGCTGTGTCCTTCCTCACTGTCTGCCCTCCCTCCAATGCTACTAGGTTCTGTCAAGTACCTGGAGTGCTCAGCTCTGACCCAGCGAGGTCTGAAGACAGTGTTTGATGAGGCCATCCGGGCTGTGCTCTGCCCACCTCCAGTGAAAAAGCCAGGCAAGAAGTGCACTGTCTTCTAGAGCCTTGCCTGGTCAGCCTGGCTGCAGAGCGCTGGCTCAAGTGTGCCCTCGTGTTGAGCTGTCTGATGTCCTTGAGTCGGCTGTGGGAAGTGGTGTGGGTGGGCAGGGGAAGCATGGGGACAAGGCTGGGGTGATGGGGTCCTGTCCCCTGTGCCTCCTTTTTCTGGGATATAGCTCCAGCCTTCCCTGGTCCCTATGGGAGGCCAGGAGGGAGCGGGGTCTCCCTCAGGGTTGCAGGGGTGGGTCCAGGGCAGCCCCAGGATGGGCTTCCCTGGAGGGAAGGGTGGGGGTGGTTTTATTCATCATGTCCCAGGAAAGGGTGGCCCCTTCTTATTTTATACAATAAACATTCACCACCTCCTTTGTCTTGCTGTCTGCCCTATTTTCTGCCCCGGTGCTTGCCCCAGCCATTTCCCTGAAGGGGTCGGGGCAAAAGAGTTTGGGATCCCTCAACAGTGCCTCAGACTATACACTTTCAAAGGAACTCTTGAGCTTAACACACCCTAGGTGAGGGAGCAGGCACACTTCGCTGTATACAGGATGGTCTCTGTGTGCAAACCTGAGGCCTGGTGGGAACGGGGGGGGAGGGGGGGGCGTGCGTGAGGGGCTTCAGCAGCTCTCATTGAGCTGACCAGAACAGTCTGTAAAGAGGTTGACCCAGCTCTGGCTAGTATGAGAGGGGGTGTTGGGGGTGGGGGGGCCCAGGAGGGCCCAAAGTTATGGTCTGGCAACTCGAACTTCATCTCAGAGGCTATAGGCCCTCCCAGGAATCGACATGAAACCAGAGGATGTCCTGCAGGGACATTCTTCTCCCGGAGATGCACCCAAGTGGTCCATGCTGACTGAGAGGGCTGGTGGGTTTTGGGGTGTTTGTTTGTTTTCAAGAAGTTTGCCAGCCAGAGAAACAGCTCTTATTAATAATTAAATCATACCAGTTTACAATTAGTTGTGCTGAGAACAAAATTAACAAATTCCTCACTTCCTTGATTAATATATGCCGCTAGCCTCTGTGCCTCATGACAGTGTGTGTATGGGGGGCTACCATGGGGACCCCCTCAGCTTCATGTCCCCCTCAACTCCACATCAAATGATGTCAGATGAACAGTTTGAAAGTCAGCTCTGGTTGGAGTTCCACACCGTGGGGTGTAGCAAACCGACCAGGGCTGGACTTGTCAGTGGCCCAGGCTGTTGGAAGTGAGATATTGCAAACTGAATACACAAGGACTCTCACCATGTTGTAAATAGCACAGAAGGAAGTTGTGGGAATGTTCACGTGTTCGAAACAGCTCTGCCTCCAACCCCACAGAGTTATTCAGCTCATTGGCAAATGAGTAATGTCTACCACCTATCTTCTGGTGTGTGTGCTCCTCGCTGATATGTAAGCAGGGTCAGCTGGCAGCCATGTCAAAAACACATGGAGCTGTTGGTTTAGTTCTTACCAAAAATCCACAACTCCACTTAGAAACTTCTGGACAAGCTATCTTTAGACAAGTCAACCAACCTCGTGAGGATCCAGCCTTCTGGAAGATCCAACTACCTTCCACCCCAAGCCAGGCAGCTGTCAAGGCCGAAAGTGTGGGAACCAGGCAACACCTGCTTTGGATCACAGATAGCACAGATCTGTGCCTACTGAAGGAGAATCAGCACACAGGCTGAGCAGAGAGCTTTATTGCAGGGGTGGAGGGCGCAGTGAGCTGAGCATAGAGCTGAGCAGAGTATCGGCGGGCAGGGGGGCTCAGGTGGCCAGGAAGCCCCCATCCACCGGCAAAGTGGAGCCAGTGGTCATGCCACTCCGGTTGCTCAGCAGGAAGAGGATGGTGTCCACGACGTCTTCCACCTCTGCAGGCAGGCAGAGGTCAAAGGCATAGAGGGACGCTTGCCTTATCCTTCCAACCACAGCCAAGCCCCAGGCCCAGCACGCACCAGGGCTGCTGGTGTAGTTCTAGTCTGGACTCCTGCTAACTTACCAGCAAACTTGCCCAGTGGGATACGATCCAGCATGGCCTTCGCTTTGTGGGGGTCACTCCAGTTGGTCCGGCCCATGGCTGTCATCACTACTGTGGGATTTACTGCATTCACACGGATCTGCAGAGAGGCCAGCAAGGTAAACAACATGGGAGGGGGCCCTGAGCAGAAGGAGTGATTTGGAGGAGTTGCTCCAGCCTGTGTACCTTGTGGGGCCCAAGCTCTAGGGCCATCATCTTGGTCAACATGTCCAGAGCACCCTTGGTGGAACCTGTGAGGAGGACTGTCGTGGAGCTCAAGCTGGCCAAGAGTAGGAGTGGGGTGGGGATGGGCACAGCTGGAATTACTCACAGTAGACAGTATGGTTGGTCAGTGCACGTTGGGAGGCCTGGCTGGAGACATTCACAATGGCCCCTGGAACTCCCCGAGCTATCATGCCCTTGGCCACAATCTGAAATTTTGAGGGACATGAAGCAGAACTAACACTCTTCTTCCGAGTTCCTGCGCCAGCCAGGTAAGGCAGCTCACCTGAGACACCTGGATGACAGCCCGAAGATTCACATTGAAGGACCTAGGAGTGAACGAATGGACGGCCTGGTCAGGGGCAGGGCTGAGGCTATAATGGTGTGTGTGTGTGTGTGTGTGTGTGTGTGTGTGTGTGAGTGTGAGAGAGAGTGTGTGGTGTGTGTGTGATTGTGTGTGTGAGTGTGTGGTGTGTGTGTGTGATGAGTGTGTGGTGTGTGTGTGTGTATGTGTGATTGTGTATGTGTGTATGTATGAGTGTGATTTGGTTCCTCCAACCCCTGCTGGCTTACGTGTCACAGGCCTCCTTGGTGACCTCCAGGAAGGGCTGCAACAGAGCCACAGCGGCATTGTTCACCAGAAGGTCCACCTGTCCCACATTGCTTAGGGCCTGCTCTGTGGCCTCCCAGTCAGCAAGGTCTACACACACAGGTTCTACACCAGGACACTGTGTATTGGGGAGAAAGCAAGGCTATGCGCAATTGTGTCCTAAGGTGGCCTTGTTTGCCTCTTCCAGCAGAGGAAAGGTAGTCAGGGAGACCTGGACCTGGAAGGGAACTTTCAACTGAAGGGTCAAGAGTTCCCGCTGCAGCAGCAAATTGTGAGACACAGAACCCGCCCCCTCCCGCTCCCACCCCCAGCAGTTCCCTTCCTCTCGGCTCAGCGTTCTTGGACCCAGGTCTGCTCTCTTAGCCATTTCTTCCAAACTCAGGGAGCCAGGATATCTTCATGGACCCTCGACTAACTGCACAGGGCCTAGGAAGGGGTACGCCAGGCACCGGGCCTGCCGTTGAGGAGCACCCGTAATGAGATCTGACTGCGGGTGAAGGGTGAAAAGGGCGAGGCGCGTCTCCCGCAGCTACCGCTTCCTCACCTCTGGACACAGTGCCTACCTCGCGGACCAGGTCGTCCAGGTCCTCTCGCGTCCGACTCACCGCCACAACCTGTGCACCAGCCGCCTTCAACGCCAGCACAGTACTGCGCCCGATGCCTGAGGCAAGCGAGGATTAGTGCCGGTACCCCGTTTTCAAATCAGCCCGGCCCCGATAGTGCCACTCGCCTGCCGCCTCACCTTTGCCCGCGCCGGTGACCAGCGCCCGGCGACCTGCAAGCCCCAGGTCCATGGTGCCTAACCTGGTCCTGCCTGGGCAAGATGGACTTGGAGTTCCGGAATCGAGGGTGGTGGCGAGGAGAGCCAATCACATAAGCTGTGTCTTGAAAAGGGCGAGGATATTAAAATAAAAGCTCCTTCCTGTGGTGCTGATTGGCTAAATGGCAGTGGGCGTGACCGAGGCAAGGTTGTCCTAACCAAGGGACACAGCTTCTCAAACTGCACCAGACTATACCCAACTATAGAGGGCGGAATCTGCTTAGTGAGCTTTGGTCAGCATGGCTTCTATTACCAAGATTTCCACTACAAACATATAACTATTCCAGGGGTTTCATGGATACTCGTGAACAAGAGAAATGTCTAAAACCGTTTCTGTGTGCTCTGTCTCCAAGCCCGGTAGTGGACGCGATAGTCCATATGTAATACTGGGGGGGTGGGGGGGGTGGAGATGGCTCAGCGGTTAAGAGCACCCGACTGCTCTTCTGAAGGTGATGAGTTCAAATCCCAGCAACCACATGGTGGCTTACAACCACGATCTGACGCCCTCCTCTGGTGCGTCTGAAGTCTGCTATAGTGTACTTATGAATAATAATAAATGAATCCTTGGACCAGAGCAAGCGGGACCGACCAGAGCGAGCAGGGTTGACCGGAACAAGGGGAAAAAAATACTCAGAGGGGGGGAAATGGACATCCAAAGCCGAATGGTAGTGACACACACTTTAATCCCAGCACTCAGGAGGCAGAGGCAAGGCAGATTTCTCTAACTCAAGGCCAGCCTGGTCTACAGAGAAACTTCCAGGTCAGCGGGGCTACACAGAGAAACCCTATCTCAAAAAGCAAAAATCGGACATGCAGGTAAGTCTGAAGAAGACACTGCTACCAATAAAGCCCCAAATTAGCATCAAGAAAAGCTGAAGCCCAAGGTCACCTCACCCAGCTTGCATCGGGTCAGTGGCCCCTTATTGATAGTAGGCGGGACAATAAGAGGTTGGATTGGATTTGGAGATATACGTGAGAACTGGCCAGACAAACGTTGCATTCCAAGGCTTTAGAGTCAGTTACAGATTAATGTCCATGTGTGCAGTTAGTCTCTCTATAACAATATTTTGTTTCTAGAGTCGTGGGGAGGAAGAACAAAGCAATTGCTCTGAGGACCTGCTCTGGCCAGCAGCAGGGATCTGGTGACTGCAGGGCCCCGAGAGGTGCATTCATGGGTGCACAGATATGCAGGCAGACAAAACCCAGACATATAAAATAATAGTAATTTTACAAAATCCATGGAAAGAAAAGCACTGGAGAATAGGCAGCCCAGTGTGCCTTCCACAGTGTTGATCCACTCACCACCACTGTGAGGCGATTCTGTGAGCACTGCCATGTGCTCCTTACCCTGAACTCTGCCAGAAACCAGGAGACAGAGCCAGCCTGCCCAACACCTAGACACAGCTGCTTAGAGCTCACTAGCGGCTCAGTGTTTCAGGACATGTATAAGTCTCAGTCATTGTTCTGTGGTTCTGGGTGCACGCACACAGCTGCTCAGACCTCGATCTCTGGAGAGAAGTGCCCTATGCCCTGTGCTCTCCTTAGAAGGTCTTAACTGAGCGCATACACCTCCACTCTGCCACTTGCCCTGAGAGGGACCTCAGTCAATTCAAATGGTTGGCCATCTCAAGCCAACAGACTACCAGATCTCATGGGCCAATATAACCAAGCACATAAGAATCTGCCAGGCCTCCAAGGCTGTGTGAGGAGTCTGGGTCGCAGGGTTGTTGTATTGGTTCAGGTCACGGTGCTAGATCAGCTAGCTAGCTGTGAAAACTTCAACCCATTTGGGTGGCCTTCTTAGCTCTATCTTATGTGTGAACCAGGCCAGGGAAGTGGGCTCCCTGGAGAAGAAGGCACAATTCGGATCCCCACCCAACGGCTCCTCTCCTTTTGCACAAAGAGACCACAGGTTTAGGAGTGTCCTGGTCCAGAATACCTCCCGTTCCCTTCCCCTGATTGCCAGGCCGGGGTCAGAGCACCAGGAGGCACCGGATCCAGTAATGGAACGGTGCGGGTACTAGGGAAAAGAGTACAACAATACAGACCCCTTCTTTTCAGAAAAACACTGTCCTTTGATATCGTTGATCACAAGACACAGTAGGTATTGGAGGAGAGCTGGCTTTGAGGTAAAATGCCTGCAGCGGGACTTGATTCAGCCTCCAGCTTTACAAAGCCCCGCCCTACCCCATCCCACCCCGCCCCCAAGAAGTCCTATGCAATGGCAATAGTTAATGTAACGCAGTGGCCCATTTATTTAGGCAAATGAGCCCAACAAAGTGGACAAAGAGAACAAGGTCTGGGGCCTGGAGTGGTTGTGGGATCCAACAATAACGTGGGGGTGGAACTGTGAGCTGCGTGGTGGGCGTGGCTGTAGCATGAGGGCAGGGTCATGAGACCAATAGACACTTTGGCTGAGGGTGGGGCTAGGAAGGCCACTCAGATGTCCACCGCAACTGGGCAGACTAGGAGGCCAGGTAGCCAGCATCCACCAGGATGCCACCGCCACTGGTAGAGGCACTTCTGTCGCTGAGCAGGAAGAGGATGCTATTGACGACATCTTCAACCTCTGCAGGAGAACAGACCAGTCAAGGCTCTCTCTTGCTTGGCTGCTGGCAAACAACACTGTTCCCCTCACCCACTGTCCCCAGCTGACCTGCGAACTTCCTCAGTGGGTGGCGCTCCTTGAGCTTCCTGGCAAACTCAGGGTCTGCAGAGACTTTCTTGCCCATGTCAGTCAGCACCACAGTGGGGTTTACGGAGTTTACCCGGATCTGGGGCCAGAAGCCACAGCTGGTGGCACAGCCAAGGAACTAGCCCTACCTGCACAGCTCAGGTCACCCCAGGACCTGATAAGCTGCTTACTCTGTCCAGATGAAGCTTGAGCCCAGTGTTCAGAGCCTTATATAGTCCTCGGACCTCACCCTCAACCCCCAGCCCTGCCCCAGGTGTCCATTACCTGTCCCTCAGGTGTGGCCCGGCTCCCTGTGCCTACCTTGTGTGGCCCCAGTTCCATGGCCATGGCTTTGGTCAGCATAGTCATCGCTCCCTTGGTGGAGCCTGTTGGGGGATGGGGAGTGCTGAGGACCCTTTAATCACACTTTCTGTGAGGCTCACCAAAAACTGAAGACTCCTATCATCTTTTTTGGAGGGTGCACTCACTGTAGGTGATCAAGTTAGGAAAGGTGACATGGGCCACCATGCTGGAGACATTGACAATGGACCCTGCCACTCCACGGTTTATCATGTCCCTGGCTACCATCTGGAAGAAAGGGTTGCAGGTAGGTCATCCTGCATCTCCCTACCCCACCCGCTCCATTGCTGCTGTATGGGCCACAGCCCTCCTGCCATCTCACCTGGGATACCTGAAACACAGAGCGAAGATTTACACTGAAGGACCTGGCAGGAAAGAACAATACATGGCCTCCTATAACCTGCCTTCCACCCTCCCTGGCCTGCCTGCTCTCTCCGATGCCCACCTGTCAAAGGCTTCCTTGGTAACTTCCAGGAAGGGCTGCATTATAACCAGCGCTGCGTTGTTCACCAGCAAGTCCACGGGGCCGATACTGCCCAGCGCCTTCTCTGTGGCATCCCAGTCACCCAGGTCCACACACACGGGCTCTATCCCAGGACACTGTGGGGGACATCAGTGGCCTGAGGCACTGTTCCAGACACCTTCTGATGTATCCCTGAGTGTGGGGAGCAGGCCCAGGTGAGGCAGGGCTGTGTGCCTTACCTCTTTGGCAAGGCTGACCAGGTCTGCGTTGGTCCGAGTCACGGCCACCACTTTGGCTCCTGATGCATGTAGGGCCTTCACAGTGTCCCGTCCAATCCCTGTAGGAGAATGGTGGGACAAGGGCCCTACATGCCTGGTCACAGCTAGCATCAGGATCCCAGATGGAAATTAAGACCCTAGAGGGCAGCTGGCTCCTCATGAGCCCTGGGAAGGCTGCCTCTGGTGCCTGACTGTCCAGCCTGGATCTAGGAGCTACCCTGCAGCCTACCTAAACCCATCCACCCATCAGGGGTACTGTGGCCAGGGTGGTGTTGTCATTCTATCCTGGTGGGTCTCCAGCCAGGTTGTCAGAATTCCTAGTCAGTGGGAGCCAGGTTTTGAAGGGCTGAGCTGTGACAAGGCCACCTTGGACCCCTACTCAGTGTTGAAGTTGTCCCCTTCCTCTCCCCAGTACACAGCTCACACTCTTCCCTGCTCACACTCACCTCACTTCCCTGCTCACACTCACCTCACTTCACTGCTCACACTCACCTCATTTCACTGCTCACACTCACCTTTCCCTGCTCACACTCACCTCACTCCCCTGCTCACACTCACTTCCCCACTCACACTCACCTCACTTCCTTGCTTACACTCACCTCACTTCCCTGCTCACACTCACCTCACTTTCTTGCTCACATTCATCTCACTTCCCTGCTCACACTCACCTCACTTCACTGCTCACACTCACCTCACTTCACTGCTCACACTCACACTCACTTCCCCACTCACACCTCACTTCCTTGCTCACACTCACCTCGCTTCCCTGCTCACACTCACCTCACTTTCTTGTGCTCACATTCACCCCACTTCCCTGCTCACACTCACCTCACTTCCCTGCTTACACTCACCTCACTTCCTTGCTCACATTCATCTCACTTCCTAGCTCACACCCCACTTCCCTGTTCACACTTGCCTTTCCCTGCTCACACTCACTTCCCCACTTATACTCACCTCACTTCCTTGCTCACACTCACCTCACTTCCCCGCTCACACTCACCTTTCCCTGCCCCTGTCACCAGGGCCCTCAGGCCACTGAAATTCAGCTTCATGCTGCTGACACCAGTTTCTTCTGCAGCAAGAGATGAGTTCAGCTTTTAAGGCTGGGCAGCAGGAGGGGCAGGGGTGGGTGGGGCTAGGAGCTGACTGGCCTGGCCAGGGTGGCATGACCCGCTTCCTCCAAGGGTAGCTCTCACTCCCCAAATTTGGAATCCAGCTGCTTGTTAGGGCTTGAAGAAAAAGTAAGAAATTGAGCGCAAACGTGCCTGTGAGAGGGACTGACTGTGGTGGAGCTGTGAAACCGGAGACCTGGGAAGGAAATTGTGTTTTCTTTGGGCTGGTGCCTGGTCTTGAGCCCTCATGGCACACAAGGCAAACCTTGTACCACTGGGCCACACTCCTAATCTAGGAGAATAGAAATTTTGGTTTTTTGATTTGCCTTCTTTGCACAGAAGCATTAGCCGGTAACAGTTTTAATGGAAGAGAAGCTGCACTTTCCCGTCAGGTGGGAGTGCTCCAGCCTGACTGCTGTGTGCATGGACATGACAGTGGTCAGCCACTCAGCATTGGCAGCTCCCGGAATTAATCTGGCATCCTGGTTTGGCTGTGTTCCTGGGTAAGGGCAGACACCCAGTAAATAAGAGTAGTATCTGATTCCTGGGCTGGCTAAGGCAGGTGGCTTAGACTGCCTAAGGCAAGTCTCTTCCCACCCCACCCCGACCCCAGCATTCCTGAAGTCTGATACTCTCTTTACCTGCTTCTCCCAGGTGACCTCCACCTGCCCCAGATACTCTGCCCTTGGTGACCACACTGAGGTCCTCTGAGGTAGAACTCCCCATCTCAGAGCAGATGGATGGACCCTTGGGGGAAGTTTTACAAAACAACCAGAAGATTAAATGTCCATTCTGATTCTGTGTCTAGGAAGTTGTCTAAGGCCGTGCCAAGCCCTTTCTGATCTTGTGTGACAGAATCCATGAACGAGACACTTCCTTCCAGGGGAGTCGTGGCAGGGCACAAGGCAGGAGGAGGTCTGGATGCACAGAGCATCCCAGGGACAGCCCCTAGGAGGAGGTGTGTTCTGGCTTCCTACCTGCTGCCAGGCTCCACACTGAGACTGAGTGGCCCTTAGAAAGAGGGTGGACATGTTTTTGGTGATACTCAGCTCTGGGTAGACCAGGCTAGACAGCTCTGGGTAGACCAGGCTAGACAGCTCTGGGTAGACCAGGCTAGACAGCCCTTGAGCTGTCAAGGCTTTTTCTGCTCCTGCTTTTAATTTCTCCATAGCTGGGGTTACAAACGTGTGTGGGTTCTTGGTGCCTGCATCAAGACCCTTGTGGAACCATCATGGCTTCGGGTATTGGAGGGAGGGTCAAGGAGAGATTCAACCTTGAATCTCTCCTCAGATGAGGACCACAGGACTTGGCTCCCTCCTCCCTCCCAAACTGGAGCCATAAAGTCCACTGCCTTCTGTCAACCCCAATAAGGCTTCACTCCTTGTTTGACATTATAAAACGTGTACACACACATATTCACAAGCAAGCACACACACACACACACACACACACACACACACACACACACACATACACACGAAACTCTACAAGCCCCTGGGTATGCAGATGAAGCATCTTCCAGCACCTCTGTCCTGGCCAATGGCACACACCTTGCCCCAGAGACCCTAGCCACCTCCCCATTGGGATAAATCTCTCCCATTCCCTCAATAAACCAAATCAGTTCTCCAAAGTTGTTCCCTGGTGCATTCTTTACCTGAGCACTCATTGCAGACCAAGATCGTGCACTGAACCCAACCATGCTCTGTTAAGCTTCCCTCCCTCCAGCCCAGCCTGGCAGTGAGCCTGGCTACCCCGAGGGAGGGAGAAGCCGGACATGGGTGGCAGTGAGCCTCGTGCCTGCATTGTAAGCATTTCATCACTGAGCCGTTTCCTTGGCCCTGATTTTTCTTTTTGTTCAGCTAAAATTTAGGAGAAACTTAGGAGGAACCAGCAATGTCATCAAGTTACATTGGCTTAGTCTTACCCTGCCCCTCAGGACAGGGTTTCTCTGTGTAGCCTTCTTACCCTGCCCCTCAGGACAGGGTTTCTCTGTGTAGCCCTGGCTGCCCTGGAACTCTGTAGACCAGGCTGGTCTCAAACTCAGAGATCTGCCTGCCTCTGCCTTCAGGTGCTGGGATTAAAGATGTGCACCACCGCCTGGCTGAAACATTTTATTATAAAAGTAATACTAGTAAGAACTAAAACATAGGGGCTGGCGAGATGGCTCAGTGGTTAAGAGCACCGACTGCTCTTCCGAAGGTCCCGAGTTCAAATCCCAGCAACCACATGGTGGCTCACAACCATCCATAACGAAATCTGATGCCCTCTTCTGGAGTGTCTGAAGACAGCTACAGTGTACTTACATATAATAAATAAATAAATCTTAAAAAAAAAAGAAAGAAAAAAAAAGAACTAAAACATAGACAAAGACATATTCTCACTGCCCAGTTATCCTACTATGACCACTATTAGTAACTTTATTCATTGTCTACTTTGATATCTTTGCAGACATGACCACATTTGTAGAATCTCTGTCTTACCATTTTTATAGCATTTTCTTGCTTTTTTACTATGCCAACCATTAACTTTTAGTAAGTACATGATGTACCATTTACAGATATTGTTTTGCTCACTACCTCAACCAGAGGATTGTAAATAATGGTCCTACATTTGTAAATAAACTTGTACTTGACCACGGTCATGCCTGTGTCTATGTGACTACAGCTGTTTTCATGTTACCAACAACAGTGTTGGTAAATGAGGGCAGAGGCGGTATGGCCTACTAATGATTTCTCTCAAACATTTACCCTCTGGCCTTTTACAAAGAAAGGCATGTTGATTCGTGCCCTAAATATTAGTGGCTCATAATTTGGGCTGTGCTGTAAGGAGCTGTCCACTGTGCCAAACTGCTGCCATCCTCGAGACAGCTGCTCATATTCTGCCTTCTTTGGACAGAAGCATTAGCGGGTGTATATAATCAGGAGCTGGGACAACTAGAGGATGGGGCTTCAGCCGGAGCTCTGGGGAAGCCATCATCTGTGTTAGGTGAAGACTTTCCAGTGTGGCTGCTTTGGGGTCACCTGCTCTTTGTCAGTAATCCCTTACCTATGGTATGTAAGTCCAATAAATCCACTGATCCCCCAAGTTGAACTGTGGTGGCATCTTCCTTTGGTTCCCCATGGGGACCTAAGGAAGAAAGGGTTGACATCTCCTGAGTGCGGGAATCAGTAACAGACTTTTAAAAGTAATGCCGCTTAGAATACACTTGTGCATTTTATACTTTGAATGATGTGTCAGGGTTATTAGAATCAGGAAAAGAAGCGATTGTTTACAAGAGCTCCCTGTGGCAGCTGTGTGTGAGGCAGAGGCAGCACACAGACTCCTCCATGTGAACACATCCTTGGCCAATAGCCATAGCCCACATTAGCAACATAGATTCTACTTGGGAAAACTGTACTCTGAAAGAAAACTTACAGAGAGGGACCAGCTAAAGCAAGCTTGATGATTTCTGAAATAAAAAGCCCATTCGTTCTAGTGCTAATAAAAAGCATTTTATTGCTGTGATGAACACTATGACTTAGTCAGGGTTTCTATTCCTGAACAAAAACATCATGACCAAGAAGCAAGTTGGGGAGGAAAGGGTTTATTCGGCTTATACTTTCCACATTGCTGTTCATCACCAAAGGAAGTCAGGACTGGAACTCAAGCAGGTCAGGAGGCAGAAGCTGATGCAGAGGCCATGGAGGGGTGCTGCTTACTGGCTTGCTTCCCCTGCTTTGCTCAGCCTGCTCTCTTATAGAACCCAGGACTACCAGCCTAGGGATGGCACCACCCACAATGGGCAGAGTACTACCCCCTAGATCACTAATTGAGAAAATGCCTTACAGCTGGATCTCATGGAGGCATTTCCTCAAGGGAGGCTCCTTTCTCTGTGATAATGCCAGCTTGTGTCAACTTGACACACAAACACATCACTATTAAGCCTTAACTCTTACTTTCTTATTTATCCCAAAATCTAAATAACTTTAAAGTCCCATAGTCTTTACAAATTCTTATATATTAAAATTTCAATCCCTTTAAAATATCCAATCTCTTTTGAAATTCAAAGTCTTTTTACAATTCAAAGTCTCTTAACTGTTGTCTTCACTATAATACTTTCTTATTTCAAGAGGAAAAAATATCATGGCACAATCACAATCAAATGCAAAATCAAACTAACTATCCAATGTCTGAGATCGGGCTTGGGTGACTTCTCCAACTCTACCCTCTGTAGCGTACAGCTTGCCTTCTAGGCTGTCTGTGCCCCACTGCTGCTGCTGTTCTTGGTGGTCATCTCACGGTACTGGCATCTCTAAAATACTGCTGTAGTCTGCTGAAACAGGCTGCACCAATAGCCTCTCATAAGCTCTTTTCATGGCACCAAGACTCAACTTCTCTGCATGACCCCTTCAGTCCTAGGCCTTCAACTGCCACTAAAGCTGCACCTTCACCAATGGCCTCTCCTGGCCTCTCACAGTGCCAAGCATCAGCTGCTACCTCTTCATGTTTCAAACCCAGTACCATCTGGGTGACTCATACACACATTCATCACCAGGTCTGGCTGCCAACATGAGGTACAACCTTGGCTGTCTCTTGAACACAGCTTCCATGTTCTCAGGAAACACTTTCCTGAAGATTTCACCTGAGTGATGCTGGTTTCTTCCTAATCGACACTAATTTCTTAGCTCCAGCTAACCAGCACCAATAGTCCCAGTAATGCAAAGGTTTTGCTTTAGCAGTTCTGGTATCTTGTTAATAACGGCTGATTCTTCAGCCCCAGCTAAACAAAAGCACAGATCTTCACAATCAAAACAGCAATGGCCCTATTTATTTATTTGTTGACTTTTGGTTTTTCGAGAAAGGGTTTCTCTGTATAGCCCTGGCTGTCCTGGAACTCACTTTGTAGACCAGGCTGGCCTTGAACTCAGAAATCTGCCTGCCTCTGCCTCCCAAGTGCTGGGATTAAAGGCATGCTCCACCATGCCTGGCTAGCAATGGCCCTAATAAGTCTTTAATCTTCTCTATGAAATTTCACAAGCCAGGCCTTTCATCATTTCAACATTATTTTCCAAGCTCCTACAGAACATCCCACAGAACTCTTTTTTTTTTTTTTTTTCCCCTTGTTCCGGTCAACCCCGCTCGCTCTGCTCGACCCCGCTTGCTCCGGCCAGCCCCACTTGCTCCCGGCCGCCCCCGTACACCCGCCCCCCCTGCTTGTTCCAGCCAGCCCCGCTCGCTCCGATCGGCTCCGCTTGCTCCGGTTTGGCCCCGCTCGTTCCGGCCGTCCCAGTTCGGCCCCACTCGCTCCGGCCCTGCTAGCTCCGGCGTCCCCGCTTGCTCCAGCCATCCCCATTCGGCTCTGCTCGCTCCGGACAGCCTGGCTTGCTCCGGTTGGTCTCTCCAGTCCAAGGATTCATTTCTTATTATTCTTCATAAGTACGCTGTAGCTGACTTCAGACGCACCAGAGGAGGGCGTCAGATCTTGTTACGGGTGGTTGTAAACCACCATGTGGTTGCTGGGATTTGAACTCATCACCTTCGGAAGAGCAGTCGGGTGCTCTTACCCTCTGAGCCATCTCACCAGCCCTACCCCCCCGCCCCAGAACTCTTAACATCCCAATGGCTCTTCTAGCTCAAAGTTTCAAAGTCTTTCCACAGTCCTCCCCAAAACATGATCAGGTTGTCACAGGAAATACCCCACTGTCAGTACTAGTTTGTCTTAGTCAGGGTTTGTATTCATGCACAAAACATCATGACCAAGAAGCAAGTTGGGGAAGAAAGGGTTTATTCAGCTTACACTTCCACATTGCTGTTTATTACCAAAGGAAGTCAGGACAGGAACTCACACAGGGCAGGAACTTGGAGGCAGGAGCTGATGCAGAGGCCATGGAGGGATGATGCTTACTGACTTGCTCAGCTTTCTTTTCTTTTTTTTTTTCTCCTCCTCCTCCTCCTCCTCTTCTTCTTCTTCTTCTTCTTCTTCTTCTTCTTCTTCTTCTTCTTCTTCTTCTTCTTCTTCTTCTTCTTCTTCTTCTTCTTCTTCTTGAGACAGGGTTTCTCTGTATAATTCTAGCTGTCCTGGAATGAGGAGAACGATGGCTTCCCTTTGGTTCTGGCCTGAAAGGGTCAGAGCAGTTAAACTAGGGGAAAGTTCAGGGGCCATTCCTCCTGGAAGGGAGGGATTTCCTAACAACCTTCTGTGAGCCAATGTTCTCTCCTTGCTTCTGCCAAGAGTCATTATTTATCCAGTGAGGAGAGTGTCCTTCGGTTTGCTGAAAAACAGTTCCTTCTGAAGTTCTTACTCTGAGAAAATGAATTCAAGAATGATAATACTGTGTGTTAAGTTTAACTAAGCAAAGATGTTATTCTTTGAGCGAAAACTGCCAAGTCATACCCCATGTACTTAAGCTGAAGAAAAAGGTAAAGCTTTGCTACTTGCCACCAGAGCAGTAGTCCGGCTGTCTCTTTTAAGGAGCTCGCACGAAGCTGGTCTTCATCACTGGAGCTCACTTTGTAGACCAGGCTGGCCTCAAACTCAGAAATCTGCCTGCCTCTGCCTCCCAAGTGCTAGGATTAAAGGAGTTAGCCACCATGCCCAGCTCAGCTTGCTTTCTTATAGAACCCAGGACCACCAGCCCAGGGATGGCACCACCCATAGTGGGCCCTCCCACCCTGATCACTAATGAGAAAATCACTTACAGCCGGATCTCATGGAGGCATTTCCTCAAGGGAGGCTCCTTTCTCTGTGATATCTCCAGCCTGTGTCAAGTTGACACACAAAACTAGCCAGTACAATGACCAAAAGTAACTTTGGAAGGAAAGGGTTTATTTCATTGTATATTTGTAGTCCATCATTAAGAGAAATCAGAGCAGGAACTAGAGGCAGAAATCAAAGAGGAAGGCAAGGAGGAACAGTGTTTACTAGCTTATTCTTCATGGCTTGCTCAACCTACTTGATATGTATCTCTATATATCTATATCTATATCTATATATCATCTATATCTACATCTATCATCTATATCTATATCTAATCTGTATCTATATCATCTATCTTTCTTTATAGATATAACCTGATATATCTACATCTATAGATATATCTAGATGTAGATATATACTTTGCTGTCCTAGAACTCACTGTGTAGACCCAGCTGGCCTTGAACTCAGAGATCCACTAACCTCTGCCTCACAACTGCTGAGACTGAAGGTGTATGCTGACACAACCTGTTTGTGTATACAATCCAGGACCACCTTCCCAGGGATGACACTACTCAAAATGGACTAGACCCTTTTGGATCAATCATTTGTACCAACCATTAATCAAGACAACCCCCAGACTTGCCTATGGCCCAATCTGATTAAGGCATTTTCTCAATTAAGAGTCTGTCTTCAGGGGCCTCAACAGTTCTTTTTTTTTTTTTTTTTTTTTCCAAGACAAGGTTTCTCTGTGTAGTCCTGGCTGTCCTGGAACTGACTTTGTTTACCCGGCTGGCCTCGAACTCAGAAATCTGCCTGCCTCCACCTCCCGAGTGCTGGGATTAAAGGTGTGCGCCACCACACCCGGCTCTCAACAGTTCTTGTAGAGGACCTGGGTTCTGTTTCTAGCACCCACATGTGTCACAACTGTCGGTGACTCCAGCTCCAGGGAGTCTGATGCCCTCTTCTGGCTCCCATAGGGACCAGGCACATGTGTAGTGCATAGATACACATGTAGGCAAGTACACATTTAAGAAAAAAAAAAAGGTCGGGCTGGTGAGATGGTGTAAGACCCCTAACTGGGGGTCTCCCCAAGTCTCAGGAGTTCGTGCACACAAGGAATCACGCAAGACCCGTCTTGATGCAAAAACACACGAGGTAGTTTATTCTCGAAGCTTCGGGTCGACACCTGCCCCAGTGAGAGGTAGAGGAGTAGACCCTGGGACTCAAATGCTAGGGGTTTATATAGTAAATAGAGTTAGGGGCAGGAAGGGAATTAGTGCAGTTTCCCATGGTCAGCAGGATATGTGTGCAACCTTGGGAGCCTAGGGAAGATGAGAGGTTATGGGGCCAGCAGAGTCTAACGGAGACAGAGAGGCGCCCATCCATATAGCCCATAACTCTTTAAAGTAAAGTTAGACAGTGTCAAGGGAGGTGTCAAGGAAATACCAGGACAAATGGCTTGCAAAGCCAGATTGCTCATAACTCTTTAAAGGTAATTGCCTGACAGCCCCCCTCTATCTTTACGACTTAGTTCCTAGAGTGAATCCTACATTCTTTGTCCTGGCCTGTCCACAAACTTCCCGAGCAGCTGGCATGTGTCATAAACTTCGGATTCTTCTTTCATTGACTCAGCGGGTAAGAGCACCTGACTGCTGTTCCGAAGGTGATAAGTTCAAATCCCAGCAACCACATGGTGGCTTACAACCACCTGTAATGAAATCTGACGCCTTCCTCTGGTGCGTCTGAAGTCAGCTACAGCGTACTTAAGAAGAATAATAAGAAACGAATCCTTGGACTGGAGAGACCAACTGGAGGGAGCAGGGCTGGCTAGAGTGAGCGGAGCCGAATGGGGACGGCCGGAACAAATGGGCTGGCCGGAGTGAGCAGGGCCGGCCGGAGCGAGCTGGGCTGACCGTAACAAGGGAAAAAAAAACAAAAACAAACAAAAATAAAAACCTCTAGCCAGGCGGTGGTGGCGCAAACGTTTAATCCCAGCACTTGGGAGACAGAGGCAGGTGGATTTCTGAGTTTGAGGCCAGCCTGGTCTACAAAGTGAGTTCCAGGACAGCCAGGACTACACAGAGAAACCCAGTCTCAAAAAACCAAAAAAAAAAAAAAATCCCACTTCCCATTTATATCTAGCTCTATGTCAAGTTGACAAAAGCCAACCAGTATACAATTCTTTCACAAATGACAGACAGCTGTCATTTTCCAGTAGGGTCTGGTCATATAAATTCATCAGTAACTTCCTGATAGGCTATTGGACATCTTGCCTCTAGTGTGGCCAATGTAAAGACATGAGCAAAACCTGGCCACTTTCCAATGTTTTAGATATCCCTTCTTCTGTTATGGCCAGGCGGGTAGACTGAGTATACACAGGTTATGTGTAAGCCTTCCCCTTCTGTCTCCATGCCAACAGCCACTCTCCAAAAATCTAAGTCAGCCAAGAATCCTATATAAACTTAGTGACATCTTACTTCTGTAATAAGTTCTTATCATGGGCATCCTCCAGGGCGTCCTTGGGAGTCTATGAGTGAGAACAGTTGCTGCTGTGAATCTGGTTCTAGATTGCTATAGCTTGAGATCAGCTTCCCCAAGCTGCAGGTGTGTACTGGGCACCCGAGGAACATCCTTTGACTTAGTCTTTTAGGCATCTCAAAGAGACAAACTTGGCTCCTCATACTACTGACCTTTACATACACAGGCTGCCTGATCTTCAACTGAGCATGTTCAGAAGTGTGTCCGTCTCCACGTGTGCCTTCCAGTGTGAACATGGGTAAGCTTCTCAGGTGAAATGACCATGTTTCCTTTGTTCTGGGAGAACATTACTTTGGGAACAAAGCCAGAACTATCCACTAACCAGTCTTTTTCCTGGTGCATGGTACTTTTTTTTTTTCCCTTGTTCTGGTCAACCCCACTCATTCCGCTTGACCCCGCTCGCTCCCGCCCGCTCTGCTCACACTCGCTCCGGCCAGCCCCACTCGCTCCCGGTTGCCCCCGTACGGCCCCTGCTTGTTCCAGCTGGCCCCGCTCGCTCCGATCGGCTCCGCTTGTTCTGGTTGGCCCCCGCTCGTTCTGGCTGTCCCCGTTCTGCCCCACTTGCTCTGGCCCCACTAGCTCCAGCCGTCTCTGCTTGCTCCGGCCGTCCCCGTTCGGCTCTGCTCGCTCTGGACAGCCTCGCTTGCTCCGGTTGGTCTCTCCAGTCCAAGGATTGATTCATTTCTTATTATTCTTCATAAGTACGCTGTAGCTGACTTCAGACGCACCAGAGGAGGGTGTCAGATCTTGTTACAGGTGGTTGTGAGCCACCATGTGGTTGCTGGGATTTGAACTCATCACCTTCGGAAGAGCAGTCGGGTGCTCTAACCTGCTGAGCCATCTCACCAGCCCACTTTTTTTTTTTTTAAAAAACAGGTCTAACACCAAGAATTCTGTCTCCCCAGAACCAGAACCATTTGAGAACAATTTGCCAAAGTAACACTTCATGGGCCCTCAAACACCCTAGTCTTTATCTCTTTCCCACAATGCCTTGCACTATACATCCACAGTGTCAGCATCTTGACAAAGTTGATGTGGGTATCCCCACTATGGAGAACACTGGACAGTGAGGAATTTAATGATAAAGGGCACAGGCTGGGACAGCATGGAGCTTCTTGCTGGCCTACTTCTGCCTTTTCTATTTCCAGGCTTTGTGCGTTTGTGTGTGCAGATGCTAGTGTGTGCATGTGGATACCAGAGGTCAATATTGTCTTCCTCAATTGCTCTCTATCTTTTTTTTCATTTATTTATTATTATGTATTATATTGCAGGTCCATGCAGTCACACACCATTGTACTAACACGGATGTCAGAAGACAACTTGTGAGTATTATTCCCTCTCCCTTCCACCACATGCATTCCAGGGATCTGACTCAGGTTGTCAGGCTTGCCTGAAAGCACCATCACCTGCTAAACTATCTAAAATTCCTAGTCTGGGAAGCCTGGCGGTGGTGGCGCATGCCTTTAATCCCAGCACTCCGGAGGCAGAGGCAGGCAGATTTCTGAATTCGAGGACAGCTTGGTCTACAGAGTGCCAGGACAGCCAGGGCTATACAGAGAAACCCTGTCTTGGAAAAAAAAAAAAAGAAGAAGAAGAAAAAAAGCCCTTGACTAGAAGGGACACAAGCAAGGACTTCCTCTCTTTCTAAGGTCCCAAGGACAAACCAGGGCATAATTTCACCAAAACACACACTTCAGGGAGCGAATGAGGGTCCTGGGTTCCCTCCAGATCACAGACAAGAAGTTACTAATGGGCTATTCTGCTTCTCAGCAACAGGCTCATCAATCCAATCTGGGACAAGAGTACATCCTGACATAATTGCTGCCCTTCTACAACCTCCAGTTGAGGCTTTCATGGCTCTCCCCACTCCTCCACAAGGGGCCAAGAACAGTCAACAAGCCCTTTCCCAAGGGGTGCAGATGAATTCCTCAAGATGGCTGTCACTTAGCTTAGAGGACAGTCACAACACCACCTCACCAACCTTGGAAAACTTTGCATGTTAACAGTGGAGTGAGAGGCCGGGCGTGGTGGCGCACACCTTTAATCCCAGCACTCGGGAGGCAGAGGCAGGTGGATTTCTGAGTTCGAGGCCAGCCTGGTCTACAGAGTGAGTTCCAGGACAGCCAGGGCTATACAGAGAAACCCTGTCTTGAAAAACAGAAACAAAACAAAACAAAAAAACAAACAAAAAAACAGTGGAGTGAGGAGAGCTGTTTCTTCACACCTACAAGTCTAGTGAACAAGACCTCACCATGGCAACAAACTTTCATGATGTCCTGTAGAGTGACAGGCAGTAAGGTTCTTAAGGTGGCCAAGGACTGGACAGTCTGGACAGTCAACACAGCTGCTAAGGAATTACATGTGAGTTAGTGCAGCCAATGAGTCTGTCGCTGAGAACAGGCCACCACTGGTGATCTTCCTATAGCCAAGGAGGGGAGAGTCCTCCAGCAGGGCCACAGCTGAGCAGCAGAAGTGTTGGACTGTGAAAGAAATGGTGTTCACAATGGCAGTGGCAACTGAGATTGCTATTTCCGTCTTCTGAATATCTACAGAGGGAAATTTAATGGATGAGCTAGAACCACCAACTGGGCATGTTGATGGTAAATAGAAGCATGTGGCAGGTCCTTACAGGCTATTCATAACGCAGTCCTCTTGTTTTGGGTTGGGGGTTGAGATGGACTCTTGCTACCTGGCCCTGGCTGGTCCAGAACACAGAGTCCTTGACTGTGACACTAACCTTTGAAATTTAACACCATTCTCCACTGGAGAAGCAGGGGTATGCCCACCCTCTCTGTTTGTGCTTGGCTGCCCATAGTCTGCATTCAAAGAGTCAGGAAACTGACTTCTCCCCACCCCCCCATGGTGGGGGGTTACAGCACTGACAACCACTGTGAGCCTGCTATGAAACAGTGTGCTGGAAATCTATCGACCACCTGTCCTCACAGGAACACAGTGGGACTGTTGGCTTCTAGGAGAGCGTGTTACCCTGGCAGGTGAGCTGCAAGCGTCTTTGAGAGAAGCTGGAAGAGGGACAGCAGGCTGGAGCTTGGTTTCTTCACAGGGCAGTGTGTGGGCTCTGGGATCTGCTCCGTCCTCAGCTTCATCTGCAAAGCCCTTTTTCCTGAGTAAGATTGTGTCTGTTGGGTCAAGGGCACACATCTTGAGGGAGCACCACACATCTTGAGGGAGCACCACACAGCTGACAACTTGTGCTCTTCATTCGGTTTTGTGATGTTGCCTCCTGTTTCCCTCCCACTGTAGAGGGACAGCCACCGGGAGAGTGGCTGCGTCCCTTACAGGGGTAGCAGGTCTGGGAAGTCCCTTGCCGGTCAGTGCAGAGCTAACTCAAGTTGGCCCTAGGCTGTGTAACTCCCACAAGTCAGGTCACGCTGAGCTAACCAGGTGTTGTTCCCTGTCCTGACTTGCAGGATGAATGAGGCTAGGATATGCCCTGACCAGCCTGGGGTCACCCTGGAGAGAAGGCTTTGGGGGGGCACACACCTGCATAGGCACACGCCTACTCTTGCAAGTCATTCTGAACACCTGTGTGTGCACGTGTAACAGGAGGGGCAGAGAGGTAGGCCAGCAGGTACTCAAACAAGCAAAGAGACTCGATGTCACAAGAGGCCCCTAGGATCTGTTGTGTGTATGTAGAGGTATGACCCCCTCCTGAACACATAAACAAGTTATAGCTGGAGCTGAACAAAATCCTTCTAGAAGCTTCTGAGTCCTCTCAAATTCCTTCTTTGGAGCTCTTTAGGGGGAAGTTTTTATTTGAATTTCCTGCTCTCAAGACGTAGAGAGAGAGCCCTTGACAAAACAACTCGAAACTGGACTCCAGGTTCACAAGGAAATACATCAGCCAGGTGCGGGCCAAGCTGGATCAGCGCTGCCCTTCAGAGTTAGGGACGAGTGGACTTGAGGAGAAAGGGAGGGAGCCCTGAGGCACTCCTGGGGTAAGCTAAGGTTCCTGCTGAACTCAGGGTGTTGAAAGGCACACCATGGGAGGGGTGGGAGACATCCAGGCTTGGCCCCACACTTATCCTGGCATGACATACTGGAGGAGAGGGCCAACCCAAACAGGGAGCAGAATCCTGGGGTTCTCTTTACTCACCAAGGAGAGTAGTGGGGATGAGGCGTGTTGTTGGAAACAAAATAATCAGAGCTGAGTATGGCACTCAGAAACCAGGGGTGGGCAGATCTCTGAGTTCAAAGTCAGCCTAATCTACAAGGTGAGGTCCAGGGTTGCATCATGAGACCCCATCTCACAGCAACAACCTCCTCTAGTAAAAACAGACAAAAGGGCTGCTGAGATGCTCTTCCAGAGGTCCTGAGTTCAAATCCCAGCAACCACATGGTGGCTTACAACCATCTGTAATGGGATCTGATGCCCTCTTCTGGTGTGTCTGAAGACAGCTACAGTGTGCTTATTTATAATAATAAATAATTTTTGTTTTGTTTTGTTTTTTGAGACAGGGTTTCTCTGTATAGCCCTGGCTGTCCTGGAACTCACTCTGTAGACCAGGCTGGCCTCAAACTCAGAAATCTGCCTGCCTCTGCCTCCCGAGTGCTGGGATGAAAGGCGTGCACCACCACACCCGGCTAATAATAAATAAATCTTTGGGCTGGAGCGAACAGGGGCGACCAGAGTGAGAGCAGGGTTGACCAGAGCGAGCAAAGGTCCTAAATTCAATTCCCAACAACCACATGAAGGCTCACAACTATCTGTACAGCTACAGTATGTACTCATATACATAAAATAAATAAATAAATAAGCCAGGCGTGGTGGTGCACGCCTTTAATCCCAGCACTTGAGAGGCAGAGGCAGGTGGATTTCTGAGTTCGTGGCCAGCCTGGTCTACAAAGTGAATTCTAGGACAGCCAGGGCTACACAGAGAAACCCTGTCTCGAAAAAACAAAACAAACAAACAAAAAACAGAAGAAGGAAATGCAAATTCAAAGATGGGTTTTCAGTCAGCTTCCACTGGCTGGTCACCCAAGGTCCAGCATCTCCATCTGACTCTGTGGGTAGTCTTCTGCTTGTCAGCTAAGGCAGATTTTGCACAAAGGTCAGGAGTTTAGGCAGCCCTGAACCTTTGGGAGTGACAAAGCAAAGGCCCCTGCCCTGGGCAGGACACCAAGGGTCACCCTAGGTTGCATTTTATTTTGCCTGTACATTAATGGGTTAAGAAGAACATCTAGCTTTATCTCCTCAGGGCAGTAACTGGCCCAGGTGCCTCGCATACCCTACCTTCTTATTATATAATGAGTTTATAAAAGGACTGGCTCACAAACATGACCAAAGACTTTCCTAAACTTGAACCTTCCCAAAATCTAAGCTCTTCTGGGTTGGGTAGTGCAGGGCCTGGCAAGAGAGGCTTAATGTAAGGAGATACGGCTGGAAAAAGCCCGCCCAGATATTCTCCAGATTAAGAAGTGACACAGGTGAGTCTACAGTTAGGATCTATTGTGTGAGACAAGAGTAAATAAATGTGAAAGAAGAAGAAGGAGGAGAAGGAGGAGGAGGAGGAGGAGGAGGAGGAGGAGGAGAAGCAGCAGCAGCAGCAGTGTGGCTGGAGAGGCAAACAGGTGCAGGGTAAAGAAGAAGGAAGCGATTGTCAAATTACCAAAGAAGTCCCCACTCCTGACCCTGTCTTCGTGGGAATGGAAGCTGTATAATATACAGACCTTCAGTGTCTGCAGGGTGGGATCCCAACTTGTGACCAGAGCTGAGGCCCTGCTGCTGGGGCCAGTGTTCTTGAGGGGACTGTCTCCTGTGTAGGCTGGGTCACTGTGTTGTCAAATGCTGCTTGTTTGCTAACACAGTTCCTACAACACAGAGACAGGAGCAGCCCTTCCCTCCAACCAGAGTCTCAGAGATTTCTAGAAACTGCTCCACCAGAGACTGGTTCTGTCCTCAGACCTCATCAGATCCTTCCAGATATCTGGCTCCTCCTCTGGGCTGCTTCCTAAGACATGGCTGAACTGTACTGTTACTATGTATTGTATGACACAGCGGCTCCAGACTGTGCCTTGCCCTGGGTGACTCCAATTTGAGGTCAGATGTCAAAGATGATTTTGTACTTTGACACTATCTCAGGTGTCACCCACAAGGCTCAGAACGGTAAGTGATGGCTTATTTATAAGTTAAAAAACACCACCACCAGCTTCTCAAAGTAGACTGGTATGTCACGTGTGTGCGGGGGAGGGGGCTGTATTAAATGTTACGGGACTTGGCCAAGCTGTGGTCTGGTTGATTGTATATTAATTCTGGCTGTGAGGTGACTGGAAGAGTTAACGCTCATTAAATGACTTCAGGCTCTGAGGCACAGGCTCACCCTAAAGATAACTGCTCTCGGGCTGGAGAGATGGCTCTGTGGTTAAGAGAACTGACTGTTCTTCTGGAGGTCCTGAGTTCAAATTCCAGCAACCTCATGGTGGCTCACAACCAATGATATCTGACGCCCTCTTCTGGTATGTCTGAAGACAGCTACAGTGTACTCACATAAATAAAATAAATAAATCTTAAAAAAAAAAAAGATAACTGTTCTCACTTGAATAGTTTCCCAACACGTAGGGATGTTCATCAGTCCTGTTGCTCCTGGAACCCAAGGTGTAGGTAAGTACCTTTGTAATGTGTCTAAAGGAGAAAGGCACACAACAAACAGAAACATGTCACACTTTCATTCTGCACGCAATCACCTTGTGGGCCCAGGAGAGGACTCTCAGCTTTAGCAAAAGCAATGTACAGTGTCTTTCACTGACGGTTGGGTTCAAGCCACCAGTAAGAGCTCATCTCGGAGCTTTCTGTGTGGACATTTGTTATTAGTAAATTTAAAGTTTTGCAGCTCTGGTATAGTTCGGTAGTGAGGTGTTAGGTAGCATTGTGAGGCCCTGGTTCTATCCCAAAGCCTGTGTTCATGTGCGCACAAATATACACTTGTCTGGGGAGACAGATCACTGTGTAAAGTGCTTGATTTCTGAGTTTGATCCCCAGAACCCATGTACAAAGACCATCGTAATGCCACAAGCTTGCAATCCCGGTTATGGGAAGGCCACAGGAAGATCCTGGGTTAGCTGGGTGATTAGCTGAGTTAGCGAGCCCCTGCTCCCAATGAACAACCCTGTCTCAAAACTCAAGCTAAGTAGCTTCTGAGGAATGAAGCCCAAGGTTGACCTCTGACCTCTACAGTTCTACACATTCCAAAACAGGTACACACATATGCGTGTAAACACACCAATATAAGTCATATAATAAATACAAGAATTATTGCCACTTTGTATTTTATCTGACCAAACCTGCTCAGTCAGTCAACAAGTTCTCCAGCGCAGGAGCGAGGATGGAAAGGAAGGAGATGATTAGACCATGCTACAGTGTGACCCCAATAAAGTCTGAGACTAAAGGCAGGTTTAATTTTTCCCAATCAGCTTTTATGGCATTTTTATTACATGCAAATATAATGGGCACTAAAATGAAGAACAAGCAAGACTGTAAGTAAAGTGCTGCGATTACAGTTGTTTCCAAGAGCTTGTCAGAGTGACCAAAACACCAGAACCCACTTCCTGGCCTAAACCCAAAATCTTGCCTGAAGCCTACTTCTTTTGTTCCACCCTAAGATTAAGATTCCTGCTTGAACTTACTTCCCTGTTCTAGCCTAAACTTAGATTTCTGCCGGAGCTTACTTCCTTGTCACGCCTAATGTCAGATTCCTGCCTGAAGCCCATTTCCTTGTCCTTGGACAATGTCACGTTCCTGCCAAGTGGCCCCCCAAAGGCGCTCCACATTTATCTTTATTAGTTATGCATTAATTAATCATCAGTTACTTGTGTGTACATACACACATGTATGCATAATATGCACATGTATGCATAATATGCACATGTATGCATATGACTGCTCCTGTGCTGTTGTGCACAGTAAAGGTGAGAACACCTTGCAGAACTTGATCCTCTCCTTCCACCATGGGGATTTTGGGGGATAGCACTCAGGTCTTTAGGCTTGTTATTAATAAATTCAATTTTTTTGTAGCTGTGTATAGTTTAGTAGTAAGGTGTTATGCCCTTGTGAGGCCCTGGCAAGTGACACTGAGAATTCCCTACCACCCACCACGTCCACATCCATCACATCTGTGTCCCTAACAACCATCATGCCTTGACCTTACTGTGACTAGTCAGTTATGGCCGTGGCCTCACTGTGACTAGCCATTTATGGCTTTTCCCCAGCAGGTTTGAATCCAACCTCAGCCTTTGACCATCCTGGAGTCCTGACCCTGAGATCCTGGTGTGAACCTGAGCCAGAATTCCTTAATCTCTCTCTTTTTTTTCCCCCTCGTTCAGGTCAACCTTGTTCACTCTGGTCTGTGCCCTCCACCCTCACTCCGACCAGCCCCGCTCACTCAGCCTGGCCCCACTTGCTCCGGTCGAGATGGTCAGCTCTGGTCAGCTCCGGTCGCTCCGGTTTGTCCCACTTGCTCTCTCCGGTCCAAGGATTCGTTTATTATTATTATTCATAAGTACGCTGTAGCTGACTTCAGACACACCAGAGGAGGGCGTCAGATCTCATTACGGGTGGTTGTAAGCCACCATGTGGTTGCTGGGATTTGAACTCATCACCTTTGGAAGAGCAGTTGGGTGCTCTTACACCAGCCCCCGAATCCCCTAATCTCTTACAGATGTTCCATTTCTAAACACCTCACTGGGACAAGGGTGGGCTGGGGGTGGGGCTCATCCCCTTTCTCTTGGGTTCTCTGCTAGATGAGCTCACACTGTAGGTCCCATAAAACCTGTGTTTCGAGCACCTGGTGCTTAATTCTTTCCTTGTGATTTCAATCCACTCCGTAGAATATGGGGGTACTAACTATGAGAGTGCACATAAGTCAGTTGTGTCCACTAAATAGAAAGCTGACTTGTTATCATCTTTGCTAGAAAACACACATACATATAACTCGGTAGACTCCTGCCCATGGATTCCATTTTTTTTTTAAACAAAGAAAAAAATAAACTGGGTGGTGGTGGCTAACTCCTTTAATCCCAGCATTCAGAGGCAGAGGCAGGCAGATCTCTGAGTTCAAGGCCAGCCTGGTCTACAGAGTGAGTTCCAGGACAGCCAGGACTCTACAGAGAAACCCTGTCTCAAACACACACTCACATAAACCACAAAGGAGAAAGTAAAGTGATTCGGGGACTTTCTAGAGGCCGACCCAGTCCCATTGCTGGAAGAACTGGGGACTGCAACCATTCTTACTGGCCTGAGCCAGACAGAGGTTCTCCATCTGTAGTGCAGCACCCCCTACCTTCCAGCCTGCCCCGCCAAGAGCTGAGCCTGGCTGGGAAGTTCTGGATGCATCAGCTACTTCTCCAGCTTTTTTTCTTGACTCTGCACATTTGCACTACCATTTGAATGAAGTGAGTTTTCAAATAACCTATGAATAATGGAAAGGGGCCAATTAGCAGCCCCTCACTCAACCTCCCATCCCCGATCCAGACTGATCCATCCAACACGCCCCGTGTAGCTTCTCTAACCTTAGCACCTGCCAGGTAATCAGGCTGATGTAGAAGCCTAAGAAATATTCTTAAAAACATGATATGAGGAACCAGTTCATGTGTACACAACTACCTTTTTCTCTTGGTGACATATGTGCCAGCTAAGTGTGGTACCACCGGCCCAGTACCCTGGGCCCCAACACAATTAAAATTTAACTTTCATTCATAATATCTCAATTTTTGTGATTACAATTCAATTATACGCTCATTGTGTCTATTATAGGTAATCAGCAAAATAAAATGAGGAGAAAAATATTTTACCAATTTCTTGCTTCTCAGAGACAATCACAGAAGGACAGCTTCACAGATACAACTTCTTCCTGGTCTCTTGCTCTATAAAGTTTTGGACTATCCTCTAAACCTAACTGCCACCATTATCAGGAGTTCTACCTCAAAAGATAATCACAGCTGGCCTAGTGACTGTCTAGCATCTCTCACAAAGGGAGGGGGAGGGGTGGGTCATGGGACACTCCAACTGTATGTCCTCCACCCAGGCAGGGAAGGGGCTCCATCTGAGCAGCCCTGGGGAAAAGCCACCATCCCTGGGTGCAGAGCTTCCAGTGTGGCCCCATATTCCTGTTTGGAGTCATTCAACCATTACTCTGTAAGCCTGAGACGCTCAGGGGGTTCCCCAGGTGGACTTGGTGAAGTCACACCTCGGTCAGTTGAGACCTTAGGAGGAGGGGCACATGCTATAGCTCACTCCCCAAGGAAGTAATTTTTCAAGCCATGGCTATCCTGGAACTTGATTTGCAGCCCAGGTTGTTCTCAAACTCAAGTAGATCCACCTGCTTCTCCCCCCGCCCCCCCACCCAGTGCTTGGGTCAAAGGCGTGAGCCACCATCACGGAAGGAATTTAAACACAGGTTAAACAGCTCTCTTGGCAGTGTGCATGGTCCTGTGCTATCATCATCGGCCTTCCTCCCTCCAGACAGAGATGGAGGTTGTGCCGACCCTATGTGGAGAGTTCCAGCTCTGACCCAGCCATAGGCAAGTTCTGAGCTGCGAATCTCTCTATCAGCCTGGTCAAACTCCTTCCTCTAGGGCCTCTGCTCCTTCTAACCCTGTAGTGGGAAGGCAGGACGTGAGGAAGGGTAGGGTTCTTAGAAGGCTCAAAAGACTTGTTAGCAGGTAGAAAGAGGTCACCAAAGATCACAGACGTATCCTTGCAAGCTTCCAGGGCATGCCTTCCTCAGGTGACCAATGCTTGTGGCCATCTTGCTCCCTTGGGGTTGAATAGCACCTACTTCCTGGCTACTCCTGGTGTGCCAGCTGGAGTCCCACCTTCCCATCTCCAGACTCCACCAGCTCTTGAAGTGTATAGCTGTATAGCTTTATGGCTGTATAGCTACCCTTTAGTCTCCCTCCTATGCTTCCTGCCTTCCTGTGCGCCATGTCAGCTAACCAGACCACCAGGGACTCAGTTATGAGATGATTACAGTCCTTTCCCAGAATATCTGAGTCACATGAGTGACTGGATCAAAGTAGAAAATTACTGGTTCGAAATCTCTGTAATCGTAACTGAAAACCAGACAAGAGTTCTCAGCCAGTACCCCAAGAGAAATACCAAGACTTTGTAACAGTTTCTCTCTGAATTAGAAACAAAATGTCCAAGGAGTCTCTCTCTCTCTCTCTCTCTCTCTCTCTTTCTCTCTCTCTCTCTCTCACACACACACACACACACACACACTCACACACCACACACACACACACACACACACACACACACACACACACACACAGGTAGAGCCATCTGTGTAGACAGAGCTTTACCGTTTTCCAGTAGCAATCTTCCTTTCCAGCTAAGTTTGCAGGAGCAATTGGAAGCTAAGTAAAACAGCAGGACCCAACCTGCACTGACAGCTCCGGAATTAATGTGAAAAGGAACGTGGTTTTCTCTCTGTGTATCCTAAAGAATTCAAAAGTGGGGCTTGGGAGATGGCTCAGCAGTTAAGAGTACTTACTGCTCTATCAGAGTTCAGATCCCACATAGGGGAGTTCCCAAAAGCCTGTATCTCCAGCTCCAAAAGATCTGATACCTCTCCTGGCTTCTGTGGGCACCTGCACACACACATAAATGAAAATCAATCTTATGAAGATAAAGTGGAGAGGCTGCAGAGATGTCTCAGCATTGCGGGCACAAAGGTCCTTGTGCCCACAGATCACTAGGGCAAACAGGAATGTCAAACACATAGGAGGGGGAGGAGAGGGTTGCGGGACCCTCTCAATGAAGGAGATAAAACACCTTCATTCTAGCCACAAGGCTGAGAGTGTATTTTGTTAATGACCTGGTGACCCTTTTGCTATCTGTGGAGGCAGAGATCTCCTACCTTTGGCTATCAAAGTAGACCTTACCCAAATTCCCAAGAGTGATTATCTCAGACTCTTTCCTACAAAACACTGCTAATCATCCTTAGGGGAGATGTCACATGTCCTTTATGGCCAGCTGACCTTCATGCTATCTGTCAGAGACTACACAAGATTATAGGCCTTGAAGCTATAGAACCCACCCTCATGGTCACATGTACTTTGTAAAAGAGTAGTTAAGGGCAGTGGCTGCTCTTCCAGAGGACCCACACGGCAGCTCACAACCACCTGTAACTTGAGTACACAGATATACAGGTAGACAAAACAGTCCACACATAAAATAATAAATAATAAACCCCAAGGATCAAGGATATTCTGCTGGTCCTTGACTACCTGCACAGGGCTGGCACCAGGCTCCCCACCGCTGGCTGCAGCCAGAGAGATGGTCCACCTGATATAGGAGATTGCTGCTCAGCCTGGCTACAGGGTGGACAGAACCAAGCCTTTCCTCACATATACTCTGGCCTTCATATGTGCTTTGGTATGTGTGTACCACATCACCCCCTCCACACACATGCACACTAAATAACTAGATAGGTTAATGCCTTCCAAAGCATTAAATAAGTAAATCCCACAGATGTTCAGGACGCTACTGCCAATTGGGATGTCCCTGCTCTGGTCAGAACTAGGGTGCTGCCCCTGGACGCTTAACATGTAAAGGACACAATGCTGTTAAGACTTTTTGAAAGCCGGGCGTGGTGGCGCACGCCTTTAATCCCAGCACTTGGGAGGCAGAGGCAGAGGCAGGTGGATTTCTGAGTTCGAGGCCAGCCTGGTCTACAAAGTGAGTTCCAGGACAGCCAGGGCTATACAGAGAAACCCTGTCTCGAAAAACCAAAAAAAAAAAAAAAAAAAAAAAAAAAAAGACTTTTTGAGTCAGCCAGGAGTGGTGGCGCATGCCTTTAATCCCAGCACTTGGGAGGCAGAGGCAGAGGCAGGTGGATTTCTGAGTTCGAGGCCAGTCTGGTCTACAAAGTGTGTTCCAGGACAGCCAGGGCTATACAGAGAAACCCTGTCTCGAAAAACCAAAAAAAAAAAAAAAAGACTTTTTGAGTCATTGAGAAATATAGACATGATTTAAAGAAATTTTTTACATTAATTTTGATTTTTTTTTAGATAAGGCCTCTCTATATAGACTAGATGACCCTAAACACGTAGAGATCTGCCTATTCCTGCCTCCCTAGTGCTGGGCTTAAAGAAATGTGCTATTATTTATTTTGATTTGATGTGCATGAGTGTTTTCTCAGCTTGTATATTAGTGGGCCACATGCATGAAATGCCTATGGAGAGCAGAAAAGAGCTTTATCTCCTAGGACTGGAGTTACAGATGGTTTTGAGATGCCGTGTGGGTGCTGGGAACTGAACCCTGGTCCTCTGCAAGAGCAGCAAATGCTCTCAACCACTGAACCTTCTCTCTAGCTCCCGTGTACAGGGTTGTAGACTGTCCTTGTCCTTATGCCTCCCTACACACACACACACACACACACACACACACACACACACACACACGCATGGTCCGGGCTGCAGTCCATGCTGCTTTGCCATCCAGCATGTTTTGGCAGACAGCCTGCCAGAGCACATGGCTTCAATCAGCTCCAAGCACAGTCCACTCACGGTTTCATGATTGTGTGGAGGACTGGTGTCTTAGTTACTTTTCTGTTGCCACGACCAGAGAAACTCATAGAAGAAAACATTTCATTGGGGGATCGTAGTTCCTGAAGGTTAGTGTTCATGACCAACCATCATGGCAGGAAGTGAAAGATCCTGAGAAACATGTAACAGGTCACAAAGACCCTGAAACTGGGAAAAGAGATTTCACTATTAGCAGAAAGCCTTTACATAGCTGAACATAATAGCCTGAACATTTCTTGAATCTGTGTGCTTGCCCCTACTGTTCTTTGAATGCATGTATTTGCCAAGTGATATAGCTCACTGCCAAGTGTTTGAGGTTTGGTTGATGGATTGAGATACAGCTCACTGCCAAGTGTTTGTGATAAGAATTTCACTTTGCACCTATGTATCTGAGTGTGACAAACCTCTGTGCACCCATTCTGTGCACCCATTCCATCTACCTCGTACCCATGACATTTTCTTTGTACCCATTTTTCTTTAGAAAGAATAGATATTGTTAGATCAGGAAAATCCCCTACTCCCTCCTCCTCCTTCTCTCCCCCTTGAGGGACCATAAAAACTGGGTCCTCTTTTCCCTCGGGGTCGACTCCTCTATCCACTTCCGGGATACGAGTCGTCCCCAAAGCTCTGGCTTTCCCCAAATAGAGCCTCATGTGATTTGCATCAAGCCTGGTCTTCTGTGAGTTCTTGGGGGAAGGGGGGTTCACCAATATCCTGTGACTTGAGTGGAGGTCTCCCTATGGGGGTCCTTTCAGAAGCATGGTGGCAGACAGGCAGGCATGGTGCTGGAGCAGGCTGAGAGCTTACATCTGATCCACAGATGGCAGAGAGAGAAAGAGCCACCTGGGAATGAGGTGGGCTTTTGAAACCTCAAAGCCTACCAGCAGTGACATGCCTCTTCTAGTGAGGCCACACCTCCTAATCCTTCTCAGACAGTTCCACCAACTGGAGACCAAGCTTTCAACTATGAGCCTATTGCAACCATTCTCATGTAAATCACCACTAGTGGTATTGAGACAGGGTATTGCTATGTAGCTCTGGGTGGCCTAGGACTCACAACATAGACCAGGCTGGCCTCAAACTTAAAGCTATGATTCTGTCTCCAAGGGCTGAACTTGTAGGTGGGAACTACCACACTCTGTGACACTGGGTTTTAATGTCTGTGTGTGTATCTGCACAGGTGTGAGCATGTCTGCTGACAGATGCACATGTGTGCACTCATGGTTGGAGGCCAAAGGTCAATGTCAGTTGTCTTCCTAGGTCTGTTTTCCCCTAATCTCCTCCTGAAGGCCTTTCCTTCTGTTGTTCGACAAAACTTTTCCTGGAGACACAACATGCATATCCACTCTCTCCAGTTAGGCAGCCCATAACAGACCAATGTACAGACACCACCAAAGTCCAGCTTGGTGAGCCATAAGATTTATTGGGGTTACCTAGGGGAGTATTGGTGAGGAATTTCTTACAGGATCAGATGGCATTCACCCTAGCTCAGCTCCAGTGACAGCTCACAAAAGCTGGGAACCCAGAGCACAATTCATAGCCTGAAAACAGTTCAACAGGTGGGAGAGTGTCTCTTTCAAGTGGCTTAGTTGGTCTAAACCTCTTGTAGAAAACTCAGCTGACTTTTGCATCTTCTGGGCTCTGATCTGCAGTCTTTCTTCTTTGCTGCTTGGTTTGTCTGAGAGAAACTCTTAGCTTTTGCTGCTTACCCTGACAGTGAGGGACCTAGTAAAATTGATCAGTTTCAGGAACTTCCTGAAACTATATGAGTTGTTTGTTTCCCTACTTAAGGAGCTTCCATGTAGGATAGGGTGTGTTAATTTCAAAGGAAACTGTTATACAACAGTCCTCACATAATGTTGTAGTTAGGGCTCAGCACATGACTCTGGATAGAGAAGTCTTCAGACAACATAGGTGACAGGAGATAGAGCAAGAGCTGTGGAGGGTGAAAACATCTTTTGTTTTTGTTTTTGTTTGTTTGTTTGTTTGTTTGTTTCAAGACAGGGTAGCCCTGGCTGTCCTGGAACTCACTCTGTAGACCAGGCTGGCCTCGAACTCAGAAATCTTCCTGCCTCTGCCTCCTGAGTGCTGGGATTAAAGGAGTGCTCCACCACGCCCGGCTGGGTGAAAACATTTTAGGAGAAATGCTCTCCTAAGGGCAAGGCTAGCAGAGGACTGTCTTCCCAAGACTTTGGAGCTTGATGCTTCCTTCCTGGTAAACCACTTCCTCCTGCCTGGTGCCCAACTGGCATCCCTGAAAGGCCACCATTTCTCAGGAGTTCTGACGGCCACTAGACAGAGGTTGGTCACAATTTACAGCTTTTGTTATAGAAGGGAAGGGCTTTGATCTTACTGGATAGATCAGGCCAGACCCCAGTACGCAGTGCCACCTGGAGGCTGGCTGTAGGACTTGGTGGTTTGCTCGGACTGGGATCAAGGACACAGTGAGCAGGCATGATCTGTCCCTGTTAGCTATGAGGAAACTCTGCCAGGCAGCAGTAAATCATTGGGTATTAACCTGTGTGTCATGCGACAGACTCAGGCGTGAAATGCTCTCCAGGCCCCCACTGTGTATGCTGTCCCCTGAGCCCCAGGAAGATCCCCAGAGCACCTTTCTGACCAGTGTGGAGGAATGGTCAGGGGAAGGGTACTACTGTCCCTACACTATAGAGCACCAGAAGTACAGCTGCCCTCTTTCAGTGACTCACAAGTTCTCAGTGCAGAGCCTGGACTGAGAAAGGGAGAGGAGGCAGGCAGTCTGAGCACACCTCCTCCCCAGGGCTGACCATGAGGCATCTGAGCCTCCTGTCCGGCCCAGATGCCGTGTGACCTGCTATGACTCCCTGGACAGAAATACTTGTTCCATGAATCCTGACACACAAGATAAGAGACCCTCAGCACATCTCAGACAATCTCGACAGACACAGGTTGAGGTGGACAATATTCTCTGATTACTTCTAACTGGCTCCAAAGAACCAGATCTCTGCTCAGAGAAGAGGAGACGCACAGAGGTACTCAGGGCTTGCTACTGGGGCAGGAAACCCTAGAATTCATGCCTCAGAGTAAAGATGGTGCCTCAGTGTCGCTGCCAAAGGCAGAGTTCCTGGCTGGTACGGGGCAGCAGGTAAGGGGCACCTGGGAGGAAAAGATTAAGGAGGACAGCCAGTGGACTCTCTAGACACACTGTAGGCATGGTGGGTTCTTGGGTCCCTGGGCATTTGAATCTAGTGCCACCTGCTCTGGCTCGATCACATCACTACCTCCATTTATAACAACTAAACAAAAATTCCCAAGCTGATGCTTCCATCCAGATAATTCCAAATCCAGCATTTTCACTGCCCTGGGCTGAGGGTATGGCCCAGTGGGGCACCGTTGGCTTAGTATGCTCTCAGGCCCTGGGTTCAAGACTCAGTATCTCAATGCTGAAAATTCAGATTCCTTCCCTAGGCTGCCCTTTCCTTCCCGAGACACTGCTGTGTCAGACCCTTTCACAGGCATGTGTGTGTGCACACAGCTGTGTTAGACCCTCTCACAGGCATGTGTGTGCACAGAGCTGTGTCAGACCCTCTCACAGGCATGTGTGTGTGTGCACACTGCTGTGTCAGACCCTCTCAGAGGCACGTGTGTGTGCGCACATGCTTCCACTGATTTGTCAGACATTCTACACATGTGTGCACACACTTCTTTTCTTTGGCTCTTTAAGTCCCAGTACAAGCAGCTGATTGGCACTTCTGAGGAGCAAGGAGGGCTGCCAGGAGGGAGCAGGGCATCTGCCCCACTCCTCAGTTCCATCTTAACAACCTTAACCCTCCCCTTCCTGCAGGAGGACACTGGTGTCAGCAGCATGAAGCTCCATTGCAGTGGGCTGAGAACCCTGGTGACAGGGGCAGGGAAAGGTGAGTGTGAGTGGGGAAGCAAGTGAGTGTGAGCAGGGAAGTGAGGTAAGTATGAGTGAGGAAAGGTGAGTGTGAGCAGGGAAGTGAGGTGAGTGTGAGTGGGGAAGTGAGTGTGAGTGTGAGCAGGGAAGTGGGGTGAATGTGATCAGGGAAAGGTGAGTGTGAGCAGGGAAGTGAGAGTGAGATGAGTATGAGCAGATAAGTACAGTGAGTGTGAGCAGGGAAGTGAGGTGAGTGTGAGTGGGGAAGTGAGTGTGAGCAGGGAAGTGATGTGAGCATGAGTGGGGAAAGGTGAGTGTGAGTGGGGAAGTGAGGTGAGTGTGCATGGGGAAGTGAGGTGAGTGTGAGCAGGGAAGTGAGGTGATGAGCATGAGTGAGGAAAGTTGAGTGTGAGCAGGGCAAGGTGAGTGTGAGAAGGTGGGGAGTTGGACTGGAGCAAGGAAAGAGACCAGCCTCAGCACTGTCAGACCAGTCTCCCTGGCCAGAGACCTGCTGCCCACCAGGTCGGATTGCCAGCTTCTCCTTGGCTACCATATGCTCCACTCTGAAGGACGAGCTTAGCTCGGCATCAAGTCAGTTCCTAGCTCCAGGCTGGGAAGGTGGGCACCAGTCACTCTTCTCTGGGATGCCATCATGAGCATGAGAGGACTGCCTTCTTTGACCTGATACCAGTCTGTCTGACCTCCGACAAGGGATAGTCCTAACTATCCTAACCCTGGCTTACAGCCTTTTGGTCAGCACACGCGCGTTGCGTTGCTTGGAGCAACAGACTTTACTCCCTTCTGGGACCCAGATCCTTCTGTGACCAGGCATGTAGGGCCCTTGTCCCACCATTCTCCTACAGGGATTGGACGGGACACTGTTAAGGCCCTGAAAGCCTCAGGAGCCAAAGTGGTGGCCGTGACTCGGACCAACGCAGACCTGGTCAGCCTTGCCAAAGAGGTAAGGCACACAGCCCTGCCTCACCTGGGCCTGCTCCCCACACTCTGGGATTGCCGCAGACCCTCTTAAGGCCCTTGTCTGCATGGCACGGATTCTCTGGAAGCAAGTGGGCAAGGAGTTCAGCAAGTGACAAACAGACTCACACAAGAGAGTATGGATCTGAGTGTAATGTCAAATTGAGCATCAGACTTTTTATACAGAAGAAAATAGGGTAAGACATCAGCAAGGTACAATGAGATCACCAGATGCTTAATGACTCTTACACAAAGCAGAGGAAATATAAACACAAAGACTGGTAGGAACTGGGCAAAAACAACTGAGACAAAGTCAGCTCTATCTAAGGTCAGCTATAGTTTTAGAAGCCAGGCTTGAGGTCTTAACACTCCCAGGGCAAGGGCATTCACACCCAAGTCATGGTTCTAATTAAGGAGTTCCGCTCTAGCTAACCTTCTCATGAATAATGCAATACTCTAAAACCACAGCCCAATCCACTTCCTAAACCATTGAAAATTCCTGTATATGGGAGTGACTTGGCTTTTGTTCTAATTGAATAGTGTGGAGGGACTATCTATTAATAAGTAATGTAGGGACTGGTGAGATGGCTCAGCCGGTAAGAGCACCCGACTGCTCTTCCGAAGGTGCTGAGTTCAAATCCCAGCAACCACATGGTGGCTTACAACTTCCCGTAATGAGATCTGATGCCCTCCTCTGGTGCGTCTGAAGTCAGCTATAGTGTACTTATGAATAATAATAAAAAATGAATCCTTGGACAGGAGAAAGCAGGGACTGAGCGAGCAGGGCCGACTGGAGTGAGTGGGGCCAGCCAGAGCGAGTGGGGCCAGCCAGAGCAAGCGGGGACGGCCAGAGCGAGCGGGGGCCGGCCAGAGCAAGCGGGGGCCGGCCAGAGCGAGTGGGGGTTGACTGGACCGAGGGAAAAAAACAAACTAATAAGTAATGTAGTCTGCCATATGTAACTATAATAAGAATTCTAAATTTACGTTGCTAAGCTTGCCCTGAGATTTCTAACTCTATGCAGTAGATAGTAATGCCTGATTTATTTCACTATCTCTCTTACAATAGTAAAGGCAATTCTGAATGTCACTGAATAGGCAACATTCTTTCTGAATTCCAAGCCCAGGGTTGGCTCAAGGAACACCCAGGGCATTGATAAGGGCCAGGAAGCAAAGCTCTATCTTGCTTAGTTATTACAGATCTGTTTACCAACTAAAGCAAGGACATTGGAGCATTCTCTTTTTTTTTTTTTTTTTTTTTTTTTTTTTTTTTTTTTTTTTTTTTTTGGTTTTTCGAGACAGGGTTTCTCTGTCTAGCCCTGGCTGTCCTGGAACTTTGTAGACCAAGCTGGCCTCGAACTCAGAAATCCGCCTGCCTCTGCCTCCTGAGTGCTGGGATTAAAGACGTGTGCCACCACGCCCAGCTTTTTTTATGTTTTTTTTTAAAGATTTATTTTTTTATTATATATAAGTACACTGTAGCTGTCTTCAGACACTCCAGAAGAGGGCATCAGATTTCCTTACGGATGGTTGTGAGCCACCATGTGGTTGCTTGGATTTGAACTCAGGACCTTCGGAAGAGCAGTTGGCACTCTTAACCACTGAGCCATCTCACCAGCCCGGAGCATTCTTTATACAGGATGTCACGACTCCAGGACAGCGCCCAGACTTTCCAGCCTGTCAGGCGGGTCACTACTGGAGTGAATGTAGCAAGGGATACATCAGAAGGTGTCTGGAACAGTGCCTCAGGCCACCGATGTCCCCCACAGTGTCCTGGAATAGAGTCCATGTGTGGACCTGGGTGACTAGGAGGTCACAGAGAAGGAGCTGGGTGGTATCAGCCCTGTGGACTTGCTGGTGAACGATGCAGGGGTGGCGCTGATGTAGCTTTTTTTTTTTTTTTTTTTTTGGTTTTTCGAGACAGGGTTTCTCTGTACAGCCCTGCTGTCCTGCAACTCACTCTGTAGACCAGGCTGGCCTCGAACTCAGAAATCTGCCTGCCTCTGCCTCCCGAGTGCTGATGTAGCCTTTTTTTTTTTTTTTTTTTTTTTTTGGTTTTTCAAGACAGGGTTTCTCTGTATAGCCCTGGGTGTCCTGGAACTCACTTTGTAGACCAGGCTGGCCTCGAACTCAGAAATCTGCCTGCCTCTTGCCTCCCAAGTGCTGGAATTAAAGGCATGTGCCACCACGCCCGGCCCTGATGTAGCCTTTTATAGAGTCTATAAAGGAGATCTTTGACGGGTGGATCTTCAGGGAGAGCAGGCATGCTGGGGATGGTCTTTGAAGATGGGTGGCTCAGTAGGCTGATGTTCCCCTTCTGCTAGGTCCTTCAACGTGAATGTGTGAGCCATCGTGCAGGTGTCCCAGGTGAGGAGACAGGAGGGCTGTGGCCCAGATGCAAACCTGGAGAGGGTGGGGTGGGATAATGCATATGTTTGCCCAAAACTCTTGACCTCCAGATGGTAGCCAGAGCCATGATTAACCGTGGAGTGGTGGGATCCATTGTTAACATCTCCAGCATGGTGGCCCATGTCACCTATCCTGACCTGACTATTGTGAGTGCATTGTGGTAGGAACAGGAGTAGGTTCTGTGCGGGCCTCCCCGAAGGAGGACTGAATAAATGAGGGGTCCTCAACACTCACACACATCCACAGGCTCCACCAAGGGCACATAAACTATGCTGACCAAAGCCATGGCCATGGAACTGGGGCCACACAAGGTAGGCACAGGGAGCCGGGCCACACCTGAGGGACAGGTGATGGACACCTGGGGCAGGGCTGGGGGTTGAGGGTGAGGTCCGAGGACTATATAAGGCTCTGAACACTGGGCTCAAGCTTCATCTGGACAGAGTAAGCAGCTTATCAGGTCCTGGGGTGACCTGAGCTGTGCAGGTAGGGCTAGTTCCTTGGCTGTGCCACCAGCTGTGGCTTCTGGCCCCAGATCCGGGTAAACTCCGTAAACCCCACTGTGGTGCTGACTGACATGGGCAAGAAAGTCTCTGCAGACCCTGAGTTTGCCAGGAAGCTCAAGGAGCGCCACCCACTGAGGAAGTTCGCAGGTCAGCTGGGGACAGTGGGTGAGGGGAACAGTGTTGTTTGCCAGCAGCCAAGCAAGAGAGAGCCTTGACTGGTCTGTTCTCCTGCAGAGGTTGAAGACAATAGCATTCTCTTCCTGCTCAGTGACAGAAGTGCCTCTACCAGTGGCGGTGGCATCCTGGTGGATGCTGGCTACCTGGCCTCCTAGTCTGCCCAGATGGCACCTACAGACCCCTGGAGACTTCCCTGGATCCACCCTCACACCACAACCCTGCCTTCAACCCAGCTCATCAGTTCTCCTTTCATTCTGTGTGTGGATCTACCCCACATCCATCCCCACCCTCAGACTCCAGGATCTTCCACCCTCTATATCAGTTAGGCTGGGCTGATATGCTTAAATAAATGGACCATAGTTTCTGTCTTAGTCAGGGTTTGTATTCCTGCCCAAAACATCACAACCAGAAAGCAAGTTGGGGAGGAAACGGTTTATTCAGCTTACACTTTCCACATTGCTGTTCATCACCAAAGGAAGGCAGGACAGGAACTTGCACAGGGCAGGAACTTGGGGGCAGGAGCTGATGCAGAGACCATGGAGTGTGCTGCTTACTGGATTGCTTCCCCTGGCTTACTCAGCCTGCTTTCTTATAGCTGGGCATGGTGGCGCACGCCTTCAATCCCAGCACTCAGGAGGCAGAGGCAGGCAGATTTCTGAGTTCGAGGCCAGCCTGGTCTACAGAGTGAGTTCCAGGACAGCCAGGGCTACACAGAGAAACCCTGTCTCGGGGAAAAAAAAAACCCAGGACTACTAGCCTAGGTATGGTGTTGCGACCGCCTCGACCAGCAAGAAGGACAAGACCCGACCCGAGAGCTCTTCTTCCAACAGTTTAATCAGGAACCTTGAATAACAACAACAACCTCTGGGACCACACCCTTGGTCTTTTTTTTTTTAAGATTTATTTTATTTTATTATATGTAAGTACACTGCAGCTGTCCTCAGACACTCCAGAAGAGGGAGCCAGACCTCGTTACGGATGGTCGTGAGCCACCATGTGGTTGCTGGGACTCGAACTCATCACCTTCGGAAAAGCAGTCGGGTGCTCTTACCCGCCCGAGCCATCTCACCAGCCCCACCCTTGGTCTTTTAAACTCTATGCCAAGCCTATCCCAATGGGCCACGAAGCAACAGCAGATAGGTTACCAGAACAAGGAAGCAACCAAAGCCAGCAGCCTCTGCCAAATAAGGACTTGTTTACAAGAGAAAGCCCTCCCTGGTCCGGATGGAAGGCAGAAACCCCGCGCCATCTTAGGGCATGACTCATCGCAGCTCTCCACAGTTCCCCCTTTTTGTTTTAAGTGCAACAGGCAAGAGTAGAGGTCAGATCTCTGAAGCTGGGATTCAGGGACATTGTACTGACCCTATTCAGGTGTCACCCACCTGAACAGTACCAGACCCGTCCGATACCCTTTTTCACAGACGTGGGGCCTTGGGTACCAACCCGCATGCAATCTGACATGCTCTTCTCTGGACCGCTAGAAGCTGACCCGGAGTGCAGTGCTTCACCTTGCAACCTGAGTGTGCTGTTCATTTATGCATGACTGTCAGCCATGCTTGAGGGGACTGTCCAGCCTCAATGGCAGTAAAGGCTTGCACTATCATGGTTGCATTCCTTCTCAGAGTAAACCTCATCTGTCATTTACACCACAGGCCCACGGCACAGACCAATATCAAGAGACCAGCCTTAGCCCCCATGCCCGCCATTCTTTCAGGTGATTCAGGACTGTGGAATGAGGGGCATCCACCTTGGTTGAGGGGGTAAGGAGGTAATACATGAACTTTTACTTGGCCACCAACTACTTATCCAAGATGCATTTGAAAGGACCCCTGTAGGGAGACCTCCACTCAAGTCATGGGATATTGGCGAATCCCCCAAGAACTCACAGAAGACCAGGCTTGATGCAAATCACATGAGGCTTTATTGGGGAAAGCCAGAGCTCTGGGGACGACTCATATCCCGGAAGTGGATAGAGGAGTCGACCCTGAGGGAAAAGAGGACCCAGTTTTTATGTTCCCTCAAGGGGGAGAGAAGGAGGAGGAGGGAATAGGGGATTTTTCTGGTATGACAATATCCATTCCTGCAGGAGGACACATGGAATCTTCAGGCACAATCTTTTCATGGGTACGCGGAAGATTTTCATGCTCGGGTGCACAGGTGCAAAGTGAAATCTACCACAAACACTTGGCAGTGAGCTGTATCTCAATCCATCAACCAAACCTCAAACACTTGGCAGTGAGCTGTATCACTTGGCAAATACATGCATTCAAAGAACAGTAGGAGCAAGCACACAGATTCAAGAAATATTCAGGCTATTATGTTCAGCTATGTAAAGGCTTTCCGCTAATAGTGAAATCTCTTTTCCCAGTTTCAGGGTCTTTGTTACCTGTTACATTTTTCTCAGGGTCTTTCACATTTACCGTACATTTCAGGGGTACATCTTTTGGGGGGACATCAAACCAAACTGAAGATTGATTATATAACACCACACAAGCATTACTATCACTAATTTTTTAAAAAGATTTATTTTATTTATTATATGTAAGTACACTGTAGAACACTCCAGAAGACACTCCAGAAGAGGGCGCCAGATCTCGTTACGGATGGTTGTGAGCCACTATGTGGATGCTGAACTTATCACCTTCGGAAGAGCAGTCGGGTGCTCTTACCCGCTGAGCCATCTCACCAGCCCCACTAATTTTTTAACAATATAAAAGCACAAATATTCTAACAAATCAAAACTTCTATTTTCACTAACGCTAGCAAGCTCCTTATCCAATAGTAAAAGGGAAACATCTACACTTCTATTTGTACTAAAAAAGCGGGGAAACACCCAAGCATTATGCCATATTGGCATTGGCCTTGGAAACACCGACAGGATCCCCCATCTCAGCTCCACTTGGCTCTCCACCAGGAACAGAAGCAGGAGGACACATGGAATCTTCAGGCACAATCTTTTCATTCTGCGTGGCACACTTCCGTGTCAGTCGCTCAGGGACCCACAGAGGCTCCAAATGATCTTAGGGAAAAACACAAACAGATCCCCTTGCCCACGCCAACACTGGATCCAGACCATGCCATATGCCCATGATCACATCCTTCCATTTCGCAAAACCTTTCAGGGATCCTTCGCTGCGCTGATGACAGTCAGCAGCAGAGAGACCATCCACATCCAAATTTTAAAAATTTAAGGTAAAAAGAGCAAGAGAAATTCTTTCTTTAGGGGTATGGTCCTGGCCAATTCCCCTTTTGTTTTTGTAGTACTTCTTTGAGTGTGCGATGAGCACGTTCCACAATGCCTTGACCTTGAGGGTTATATGGCAACCCGTGGAAAACATGAACTTCCATTTGTTTACAGAAAGACTTAAAGGTCTGAACCTTATAAGCTGGTCAATTATCTGTTTTGAGTTGCTGGGGCTTACCCCAGATAGCCCAAGCTTCCAGGCAATGCAAGATTACATTGCCTGCCTTTTCCCCACTTAAAGGGGTGGCATGCATTATTCCTGAGCATGTATCTATAGACACATGAACATATTTCAAAGTACCAAACTCAGGAATATGAGTTACATCCATCTGCCAGAATTTTAGAGGGGAAAGCCCTCGTGGATTAATACCCACTGATGGAGGATGATGATAGATAACTCATTGAGGACACTTCAACACAATTTGTCGAGCATCAGCTCGAGATAGATGAGACTTCAATTGCAAAGTCTTAGAATTAACATGAAAATTTTGATGAAATTGTCTAGCCTGTTCAAGGGAAGAGCTCATAAATATACATTCCACTCTGGTCCATCGATCTACAATGACATTGCCTTTACTTAAAGATCCTGGCAAGCCAGTATGGGCACGAATATGTTGAATGTAAAAGGGACCCCTACGATGCCAAATCAAATTTTGCAAATTATCAAATAATGCACACATGGTGCTATTCAATTTTATAGGGCCAACAGTCTCAAGAATTTTCACAGCATTAACTACATAAGCAGAATCAGAAATTAAATTAAATGCAAAATCACAATTTTTAAATACCCCAATAACAATTTTCAACTCAACTACTTGGGGGGGATCCTGGCTGAAACTGGCATAAGACTGGCTCTTGTTTATCCACCATATATGCTCCACAACCAGTCTTGGACCCATCAGTAAACACATTAGAAGCACCAGATATAAGACTCACTGAAGTTACCTTTGGAAAAATTACAGGATGCTCTTTAAAAAATAACAACAGGGGCTGGTGAGATGGCTCAGCGGTTAAGAGCACCTGACTGCTCTTCTGAAGGTGATAAGTTCAAATCCCAGCATCCACATGGTGGCTCACAACCATCGGTAACGAGATCTGGCGCCCTCTTCTGGAGTGTCTGAAGACAGCTACAGTGTACTTACATATAATAATAAATAAAATAAAACTTAAAAAAAATACAAAAAAAAATAACAACAAAGGGTGTTTTGAATAATGATTATCTAATAATCCTTCAAACCCACATTGCAAGATGGCCCATTCATCAATCGTACCACACAACCAACTATACCACACAGCACTTTTATTTGATGTGCAGAGTATGGAACAATGACTGCAGCTGGAGAAGCTCCAAAAAACTGCAGACACTGTTGTATTCCAACATTGGCCAAACTTGCTATAGCGGTTGGATAATGTTCAATGGATTTTGCTGGGGACACCTTAGGATATATCCATAAGAGTGGGCCATCCTGCCACAAAATTCCCGTTGGTTGATAAAAAGTGGGAAGGACACACAGCACAATTGCTTCATTTTCATTCCATCTCTTCAAGAAGGCACTAGATAATCTCTCTTCCACTTTCTGTAAAGCCTCCCTAGCCTTTTCTTTTCTTTTTTTTTTTTTTTCTTTTTCTTTTTCGGTTTTTCGAGACAGGGTTTCTCTGTGTAGTCTTGGCTGTCCTGGAACTCACTTTGTAGACCAGGCTGGCCTCAAAATCAGAAATCCGCCTGCCTCTGCCTCCTGAGTGCTGGGATTAAAGGCATGCGCCACCACGCCCAGCTTCTCCCTAGCCTTTTTATTCAAATATCTAGGAGAATCAAGAGCCGAATCTCCTATCAAAAATTATACAGGGGCTTTAACCCATAATTAGGCAAATTCAAATAACTAGGTACCTAATTAATATCTCCCAATAACTTTTGGAAATCATTTAAGGTTCTCAAATTATCCTTTCTTAATTCTACCTTTTGCGGAAAAACACTTTTGCTCTGAATTTTTGCACCCAAATAATTAACGACTTCATCCCTTTGTACCTTTTCAGGGGCTATAAATAATCCTTTCTTCTCTAATAAATTAACCAAATCCACATAAGCTCTATTCAATATCTCCTCAGACTTAGTCATAATCAGGATATTGTCCATATAATGGACACACCTAACACCAGGATATAATTGTCTCAAAGGAACAAGGGCTTCACCTACAAATAGCTGACACATGGTAGGACTATTAGCCATTCCCTGAAGTAACACCACCCATTCATATCTCTGATCTGGTTCTTCATGATTACAGGAGGGAACTGTAAAGGCAAACCTCTCACTATCTTTTGAGCATAAGGGGATGGAAAAGAAACAATTTTTTATATCTATAACTATTATGGGCCAGGAGGCTGGTAAGGATGACAACAAAGGTAGCCCCCGCTGAACGGGGCCCATCAATTGCATTTGTTGATTAATGGCTCTCAAATCATGGAACAACCGCCATTTGCCTGATTTTTTTTTAATTACAAAAATGGGGGTATTCCAAGGGGACACAAGATTTAATATGTCCCAATGCTAATTGTTCCACCACCAAGGCCTTAGCAGCGCCTAGCTTTTCAGAGGAGAGGGGCCACTGAAGAACCCACACTGGTTCCTCTGTTTTCCATGTGATGGGGATTCCTTCCTCAGCGGCCCCTAGGAAAAACCCAGTCCTTGCCTTACACCTCGGTGCTTCGTTGCGATGGGACTCTTGTGCCCTTGAAGGTACTTCCCCAAGCCAAAGCCAGGAAAATACCCCATATCTTGCATCACCTTTGGGGCAGTAACAGAATATTCGTTGCTTAATTTAAACCCCATATCTTTCAAAAGATCTCTTCCCCATAAGGAAATTGGCAACTCTAACACATAAGGTTGGATTACTCCTGAATGCCCCTCCTGATCTTGCCATTTTAGGTGTCTCACACTCATATCCGGAGCCTTTGCATAACCTAAGCCTTGTAAGGTTTGTGAGGAAGCTTGTACTGGCCAGCCTGATGTCCAATCCTTCCTAGCAATGATACTTCTATCTGTTCCTGTGTCCAATAGGCCTAAAATGTTTTTTCCTTCCACTCTCAATTCTAGTACTGGCCTTTGATCTAATTCCAGGGAGAGGAATGTAAGATCAGTCCCTGAGGAGCCAAACCCTCTCTCGCCCCTTTCTAGCATCTTAGCTGCATATTTATCATGTAAACTGGGGAGAATGACTAATTGGACTATTCTATCTCCTGGAGAGATAGTTTGATGCCCCTAGGGGAAGCCACCATGATCTTAATCACCCCAGTATAGTCTGGATCAATCACACCTGGATGGATAATCAACCCTCTCAGGGTGGAGGATGACCTGCCAAGGAGCAAACCTACTGTCTCTGGCTCTAGGGATCCTTTAAAGTCTGTCTCAGTTAATTGAATCCCCATCTGGGGAGTCAGTACGAGCCTGGTGGTGGAGCAGAGATCCAGTCCTGCTGAGCCTGCAGTGGCTCTCCGTGGTCCCTCGGATGACGGAGGGTGGGCCACCTCTCCTGTGTTTGCTCTGATTCCTGATTCTCTACTGCCCCATATATTTGCGGGACCTGGGGACATGGGCCCCTCTGCCCGTTTTTTGGACGTGCTCCAACATAGCCCGACATAGAGGAAGGGGTTGGCCATTGAGGTCTTTCACTGACCTACACTCATTGGCCCAACGATTCCCCTTCTTGCATCTAGGGCAAAGGCTAGGCTGTTTCGGGTGTTGGTCGTCTCCTTCAGCACTTCTTTGTTCTGGGCATTGCCTTTTAAGGTGGCCCATTTTTCCACATTTGAAACACACCCCAAAACGTCCTCTTTTGTTCTGAGTAAACTGAACAAGCACAGCTGCCAGACCAGCATTAGTCAAAGGTCCCCCTAACTCCCTGCACACTTTCATCCAGGCCTCCAGCCCTTTATTCTTGTAAGGAGTGATGGTGGCTCTGCACTCTCTGTACACTGCTCATAGACTAGTTGTTTAATAAACGGCATAGCAGTATCAGGATCACCAAAGATTCTGCCTGCAGCCTCTACCAATCTAGCCACAAAGTCTGAGAAGGGCTCCATGGGTCCCTGTAAGATCTTAGTAAGATTACCACTCACTTTCCCTTTATTTGGTAGAGATTTCCAGGCCTTGATGGCTATCTGATTAACTTGTTCAAAAACCTGCATTGGATTCCCTCTTTGTGGTTGTGCAAATCTGCCTTGCCCCAATAACATATTCCGATCCCAGGCAGGTTTGCCGGCCACCTGATTAGCAGCGGCCTTCTCATTTGCGTAATCGATCAAAAGAGCTTTCCAGTCTAAATATTGTCCTGGGCTTAAACAAGTGCGGGCCAGACTACTCCAATCACTAGGGGGTCATGCAATGTCTAGTGAGAGCTTCTACTTGGGCCAAGGAAAAGGAGGCAGTAATTCTATAGGTGCAGACAGATTCCGCGAGAGACTTGATAATCTTGAAATCTAGAGGTTCCTCATACCTCTGTCCTTGAGCATCCTGAAAAACAGGACAGGCAAGGTGAAGTTCAGTTCTAACTGTTCGCCACACCTCAGGGCAGAAGGAGCTGCCCGACCTCCTCTTTTTTACTGGATTATATGAGGAAGGAGCCGAAGGTATGCAATCTGGAGGGTCTGTGGCTGCTTTGAGTACTGTCTTTTTTCAGAGAGTGGACTCTGCTTAGTCAACCTTTGTCCTGGTTGGCCCTATGTCAACTTGACACAGGCTAGAGTCATCAGAGAGGAAGGAGCTTCAGATGAGAAAATGCCTCCTTAAGATCCAGCTGTAAGATTGGCATTTCCCTAATTAGTGATTGATCGGAGAGGGAGCAGCTCCTTGTGGTGCCGTCTCTGGGCCAGTGGTCCTTGGATCTACCAGAAAGAAAAGCAAGGAAAGCAGTGGTGACGCACGCACGCACGCACGCACGCACGCACGCACGCACGCACGCACGCCTTTAATCCCAGAACTGGGAAGGCAGAGGCAGGCAGATCTCTGCTGGGCATGGTGGTGTATGCTTTAATTCCAAAACTGAGGAGGCAGAGGTAAAATGATCTCTGTGAGTTCAAGACAGCCTGCTGAGTTCTAGGACAACCAGGACTACACAGAGATCCTGTTTCAATAAAAAAAATGAAACAAAATTGGTTTTATTTGTATGAATATTTTGTGCGCATAGATCTGTGCACGACTTGCAAGTCTGGGGCTCTCAGAAGTCATATGGCATCAGAGCCTCTGGACCTGGAATTGTGGGTGGCTGTGAGCCACTATGTGGGCTCGGGAACCCATTTGTTGAGGTTTTTCTTTCTTTTTTTTTTTTTTTAATTTTATTTATTATATGTAAGTGCACTGTAGCTGTCTTCAGACACTCCAGAAGAGGGTGCCAGATCTCCTTACAGATGGTTGTGAGCCACCATGTGGATGCCGAGATTTGAACTTATCACCTTCGGAAGAGCAGTCGGGTGCTCTTACCCACTGAGCCATCTCACCAGCCCCGGTTTTTCTTTCTTTCTTTCTTTCTTTTTTTTT